>OX451735.1:786688513-787278075 GCA_948472305.1 Vicia faba | reverse complement strand
CATATTTAGCTTTGATAAGTTGCTCGAAACTTCTTTTTAAGGTTCCCACTATATGCTTGTTGAATCCCCCGCCAGAGATGAGCATCGCGGTGGGGAATGACTCCTAGGGATTGTGAGAGGAGAAGTACAATGGGATGTTCTCTATGTCTGGGAAATAGAAATATTCTAGTCGTGATATACTCATGGTGACCAATATTATTCTGATGTCGGGGGACTTCTTCCCCTCTTTGACGCTCTTGGTTTCTAAAGCCTCCTTGCGGGCACCCTCTTTCTTCTTGTAATGCTTGAGGTGCCCATCTCGGATTACTATCTCAATTTCATCCTTGAGATGGATGAAATCATCGGTGTTGTGACCGTGGCTTTTATGGAACCTATAGTACTTGCTTTTTCGGTTCCAAGATTGGAGGAGTTTGGCAAGGAAAACGTACCCCAACCTGCTTAAATTCAGAGTTGGCGCATTCGGACAGAATACGTTCTCTTGAAGTGGTCAGGGGGTGTAGTCATGGAACCGACTAGCAGACCCCTTGTAATCTTTGGAGTCTTGGAATTTGTCTTCCTGCTTTCTCTTTCCCGCTCGACGGGATGTTGAGGGATCGTCACTTTTTGAGGGTTTGAAACTCTCTCGGTGCCTTAAATCCTTGACATTGTTGGTCACTTCTTTCTCCTCGTACTGAATGTAAGCTTGAGCCTTGAGAAGGAGGGAGTCGAGCGTGGATGAAGTTTCGATGCCCACAGCATTCACAAAGTAGCTACGGGGACGGAGCTCTCGTTCAAGAAGGTACTTCTTCATTGCATCAATCGTTGAGACTTGTATGGATTCTTTCTTGAAGCGCCTGATATACGCACAAAGAGATTCGTCTCTGTCCTGGATAATTGCTTCAAGTGAAGCCTCTGATTTTTTATGCCGATGGGAGGCAGTGAAGTGGCTCGAAAATATCTTTCCCAGTTGTTTCCAAGAAGTTATAGATTCAGGGGGAAGGATTTTGTACCAAGCCATGGCAGCTTTTCTCAGAGTGGTCGGGATCAGCCTGGATTTGATTGTGCCCTTCACACCTCAGTGAAGAAGTGAAAAACACAAGAAGGGGGGTGAATTGAAATCTTAAAATCAAAAGCACAGTAAGGAACACGTTTATTTTTATCCTGGTTCATTTGACCTCAAACTACTCTAGTCCACCCGCCAAGGTGATTTCGCCTCTCTCCAACGAGGACTTAATTCACTAATCAAACTTGATTACAAATCTACTTTAACAACTGTTAAAGTCTTCTTGAGTCCAAAACCACAACCCGATTTTTTCAAGGAAATTCACTAAACAGATAATTGTATACAAGTGTACAATGATGTTTCTAATAAACAGTATCACAAACTTATGATGTTTTACACAATAATATTGAACATTGAGGATGAAGATTGATAGCAGCATTGTTTACTTTTCACGTGAGTTTTTCTTTTTGAGCGCAGTTGTTCATCATCATGAAATCTTCTTCTAGTCTGCTTTATATAGGCCTTGCAATAGTGACATAAGAAGATACTTTTGGTATGTCTATAACACGCGTTAATGAGCTTTCCAAATCAGAAGATCCTTGTCTGTTTGTAGCCGTTACTTATGATCTTGCATTAATAGAGTTGTAACGCTTCAGAGCTTCTCACATCAGAGGATGAATATTACCATTGAGAGTCCTTTACAGCTTGATCAGAACTTTGCACATCAGAGTATCAGAGATTCTATTTTGCAGCGCTGGTTCATTCAGAAGTTCAATCAAAACTTCTTCATATAAGCGTGTCATGCATATTGATGCGTCTGAATCTTTCATTGTCCTCTCAACTTATGTGCTCGTATAATCAGAACATCCTGCATGTAAAGATACTTTTTATTAGCGAGCATATTTGTTATTTATATCATGTGTTTGTTATCATCAAAACTCTTGCTGGGATGTAGAACCAAATTATGTTCTAATAATCTCCCCCCTTTTTGATGATGACAAAAACTAGTATATTTTGATGGAATATAAAGAACAAAAATTAAAAGGAAGGCTCTGCCTGAGTAGAGTACTCAGCTAACGAGAAAAATAAAATACTTCCCTGACGATCTTCTGATTATGAGTCAAAATATTATCCATTCTCCCCCTTTTTGTCAAGAATCAAAAAGTGGTAAAGACTCTGATTGGCTTGCTCTGACAGAAGTGCTTGAAACAGTGTGACATCCTCTTCTGGATACATCTGAGATTCTTTAGAGAGCTTCTGATGTTGTATTTCCATTCCTGTTTCAAATAGTTTCAGAGCCAGTAATCTTCTGTTTCTGATTTCCTCTGAAACCTGTGAATATTTTAAATTCCAAGCTTTGGAACATATGCTTTCTTTCCTCCATGTGTAGAGAGCATCCAGAGTCCAGGTGTTAATACTGGAGTTTCAACCTTGCTGTTAAAAATATCTGCAACATACATGATTTTGTCTTTTGGTACCCATATCTTTCTGGGTCCATGACTGTTAGAGTTTCCAAAATTCTGTTTGAATTTTGGTTTAGTATAAAACCCCTTACCAGCATGTTTTATATCATGTGTTTGCCCAGTGGTGAAGTGAGAATAGAGAGAAGTGCGTTTGATAACCAAATCCTTAACTTTCTTAGGTTGGGATTCTTTGCCTTTGTATCCTATACCTATTTTTCCATTCCTGCTGACTCCATAGATCATTGAAGCCATTTTGCTTCTATCTATGTTGTTAGCCAAAAACTTCTGAAAGTTTTAATCATATTCCTTTATGATCTTATCAGCATTACTGGGATCCTCTGAGATTATTTCCTTCTGAGAGTTTTGTAAATCATTTTCTAGTTTTGAAATCTTTTCTTTTAACTCAAAGTTTTCTAATCTCAGACTCTCAGTTTCTTTAGAGTCAGAAACAAGATCCTTTTTCAGGTTCTTGAATTTGACTCTGAGCTGTTGATACCTTTCCAAAATCTCACTCAGACTTTCTGCAAGTTCAGATTTAGAAAAATTAACAGTGAAGTCAGAAAATACCTCTTCAGTGTCTGATTCTGAGTCTGAACCAGAAGCTTCACTTTCTTCTGACACGTTTTCCATGAGAGCTATGTTTGCTCTTTCATCATCTGACTCTGAGTCAGCTTCAGATGTGTCTGAATCGTCCCATGTTGCCATAAGACTTTTCTTCTTCTCCTTAACGAAATTCCTTTTATGTTTCTCCTTCTGAAGCCTTGGACAATCACTTTTGTAGTGACCTTGTTTATTGCATTCATAGTAGGTACTGACTCTGTTACTTGATTTTCTGTATCCAGAGGATTGTTCAGAGTCATTTCCTGTTCTTTTAGAGTTTCTGAAATTCTTCTGCCTGTGCTTCCACAGCTGATTGATTCTTCTGGATAGAAATAACATTTCGTCTTCTTCTGATGAGGATTCTCCAGAGTTTCCTACTTTTGCTTCTGCCTGTAAAATTTTGGTTTCATATTTGTTAGATTTCAGAGAGAGAGACTTACATTGCTTCTAAGGCTCATCATCTTCTAACTCTATCTCATGGCTTCTGAGGGAGCTGACAAGTTCTTCTAGAGATATTATGTTCAAATCTTTTGCCAGTTTGAGAGCCGTGACCATTGGTTTCCATTGTTTTGGTAAACTTCTGATGATCTTCTTTACATGATCAGCAGTTGAGTACCCTTTGTCCAGCACTTTTAGTCCTGCCACCAGAGTTTGTAGTTTAGAGAACATTGTTTCAATGGTTTCGTCTTCTTCCATTCTGAAGGCTTCATACTTCTGAATGAGCGCAAGGGCTTTGGTTTCTTTTACTTGCAAGTTGCCTTCATGTGTCATTCTCATAGAATCAGACATGTTCTTAGCTGTTTATCTATTTATGATCTTCTCATACTCTGAATATGAGATGGCACTCAAGAGAATCATTTTGGCCTTGTGATGATTTCTGAAGTCTTGATTTTGATGATCTGTCATCCTTTTTCTGTCAATCTTCTGACCGTTTTCATCAACAGGATGTATGTATCTATCAGCTACCACATCCCAGAGGTCAACGTCATAGGCTAAGAAAAAACTTTTGATCATATCCTTCCAATAGTCAAAATTTTGACCGTCAAATATTGGAGGATTGTTGCTGATGTTCTGACTTGTTCTCATCATAGTGTTTTTTCCCTTTTGGATCTTTATTTGACACGGTTAAGTGTTTGCATCCAGATCTAGGAGCTCTGATACCAATTGAAGAAGTGAAAAACACAAGAAAGGGGGGTTGAATTGAAATCTTAAAATCAAAAGCGCAGTAATGAACACGTTTATTTTTATCCTGGTTAGTTTGACCTCAAACTACTCCAGTCCACCCGCCAAGGTGATTTCGCCTCTCTCCAACGAGGACTTAATTCACTAATCAAACTTGATTACAAATCTACTTTAACAACTGTTAAAGTCTTCTTGAGTCCAAAACCACAACCCGGTTTTCTCAAGGAAATTCACTAAACAGATAATTGAATAAAAGTGTACAATGATGTTTCTAATAAACAGTATCACAAACTTGTGATGTTTTACACAATAATATTGAACGTTGAGGATGAAGATTGATAGCTACGTTGTTTACTTTTCACGTGAGTTTTTCTTTTTGAGCGCAGTTGTTCATCATCATGAAATCTTCTTCTAGTCTGCTTTATATAGGCCTTGCAATAGTGGCATAAGAAGATACTTTTGGTATGTCCATAACACGCGTTAATGAGCTTTCCAAATCAGGAGATCCTTGTCTGTTTGTAGTCGTTACTTATGATCTTGCACTGATAGAGTTGTGTGATACGGTGGGAGAACTGACTTGGGATTTGCGTTTGTGTGCGCAAATGTTTCGGTTTAGCAAGAGTCGCCACCGAATTTTTATTTTATCCTAAGGAAAGGTCAAAAAGCACAGGAAAGACCTTTGAGATGTTTTCGTGGGTTCGGGGGGTAGATTATGAAAAGGGAAGGTGCTAGCACCCTTTTCATCCATGGTTATCCATGGGCTCTTAGTTACTTGTTTTAGATCACTTGCCTTTGCTTTTCAATTGCTTGAAATGATGCTTTGTGTGTGTAGTTTTGAAAATGTTTTGAAAAAGATGCCTTGTCTAGGCAACCTTTGTAATGATTCTTGTTTGAATGTATACAAAGGTGTATGTCTTTTGAAAGGTTTTCAATGTTTTTGAAAGTTGTTTTGAAATTATGTTGTGGAGTGTGTTTTGAAAAATGGCAAGGATGTTTTGCAAAATTTTTGATCAAGTAACTAAGAGTTGTCTACCCTATTTTACTCAAAGATATTTCTTATGTTTTTAACCCTTTTAACAGTGTTGTTTCACCATTGTATTTGGTGAACAACCTTGTGTTAGGATGTTAACGGGACAGGCGCGGGTCATCGTATGACCATGATAGCAATGTTGTGAAATGACTTAGCACTTTTCTGTAGGGACTAAGATCATTTTTGAAAGGCAACTTTGATAGCGTCATCGAGGGACTATGATCTTCTTTCAATTCGTTTGTGCTAAGACATCCCACATGCATAACATGGCCATCTTTATAAGGCAACAAGTGGAATTACCCTAAGGGTGAATGTGTTCAAGTGTGTTTTATTGCATGCATTTGTCTTTGATTTTTAGGTTGTCTACTTGTTGGTTTTATCTTGCCATACACGCCTAGTTACTAGCATTTGTACAAAGGTAATAAAAAGTGCAAAAAATAAATCCTACACTATTACAACCATATTGGAAGGCAATAAAATGTAAAGGAAAAAATAAGATAAAAAGAAGTAAAATGAGTGTCTTTCGACCCAGGCAGTAGCAGCCTTCGATTTGCCTTCTATTGACCTCCTTCGATTAGGGCCAGCACCAGCAAAGTCACGTCTTTCGATTAAGCCTTGGCAGGGGCGAGGTCCTGTCCTTCGATTGGGCAAAGGAAGCAACAAGTTGTATCCTTCGACTGGGGCCTGGAAGTCAGTGAAGGCATGCTTTTCGTTTGGGCCTGGAAGTCAACATGGTTTTCCTCCTGGTTGTCCCTTTCGTTTGACCTGGAGAAAGAGGGTAGAAGCCAGAAGCTTCGTTCCCTATTTCCCGTTTCCTGTTTCTTTCATTTCAAGCATTAAATGACAACATGGCCTAAGGCCATGGTAGTATTTATCTTTCAAATAGTTTAATAACTAAAGCTAGTTCAGGCAAACAGCAAGCAAAAAACGAAAGGGTTTAGCTCTGAAAACATGTTAAAAGAGTGGAAACGAAAAGAACAGTGGTATGCACATGTTTCAAATGAACGTAAAGATTATTTACATGTTATGTCATGAAACGAAAAGATCGAAGGTAAGAATAACTTACCTTGCTTCAGGACTTGAATGGATGTGGGACCTTGAGTGGAGGTTCAAGGTTCTGGATTTGACAGAGGGGGCCAACAGCTGTGCTTGGACTGCTGGATTCGAAGGAAGGAAAGAAACAAGTCTTGTGTTTCTTTCCAAACTGGATTCGAAGGATACTGAAGAGTATTTGTTCTTCAGAATCGAAGGAAGCAAGTGTTTGGGATTCTGGGTTTTGATTTCTCAAGTGTTGATGAACTTGAGAGTTTTTCTGTGTTTGAGAAACTTTGGGTGTGTTGTACCCCAAAATTTGCCCTCTCTTTCTTCAAGAAATCATCCTGGATTCTCAGAGTCTCTCTGAAACAAATCCAAGTTCTGAATTATCATTTCTTCCCAAGCAAACCATTTACAAGAGCAAAATGATCACACAAGCTCTAAAGGCAACGCTTTTATCTTGAGAAAAATTAAATTCTAAACATTTGGAATTTTTCTCTAAAAAATGGGTGTTTAAGAAGAAAATAGCGCTTCAGAACTTCTGGACCAAACTCCAGATAGAAACGGTCAGAAGTTGCAAGCTTGGCTCAATGCAGTCAGAAGTTGGCTCTTCAGCAGCTACCTCAACTCAGTCAGAAGTTGCAAACGTGGTTCAACACGTAAGCCTCAAACAGAACATGACAGCAGTTACGCAAGTTCAGCCAGAGTTTGCTAAAGGAATGCAAAGAAGCAAGGAAGTCAGAAGGCTCCTTCAGAATATGCTGAAATCAGAAGATGAAAGGGTCAGAAGAGTGGATGCTACACTGATACAGAATCTCTAAGTCCAGGATTTCCAGAAGCAAATCCAAGGAACGTGTCAGAAAGTCAGGAGAATCCCCAGAATTTGCTAAGACAACAAGAGGCCAAGACCAGAGCATGGTTTACGTTGCTTTTGGTAAAGCAGAACTGTTGGTTCAAGTTTTTCCTATTACCAGAATATTGGTGTTGATAAGTCTCATCACCATTTAATGCTCATTAAATGCTCCCAACCACTCCTGAATATTCATCCAAGGGATCTCTTCACGTGTGGCTTGGTAAACGCCTTTATGCAGGTTTAGGCATGGGTCTACGCGCCATCGTCCACCTAAGAGGTCACTTCTCCCCAATCCATGCCTGCTGTTCCAGCCTAGGCTGAAAGGCTATCTATTATCACAACTTCCCAGAAGCTTCTTTTCAAAGAAAAATTCAACCTCTGTTGGCGCCTTTAATGTTCAAGAATCCACAAGAGCTTTGTCTATAAATAGAGAACCATTGTCCACTGAAAAAGGGCGTCCAAAAACCAGAAAAATTGCTAGAAGAGAAACAGAAATTTTTAGCAAGAAAGTGCTGTGAAACTCTGTCAAAATCTCCAGTGTTTCATAACTTTGAACTCCTTACCTTCAAACTTCATCAATACCCAATTTTCTTTGTGATTAAAGAATACCCTTTCAGCTTCTTACCATACATACACGTACCCCTTCATCTACCCCTTTCAAAAAAAAGAACCTGTCTAGAACACCATCAAAGCCAAAAGCTAGCTCTCATTCACAAACTTTTCCAACAGCCAGGTAAGCACCTGCTGACCTTCATCATGCTGCTAAGCATCATCAGCTTTGCATGCTCAAATAAACATAATGTAAACATCATGTTGTTGTTGTTTGTGTTCTGAGGATTTTCATACCTCAGAACATTTTGAGTCAACATAGAACCTTCCTGCGACCTTGTTGGTTATGTCCCCTGAAACACTTTGACATTTGCTGAAGCTGTCCCAAACATGTTTTCTGTTTTGTGGAAAAATAACAAAATTGCAGATGTTCTGACTAGTACAGGGAGAAGCCAAGTGCTGACTTTGACGTTAGCACATCTGAAGCCTGTTTTGCTGTCAATAATATCAGAACTTCTGAGTATTATTGTATTTTCAGCAGGATCAGAACTTCTAATATCCCCACTAACAAACTTTTGTCTTGCAGCACATGGGGGTCAGAACTTCTGATCTTCCCACTAACAGGTTTCTGTTTTGCAGGTGCCAGAGTCAGAAGTTCTGACTCATACAGTTTAACCAAAAGGTTGATCATCTGGCAGCGGGCCTGAGTCAGAACTTCTGATGACCTCTCAGCAGCGCGCTGTCTCTCTCTCTCTCTTTCTCTCTATCTTGTTTTTTATTTTCTTTTCTTATCTATTTTTCTCGTTGAACCACCCCATGTACAAATATGTATCCCCACCCCCTAATTGCTGTAATAGCGTAGGATTTTATACTCCTGCTTTTTATTGCTTTCAAATATAAATGCTAGTAATTAGGATGTGTATGGCAAGATAAAACCAATGAAATAGAAAATCCTAATTCAAAGATAAACTCTTGTATGCAATAAAACACACTTGCACATAAACACCCCTAGGGTTACCTCCACTTGTTGCCTTCAAAAATGGGCCATGTTATGCATGCAAAGTATCTTGGTAAAACAAACAAAATCAAAAGATCATAGTCCCTCGATGACGCTATTCAAAGTTGCCTTACGAAAATGATCTTAGTCTCTCGAAAAATGCTAAGATACTTTGCAAAATTGCTATCATGGTCTATACGATGACCCGCGCCTGTCCCGTTTACATCCTAACACAAGATTGTCCACCAAATACAATGATGGAACAATACTGTTAAAAGGGTTAAAACATGAGAAAAATCTTTGAGTAAATTTAGGGGTAGACAACTCTTAGTTACTTAACCAACTTGCAAAACAAATCCTTGCCTTTTTCAAAAACACACATCACTACACAAATTCAAAACCAACTTTCAAAACCTTGAAACATATTTTCAAAAAGACAAACACCTTTTGTAAAACATTCGAGTAAAGAATTGTTACAAGGGTTGCCTAGACAAAGGCATCTTTTTCAAAACGTTTTCAAAAAACCACACACAAAGCACCATTTCAAACAATTGAAAATGCAAGGCAAGTGATCTAAGCAAGTAACTAAGAGCCCATGGATAACCATGGATAGAAAGGGTGCTAATACCTTCCCTTTCTATAATCTACTCCCCGAACCCAAGAAAACATCTCAAAGGTTTTTGCTGTGCTTTTTAACCTTTCCTTAGGATAAAATAAAAAGTCGGTGGCGACTCTTGCTAAACCGAAACATTTGCGAAAACAAAACGCAAAATCCCAAGTCAGTTATCCCACCGTATCATTGAAACTGGCGACTCTGCTGGGGAAAATTCTTTTAAAAGTGGAGTAACCTTAGGGCTTAGATCACCCTCTTGCATGACTAATTGTTTGCTTTGATTGCTTTATATTTTGGTTCTCTTGTTTGGGCTTGAAATCCTACACCCGGATTTGGGGAAACATTCATAGATAGCAATACATTATGGAAACTGTGCGGGGTATACCGACACGGTTGAAGCAATAGCTATATTAGTGCGATATATTTGTGAGTACCAGTAACCCTTGAGTTCAATCAAGGAGAGTACGGGGCCGCTGAGTGATGTCACTAAGCACTAATGACCTAGAACCTTACTTGACCATCTTGGCCTTTTATTAAGGGTAGTGAGATGACCGGCTTTGGTGCAGTCCGAAGTTGGTAGATACTCGATACTACACTCATTGAGGGTTGTTTTCTTGGAATATTTTGGTCGCTAGTTAAGTGGCTAAACCAAAACAATGAACATGGAAAACAATCCAATGATATTGAGCTCCTTAGAACCCGGTTACTATTTAGGATAGGTTTTAATCCAACTTCACTCAAGAGGTTACTTGCCTATGAAACCCCATGCAAGCCTGAAACTAGGGTTTTGTGTGACTTGCTTGTACATATGCTTGTGCATACATCATGAACATCATAAAGCATCATATGCATCCACTAACCATTTCAAGGGTTTGGATCTTCATCTTTGTTCTTGTTTTGTAGGTCATGGAAATTCTTCGCAGAAAAACTATCCAAGTCAATCTTGTGAGAATCCCTCCTCAACTCAAGGAGCTTACATCCAGAATTCCAGAAAGCTCTCCCTTCAATGAAAGACATGGTAGACTGCTCAGCCTAGTCAACACCAGCATTGAAGAGGACATGGTGAAAGTGTTGTTCCAGTTCTTTGACCCCCTTCACCACTGTTTCACATTCCCTGATTACCAATTGGTGCCAACTTTGGAGGAATTTTCTCAACTCCTGAGAATTCCTATTCTTAATCAACTACCCTACAACGGTACGAAAAAAGAACCAAAGCCTGAAGATGTTGCTCAAGCACTACACTTGCAACCATCTGACATCAAGGGGCATTGGGAGACTAGAAGTGGTGTCAAAGGCTTTTTGGCAAAATTCTTGTTTGAGAAGGCACAAGAGTGTTGGAATTCTTTGGATCTGCAAGCCTTTGAAGAAATTGTGGCACTCCTCATTTATGGGTTGGTCTTGTTCCCAAATCTTGACCAACTTGTAGATGTCAACGCTGTCAAGATCTTCTTATCCAGGAATCCCATACCAACATTGCTTGGGGACATCCTCTACTCATTTTACACACGAACAATGAGAAAGAGGGGTGTTCTCATGTGTTGTACTCCTCTCCTTGCAAGGTGGTTTATTTCGCACCTTTCACAATCTATTTTGAAGAATGACCAAGGCTTAAGGTGGTCACAACGGTTGATGACCCTCATACACTCTGATGTACATTGGTGTTCTCGGTCCAGAGAAAATGTCATCATCGTCGATCGTTATGGTGAGTTCCCTAATGTCCCATTACTTGGCATTAGGGGGGGCATTACCTACAACTCTTGCCTAGCTTTGAGACAATTTGGATATGCACGGAGGGATGGCCCTCATGACATGCTGATTCCCGACCTAGTTTTTGACTTCGACAACGATGCGCAAGGACTTAGCCAAAGATTCATCAGAGCTTGGAGGATGCCTAATAAGGTAGATAGCAAGACATTGGGGCACAAGAACTCCATCCCTCTTGAGCCTTATCTCAGGTGGGTAAGGACCCGAGCCCAGAGTCTTATGATGCCTTACCCTCATATTATCCCTCTGATTAAAGAGCCTGTTAAGGAAGGAGAGGTTCCCTACACCATCCTACACCCTGACATGCCAACATCATGGGAGGAGATGCAGAAGAGTTGGATCCAACTCAAGGAAGAGCGGAATACTTTTGAAGCCAGCTTCTACGCCAGTGAGAAGAAGGTTTTGGAGCTTACCCGCCGACTTCACGAGGAGGAGACCCTCAACACCTACATCGCACCAAAGAGGATGCGCAACGTCTTTTTGCCTTAAGAAGTTTTTGTAATATTTGGCCCATGGGGCATTTATGTACTGACAAATTTTCTTCTTATTAACATGACTTGTGTTCTTTTTGTTTGCAACAATTTTGAATTTATGAATCCTTGAATGCATTGCATGAATAAACATATCATTCATCATATGCATAAGCAGGTCTCCACACCAGGTTTCCTTATCTTTCTGCTGTTTATTTCAGTAAGATGGATCTCGAACAGACGGTCAAAGATCTGCAGTCACAAAACTCACAGTTTCAACAGCTCCTAATGACCTTAGCAAAGGGTCAGGAGGATCTTAAAGCACTCCTTGGGAACAAAGAGCAAGAAAACGTGAAAAAGAAGAAGCAAAGAGTCGGGGTAGCTACACTGGGGAGAAGGTTTGAGAATGAAGCTAGAAGAGTTCTTGAATTTCCTTCCGCATCTGAGGAGGAAACCAGTAAGGGAAAAGGAGCTGCACTACCTTGAGTCCGAAGCTGAAGAGGAAGAGGTTGAGGAAGATGAAGACTACTCAGAGCAGCAATACCCGCCAGCGGACGACAGATACAAAAACCTGGAGGATAGACTGGCAGCTATGGAGCTGCAAAGGGTTCCTGGGTTAGATTTTGAAGAATTGGGATTGATTGCTGGAATTGTGATCCCTCCAAAGTTTAAAGTGCCAATTTTTGCGAAATATGACGGATTGTCTTGCCCAAAGATGCACTTGAGGTCATATGTCAGAAGAATTCAACCTCATACATCCGACAGAAATCTTTGGGTACACTTCTTTCAGGACAGTTTGTCCAGTACACAACTAGATTGGTTTTACCAGCTTAAGAGGTCAGAAGTGCATAACTGGGAAGACTTGGCAGCTTCCTTTTATCGCCAGTATCAATACAACGCCGACTTGGCGCCGACCCGTACTCAGTTACAAAGTATGGGAATGGCCTCAAATGAGGGATTCAAAGAATACGCCCAGAAGTGGCGCAACTTGGCCGGAAGAGTGCAGCCACCTCTTTCTGATAGAGAACTAGTTGATATGTTCTTGGGGACCCTATCTGGCCCGTTCTTCAACCATCTGATCGGGAGCTCTTCCGCAGGGTTTACTGAATTGATTCTGACTGGCGAACAGGTGGAAGCTGGTATTAAGAATGGAAAGATTCAAAGGGATGCCTCTGCATCTACAACTACTAAGAAATCATTTCAGGCCAAGAAGGAGACAGCTGTTATATACTCTCAGAAAAGATTGGGAAGAACTGAGCGCCGGCCGACTGTGGGGGCCGTGATGATACAAAATTCGTCAAATGATCAGCCTCGTAACAATTAGTCCAGACCAAACCAGCAACGGGTAGAACGGCCACAATGGCAGTTCACCCGCATCAACATGACGCCCGCCCAGGTTTTTCCCCATTTGTTGAAGCTAAATCTCACCACTATCAAAGAGGCACCAAAAAATGTGAACACATCTTCTCCACATTATCATCCCAATGCTAAATGTGCCTATCATTCTGAAAGCATCGGGCATGACACCAACGATTGTTGGGCGCTTAAGCATAAAATTCAAGACTTAATAGATGCAAAAGAGGTTGAGTTCGATGCTCCAGAGAAACCAAACGTGATATCCTCTCCAATGCCGAAGCATGGTCGCAATGTCCATGCTATTGAAGAAGATCTGTATGTTTCTGTTGTTGATGATCTGATGACTCCACTGTTGACAATCAAGCTGAATCTGTTGAAGGCTGGGATTTTCCCGGGATGTAAAGAAGACTGCTATTGTTGCTCCTCTCTACCAATCGACTGTCCATTGCTGAAGATAGGCATCCAAGGCCTAATGGATAGTCAACAAATTCTTTTCGAAAAGATTCCTGCTACTCCAACCTCTATCAAAGATGTTTCAATAATCACCATTTCCACCAATCTTTCCAAGGTCCCTAAAAAGCCTGTTAAGATTACATCCGCTACGAAGTTTGTTCCTCTGAAAATAACCTTGCCTGGGCCTGTCCCCTACAGTTCTGATAAATCAATACCATGGAATTATGGTGGAGAAATCTACTACCATGGTGTTAAACAAGTTGAGATAACTAAAGAAAGCTCTGACGAAGAAGATGCCGACATTGGAAACATTACCGGTACAAGCAAGATTACCCGAAGTGGGAGAATATTTTCTCCAGAGATTGCCCCTCCAAAGGCAGTCTTTGGACCCTCAGCTGCTGCCAAAGTTACTCCTGCACCGATAAAACTTTCTGCAAAAACTCCGTTAATTGAAGAAGCTGTTACTCCTGTGGTTGTCCCTTCTACTTCTGCTGATAAGGGGAAAGGGATCCAAGATGAGCTCGTCAGGACGAGGGCTCGGCCATTGGTCATCCCCGAAACCTCTAAGAAAGAAATGGAGGAGATTCTGAAAATAATTAGGAAGAGTGATTATGATGTGGTAGAGCAACTGGGGAAAACCCCCTCGAAGATCTCCATGCTAGCCTTGATGCTTTGTTCGGAGGCTCATGCCAAAGCATTGATAAGGTTTTTGAAGACAGCCCATGTGCCCCAGGAAACCTCAGCCGATCAATTCCAGGATTGTGTAGCCAGCCTTACCGCAGACAACGGACTGGGTTTCTCCGATGCTGACCTGACTCCGAAAGGAAGAAAGCACAATGACGCATTGCATGTATCAGTTGAATGCTGAAGAACTACTATGGCCCATGTTCTGGTCGACACTGGTTCTTCTCTGAACGTGCTACCTAAGAAAGCTCTGGATCGATTAGATTGTGAAGGCTTGGAGCTGAAACCAAGTGATATCATTGTCAGGGCCTTTGACGGGTCTAAGAGAATGGTACATGGGGAGATCGACATCCCTATCAAGGTGGGCACTGAAGTATTCCACTCAACTTTCTATGTGATGGACATCCGTCCGTCATACTCCTGCTTGCTAGGAATGCCATGGATACATAATGTTGGGGCGGTCACTTCCTCCCTACATCAGATGCTGAAATACCCTGTCAAAGGAAAGATCATAACTGTACACGGTGAAGAGGAATATATGATCAGCCACCTAAATTCCTTTCGGTATGTAGAGGTGGAGGGCGAATTCATTGAAATACCATTCCAACACTTCGAGGAAATTGCTCCCGAGGTTGCTGTAGCAAAGGCAGTAGCTGAGATACCCAAGAAGGTGGCCAGGATGGCATCTCTGAAAGACGCAAAGGCTGCAATAAAGGAGGGAAAGAGCTCAACATGGGGTCAGTTGCCTGACATTCCTCACAAAACAGACAAATTTGGGTTGGGATTTACCGCTGCGGGGCAAAAAGCTATGCGTCGCTCAAAAATTGAAAAGACACCCATCAAGATTTCTCCTCATGGAATCAATGCCTTAGAAGACGAAGACGAAGAGGCCAACATTAAAGACTGGATCTTCCAAACCATTGAAGGGGGACTGCGCAACTGGGAGGCGAAAGACTTCGTCCCCATTACTTTCATTAATCAGTAACTTATCTTTCGAACATTTCCTATTGTTCTGTAATAATTACTTTTGAACAATCTGCAGACTATTTTTCACCTCATGCCTTGCCCGGGGCATGTAGGTCCATTTGTAAGGGTTTTGATTGTCTTCATATTCATATGTCATGTTTAATGATTCATTGGACGTTTTTCATTTATAAACTGTTGTGTTCATTTTCTTTCCTTTTGCATTTTTGTTTGTTGAAGGATGGCTATCCCTTACACACACCCACACTCACAAATGCAGGTACCCATCCACTCTGGATTCTATGGGTGACTATTCTACTATATCCTTCAATAACTCTGAAGATTTGGTCAATCAGGCTGAGTATGAAGATGACGAAGATTGTGAAGTACCAAGAGAGCTAGCCAGACTTCTACTGCAAGAAGAAAGGGCCATCTTGCCTCATGAAGAGTTGTTGGAAACTGTCAACTTAGGAACAGAGGAAGACCGGAAGGAAGTACAAGTGAGTTCCAATCTGGAACCAAGTGTCAAGAAGCGTTTGATACAGTTGTTGAATGAATATGTTGAAATCTTCGCCTGGTCTTATGAGGACATGTCGGGTTTAGACACTGACATCGTGGTTCACCGTCTCCCTACAAGAGAGGATTGTCCACCGATCAAGCAAAAAGTTTGCCGAATGAGGCCTGACATGTCTGAGAAGATTAAAGCAGAAGTAATGAAGCAGTTCAAGGCTGGCTTTCTGGCTGTTACATCCTATCCACAATGGGTTGCTAACATTGTGCCAGTTCCTAAAAAAGATGGCAAGGTCAGAATGTGTGTGGACTACCGGGATTTGAATAGGGCCAGCCCTAAAGATGATTTTCTGCTACCGCATATCGACATTTTGATTGACAACACAGCTCAGCACAAGGTGTTTTCCTTCATGGACGGATTCTCGGGCTACAACCAGATCAAAATGGCCCCTGAGGACATGGAGAAAACAACCTTTGTTACACAATGGGGTACCTTCTGTTACAAGGTGATGTCGTTCGGGCTGAAGAACGCAGGGGCAACTTATCAGCGCGCCATGGTAGCTTTGTTTCATGATATGATACATCATGAGATCGAAGTTTACGTAGACGACATGATAGCTCGATCACAAACAGAGGAGGAACACCTTGAACATCTGCAAAATTTGTTTGCCAGGTTGAAGGAGTACAAACTCAGGCTGAATCCAAGTAAGTTCACTTTTGGAATTAGGTCTGGTAAACTTCTAGGGTTTATTATCAGCAACAAAGGCATTGAGGTCGATCCAGCGAAAGTGAAAGCAATACAAGAAATGCCTGCTCCCCGTACTGAAAAGGAGGTTAGAGGGTTCTTGGGGCGCTTGAACTATATTGCCAGATTCATCTCTCATCTGACGTCTACCTGTGAGCCAATTTTCAAACTATTGAAGAAGGATCAGGTAGTCGAATGGAACGACGATTGTCAAGCTTCTTTTGATAAGATTAAGGAGTATTTGCTAGAACCTCCTATTCTGATGCCACCCGTCGAAGGAAGGCCGCTGATCATGTATTTGACCGTGTTGGATAACTCAATGGGGTGCGTATTGGGCCAGCATGACGAGTCTGGTCGAAAAGAGCATGCCATTTATTACCTTAGCAAAAAGTTTACCGACTGTGAGACTCGCTACTCACTGCTCGAGAAAACTTGTTGCGCTTTGGTATGGGTTGCTCGCCGACTAAGGCAGTATATGTTGACTCATACCACTTTGTTGATTTCCAAAATGGATCCTATTAAGTATATCTTCGAGAAGCCTGCTTTATCTGGAAGAATCGCTAGATGGCAAATGATCCTGACTGAATATGACATCCAGTACACTACCCAAAAAGCTATAAAAGGGAGTGTACTAGCTGACCATCTAGCTCATCAAGCTATCGAAGATTATCAATCCATGAGATTCGACTTCCCAAACGAGGATATCATGAATTTGGACAACGTTGAAGGTAACGGACCGTATGACGGACCTGAAAATGGATCCCGATGGACCTTGTACTTTGATGGTGCTTCAAATTCACTTGGAAACGGTATCGGTGCGGTACTCATTTCCCCGGAAGGTTGTCACACGCCTTTTACGGCCCGACTTTGCTTCAGCTGTACCAATAACATGGCTGAATATGAAGCTTGCATCTTTGGTCTCAAGGCTGCTATAGACTTGGGGATCAAATCCTTAACCGTATTTGGGGACTCGGCTTTGGTTATCAGTCAAATCAAAGGAGAGTGGGATACCAAGCATCCTAATCTTATCCCATACAAAGAACATGTCCTAACATTGTTGCCTCATTTCAAGCAAATCACCTTCGAGCATTTCCCGCGAGAAGAGAATCAGCTAGAAGATGCTCTGGCTACAATGTCTTCCATGTTTAAACTCAACTGGGATAATGAGGCTCCCCAAATCACCATCGAGCGAATGGATGAACCTGCACATTGTCATGAGATTAATACCGAAGAAGTAGTGGAACAACCCTGGTTTCACGAAATCAAAAGGTATCTCCAGACTAGAGAATATCCCGAAGGAGCTTCCGTAAATGACAAGAAGTTCTTAAGGAAATTTGCTGCCAAGTTCTTCCTGAGCAACGACATCCTCTATAAACGCAGCCATGATTGTGTTTTACTCCGATGTGTGGACAAAACTGAAGCAGAGTTAATCATGACTGAGATACACAGCGGTACATTTGGCACCCATTTGAGCGGACATACAATGGCTAAGAAGATTCTAAGGGCAGGCTATTACTGGTCTACCATGGAAGCAAATTGCCATCAACATTCCCGTACTTGCCATAAATGTCAGGTCTATGCTGACAAGATTCATATTCCTCCTGTTCCCCTCAACGTTCTGACAGCTCCTTGGCCATTCGCAATGTGGGGCATTGACATGATTGGAGAGATCAAACCCACGGCATCCAATGGACATCGCTTCATCCTAGTCGCCATTGACTATTTTACCAAATGGGTCAAAGCAGCTTCCTTCGCCTCTGTTACTAAAAATGTGGTTGCCCGCTTCATCAAGCAGAATCTCATATGCCGGTATGGTGTACCCGACAGGATCATTACAGACAACGGTAAAAATCTGAATAATACTATGATCACCACTCTATGCGAACAGTTCAAGATTTATCATCACAATTCATCTCCCTATCGGCCGAAGATGAACGGTGTTGTTGAAGCTGCGAACAAAAACATCAAGAAGATCATTCAGAAAATGACAGTCACCTACAAAGACTGGCATGAGATTTTACAGTTTGCTCTGCACGAATACTGTACCACGGCACGTACTTCAACCGGGGCAACCCCATTTTCTTTGGTATATGGCATGGAAGTTGTCCTGCCTATGGAAGTTCAGATTCCTTCTTTAAGGATTATGAAGGACGCTGGTTTGAATGAAGACGATTGGATTCAGACCCGACTTGATCAACTCAATTTGATCAACGAGAAACGACTCGCTGTTGTTTGCCATGGTCAAACGTATCAAAAACGGATGATCAAGGCTTTCAACAAGAAAGTCAGACGTCAAGTATATCAAGTCGAAGATCTCGTAATCAAGTGGATTATCTTGCCGCAAAGTGATCCCAGGGGCAAGTGGACTCCTACTTACGAAGGACCATTTATAATCAAGAGCGTATTTTCTGGTGGTGCAATGATTCTGACCACCATGGACGGCGACGATTTGCCGCACCCTGTGAACGCAGACATAGTCAAAAGATACTACGCATAAAATAAACCCGACAAGTCGAAAACCCGAAAGGGCGACTTGGGCAAAAAATGGGCATCCCGGTGAACCGAAAACCCGAAAGGGCGGTTCAGGCAAAAATTAGGGATAAAACAATAAAAAATCTGTACACCCAGCGAGTCGAAAACCCGAAAGGGCGGCTTGGGCAAAAGGGGTTTCGCGGTGGATTGAAAACCTGAAAGGGCAGTCCAGGCAAAAGTTAGGGAATCAAAGCGTATGACTATGTCTCATCAGATCACTTTAGGGACAAACTCTTCATCGACCAGCTCCAAGCTTCTAAACAATCTAGTCACCGACAGACGAGGCATTCAATGGACAGATATTCAGAGTTGTGAAGGCTATAGCAGAATGGGAATCCCATGGAATTGTTTCACATAGCCATCTTTCTTTTGTATAAATTTTTTCAATTTTTACGACAACATCCTCTTACTAGGATGCTTGTCTCCTTTGTACAAAGATACTCATAAAAAGTTAATACAAATACTTTTCCAAATACAGAAATTTGCTTTGTCTTCCTTTTTTTTTCTTTTGCACTTATGTTTATTTGAGAAACGTCCAATGTTTTGTTAAATAGGCATATGCATTTGAACATAATCATTTCCCTTACAAACCAGGAAGAGATTATTGCAGATAGTTTAAGGGTATAGATAGATATCTCGATACCCTTTCAGAAGAAATCCCTCGCAGATTTAAAATCCAAATTCCTTGGCGAGGTCAAAATCCAGAACTTAATTCCCCAAACAGAGTTAAACTTCAGGATCCTCGGCAGAAGAAGCTCTCTCAAAACTGATTTCCCCAGCCAGAGAGCCTTCCGGAACTCAATTCCCCACAGAGTTAAGTTTCAGTATCCCCAATGGAGCCTTAAGAATCTGAAAACCCTATCCCCAGTGGAGCTAAAAAATTCCAACCATCAATCCCCGGCGGAACCAGACTAGTAAACCTACTCCCCATAGAGATACTTCCCATCAGACTGAAGATTCTCAGTCTTACGTCTCCAGCATGAGTCTACCAGGTTCTGGACTCCCCAGTAGAGATCATCATAATTCTCTAGCCCCGCAAGTCACCAAGGATTTTCAATCCCCAGCAGTGGTCCTAAGATCCCCAAGCAGTTGAAGATCTTGCATTCCTCAAGCCGAATCAAGACTCTCAGTCTCAGTTCCTCACAGGATATTCAGATATTCCCCAATGAAGATCTCCTCAAGACAGGAATCCCCAGTAGATTGGCATACCACCCAAGCTCCTGATTCTCCAGCAGTAGTCAACAAGGATGTCTCATCTTCAGCAATCAGAGATTCTTGCAATCCCCTGCAACAGTCAAGGACTCACTTTCCCTGACAGCAGTCAAGATTCTTTTATCTCCAGCCATCCAGGATTCATCTATCCTCAGCAAGACAGCTCGTCAGCTTACATGCGCATTCATTACATTCATATCATGAACACTGATATACGCATATTGCGTCATACATTTCATGCAACATGACTTTGTGTTTAGCTAATATTTTGTCCCTTTCAGGATAGGAATAAAAGGCTATCATTAACAATTATCCAAGATGCAGTTTTGCACGGACTCATCATCAGGAAACCCTACACCGGTTTATCAAGACTTCTGAAAACAGTTCACGGGTTCCCTAGTAACGGATGTTAACCTATCGCTTGTTCAGATTCTTCAACTTCTGAAAACAGTTTACGGATTCTCCAGTAACGGATGTTAATCTATCGCTTGTTCAGACTCAACTTTTGAAAACAGTTTACGGACGCTTCCCAACAACGGATGCTGCTCTATTGCTTATTCAACTTCAAGACTTCTGAAAACAGCTTACGGGTTCTCCAGTAACGGATGTTAACCTATCGCTTGTTCAGATTCTTCAATTTCTGAAAACAGCTTACGGGTTCTCCAGTAACGGATGTTAACCTATCGCTTGTTCAGATTCTTCAGCTTCTGAAAACAGTTTACGGATTCTCCAGTAACGGATGTTAATCTATCGCTTGTTCAGATTCTTCAACTTCTAAAAACAGTTTACGGATTCTCCAGTAACGGATGTTAATCTATCGCTTGTTCAGACTCAACTTTTGAAAACAATTTACGGACGCTTCCCAACAACGGATGCTGCTCTATTGCTTATTCAACTTTAAGACTTCTGAAAACAGCTTACGGGTTCTCCAGTAACGGATGTTAACCTATCGCTTGTTCAGATTCTTCAATTTCTGAAAACAGCTTACGGGTTCTCCAGTAACGGATGTTAACCTATCGCTTGTTCAGATTCTTCAGCTTCTGAAAACAGTTTACGCATTCTCCAGTAACGGATGTTAATCTATCGCTTGTTCAGACTCAACTTTTGAAAACAGTTTACGGACGCTTCCCAACAATGGATGTTGCTCTATCGCTTATTCAACTTCAAGACTTCTGAAAACAGCTTATGGGTTCTCCAGTAACGGATGTTAACCTATCGCTTGTTCAGATTCTTTAGCTTCTGAAAACAGTTTACGGATTCTCCAGTAACGGATGTTAATCTATCGCTTGTTCAGACTCAACTTTTGAAAACAGTTTACGGACGCTTCCCAACAACGGATGTTGCTCTATTGCTTATTCAACTTCAAGACTTCTGAAAACAGTTCACGGGTTCTCCAGTAACGGATGTTAACCTATCGCTTGTTCAGATTCTTCAAGACTTCTGAAAACAGTTCACAGGTTCTCCAGTAACGGATGTTAACCTATCGCTTGTTCAGATTCTTCTCAACTTTTGAAAACAGTTTACGGACGCTTCCCAACAACGAATGCTGCTCTATTGCTTATTCAACTTCAAGACTTCTGAAAACAGTTCACGGGTTCTCCAGTAACGGATGTTAACCTATCGCTTGTTCAAATTCTTCAAATTTCTGAAAACAGTTTACGGATGCTTCCAGACACGGATATCAATCCATTGCTTATTCAAGATCCCCAGATCAGAGATGTTCCAAAACATGGACACCTTTCTGATACTCATTTCCAAATGGCATCTATAAGCCCATCCTCCTACCAGCAACTTCCAGATGGCATCTTTAAGCCCATCCTCCTACCAGCAACTTCCAGATGGCATCTTTAAGCTCATCCTCCTACCAGCAACTTCCAGATGGCATCTTTAAGCCCATCCCCGACAAGATTTTGTCACCTCTCCAGATGGCATCTTTAAGCCCATCTCCAAATGGCATCTCTAAGCCCATTCTCGCATCCATTGTTATGACGAGTGCAAATTTAAGGGGACTCTAGTGTCCAATCTCCTTTTACCTTCGAGACACGAAAGGCAAACCTGCCAATCTAACTCTTCAGGTGCAAGAAGATTGAACAGGGGCAGCTGTTGTACCCCAAAATTTTCCCTCTCTTTCTTCAAGAAATCATCCTGGATTCTCAGAGTCTCTCTGAAACAAATCCAAGTTCTGAATTATCATTTCTTCCCAAGCAAGCCATTTACAAGAGCAAAATGATCACACAAGCTCTAAAGGCAACGCTTTTATCTTGAGAAAAATTAAATTCTAAACATTTGGAATTTTTCTCTAAAAAATGGGTGTTTAAGAAGAAAATAGCGCTTCAGAACTTCTGGACCAAACTCCAGATAGAAACGGTCAGAAGTTGCAAGCTTGGCTCAACGCAGTCAGAAGTTGGCTCTTCAGCAGCTACCTCAACTCAGTCAGAAGTTGCAAACGTGGTTCAACACGTAAGCCTCAAACAGAACATGACTCTTTCAGCAGTTACGCAAGTTCAGCCAGAGTTTGCTAAAGGAATGCAAAGAAGCAAGGAAGTCAGAAGGCTCCTTCAGAATATGCTTAAATCAGAAGATGAAAGGGTCAGAAGAGTGGATGCTACATTGATACAGAATCTCTAAGTCCAGGATTTCCATAAGCAAATCCAAGGAACGTGTCAGAAAGTCAAGAGAATCCCCAGAATTTGCTAAGACAACAAGAGGCCAAGACCAGAGCGTGGTTTACGTTGCTTTTGGTAAAGCAGAACTGCTGGTTCAAGTTTTTCCTATTACCAGAATATTGGTGTTGATAAGTCTCATCACCATTTAATGCTCATTAAATGCTCCCAACCACTCCTGAATATTCATCCAAGGGATCTCTTCACGTGTGGCTTGGTAAACGCCTTTATACAGGTTTAGGCATGGGTCTACGCGCCACCGTCCACCTAAGAGGTCACTTCTCCCCAATCCATGCCTGTTGTTCCAGCCTAGGCTGAAAGGCTATCTATTATCACAACTTCCCAAGAGCTTCTTTTCAAAGAACAATTCAACCTCTGTTGGCGCCTTTAATGTTCAAGAATCCACAAGAGCTTTGCCTATAAATAGAGAACCATTGTCCACTGAAAAAGGGCGTCCAAAAACCAGAAAAATTGCTAGAAGAGAAACATAAATTTTTAGCAAGAAAGTGCTGTAAAACTCTGTCAAAATCTCCAGTGTTTCATAACTTTGAACTCCTTACCTTCAAACTTCATCAATACCCAGGTTTCTTTGTGATTAAAGAATACCCTTTCAGCTTCTAACCATACATACACGTACCCCTTCATCTACCCCTTTCAAAAAAAAGAACATGTCCAGAACACCATCAGATCCAAAAGTTAGCTCTCATTCACAAACTTTTCCAACAGCCAGGTAAGCACCTGCTGACCTTCATCACGCTGCTAAGCATCATCAACTTTGCATGCTCAAATAAACATAATGTAAACATCATGTTGCTGTTGTTTGTGTTCTGAGGATTTTCATACCTCAGAACGTTTTGAGTCAACATAGAACCTTCCTGTGACCTTGTTGGTTCTATCCCCTGAAACACTTTGACATTTGCTGAAGCTGTCCCAAACATGTTTTCTGTTTTATGGAAAAATAACAAAATTGCAGATGTTCTGACTAGTACCGGGAGAATCCAAGTGCTGACTTTTACGTTAGCACATCTGAAGCCTGTTTTGCTGTCAATAATATCAGAACTTTTGAGAATTATTGTATTTCCAGCAGGATCAGAACTTCTGATATCCCCACCAACAAACTTTTGTCTTGCAGCGCATGGGGGTCAGAACTTCTGATCTTCCCACTAACAGGTTTCTGTTTTGCAGGTGCCAGAGTCAGAAGCTCGGACTCATACAGTTTAACCAAAAGGTTGATCATCTGGCAGCGGGCCTGAGTCAGAACTTCTGATGACCTCTCAGCAGCGTGCTGGCTCTCTCTGTCTTTCTCTCTATCTTGTTTTTGTTATTTTCTTTTCTTATCTATTTTTCTCGTTGAACCACCCCATGTACAAATATGTATCCCCACCCCATAATTGCTGTAATAGCGTAGGATTTTATACTCCTGCTTTTTATTGCTTTCAAATATAAATGCTAGTAATTAGGATGTGTATGGCAAGATAAAACCAATGAAATAGAAAATCCTAATTCAAAGATAAACTCTTGTATGCAATAAAACACACTTGCACACAAACACCCCTAGGGTTACCTCCACTTGTTGCCTTCAAAAATGGTCCATGTTACGCATGCAAAGTATCTTGGTAAAACAAACAAAATCAAAAGATCATAGTCCCTCGATGATGCTATTCAAAGTTGCCTTACGAAAATGATCTTAGTCCCTCGAAAAATGCTAAGATACTTTGCAAAATTGCTATCATGGTCTATACGATGACCCGCGCCTGTCCCGTTTACATCCTAACACAAGATTGTCCACCAAATACTATGATGGAACAATACTGTTAAAAGGGTTAAAACATGAGAAAAATCTTTGAGTAAATTTAGGGGTAGACAACTCTTAGTTACTTGACCAACTTGAAAAACAAATCCTTGCCTTTTTCAAAAACACACATCACTACACAACTTCAAAACCAACTTTCAAAACCTTGAAACATATTTTCAAAAAGACAAACACCTTTTGTAAAACATTCGAGTAAAGAATTGTTACAAGGGTTGCCTAGACAAAGGCATCTTTTTCAAAACGTTTTCAAAAAACCACACACAAAGCACCATTTCAAACAATTGAAAATGCAAGGCAAGTGATCTAAGCAAGTAACTAAGAGCCCATGGATAACCATGGATAGAACAGGTGCTAATACCTTCCCTTTCTATAATCTACTCTCCGAACCCAAGAAAACATCTCAAAGGTTTTTGCTGTGCTTTTTAACCTTTCCTTAGGATAAAATAAAAAATCGGTGGCGACTCTTGCTAAACCGAAACATTTGCGAATACAAAACGCAAAATCCCAAGTCAGTTCTCCCACCGTATCACAGGGTGATTCGTTCCACTGGCCAAAAAGTCCTCCCTTAGCTTTGCATAAATTCTTCTATTTATAGAGAAAAAGAATGGACATGTCTTCAACAACCAGCCTTGCAAAAATAATAAAATAATGGATAACGTGACAGTACATGTGGGAGCCTGTTGGCAACAGCAGCAGTGGGGTGCAGAAGATGTGACTGATGCTTCTGACGTTGCTTGTGCTCAGACCAAATTCAGGTTGACAACTGCTTTTGTGATAAAGTATTCTCTATGAAAAGAAAAAGTATGTAATCTTTAACCCAGAATAGTAGTATCCAAAAGGTAAAGTTTAAAACCTTTGTACAAGCTTCTGACTATGTTAAGATTTGGACGCAACACAGCCTGGAAAACGAGATTTGGTCTTGAGTCAAATGCAAGAGTGAGATTGAAGCACACCCGTTTGAAGGAAGCCTTTGCCTCAGTCGAAGCTTGTGGTCGAAACAAGCTAACTCGAAGGAAGCTATTGCCCAATCGAAGTCTGGGTCGAAGCAAACATATTTCCCAATCGAAAGTCCGTGTTCGAAGGAGGCTTAGAGTTCAACATGAAGGACATATCCAAGTTGCATTCGAAGGAGGCTCTTGCTCCACTGAAGTTTTCATCCAGGCACACAGAAGGTGAGTTCCCAAACGAAGACTTGACTTGCAGGGGGTACATGTGACCAGTAGGTCATGGCTTTCGATTGCAAGCATGCAGGCAGCAAAAGACACAAACGAAACCTGCAACAAGAAGTCACATGCACATGCGATAGAGACACGCTAGCAGCCATTTTGAGCAATCAAAGGAGGCCAAGAGTCAGTCGAAGGATGTAAGCCAAACTTGTGTCGAAAGAGGTCAAAAGGCCAATCGAAGGATGCAAGCCAAGCTTGTGTCGAAAGAGGCCAAAAGGCCAATTGAAAAAGTTGAAACGAAGGACACTTGTATTTCTCCAATTTTTGTCAAAATGTTATTTTTATCTGTTTTCTCCATTTTTGACAGTTTCCTTTTAATTTTGGTACTGGAAAATCCCAATGCACTTGTTCAAGCTTGAACCTTGAAAATCCTTGTGAGAAAGGCCTTGAGAATTGAGAGGGCAAATTTTGGGGTACAACAACTGCCCCTGTTCAATCTTCTTACACCTGAAGAGTTAGATTGGTAATTCTGCCATTCGTGACTTGAAGGTGAAAGATGATTGAACACTAGAGTGCCCAGAAATTTGCACTCAATGATGTGATGATTGGGAGAATGGGCTTAGAGATGCCATTTGGAGAGATGATAGAAAGTTGTTGGAGATGGGCTTAAAGATGCCATCCGAAGGTGTGACAGAATCTTGTCGGGGATGGGCTTAAAGATGCCATCCAAGAATGTTTGTTGTAAGTGCAAGAAATGAGTATCAGAAAGGTGTCCATATTTTGGAACATCTCTGAGCTGGGGGTCTGAATAAGCAATAGATTGACGTCCATGTTTGGAGAACCCGTAAACTGTTTTCAGAAGTTAAATCTGAACAAGAAATAGATTAACATCCGTATTTGGAGAACCCATAAACTATTTTCAGAAGTCTTGAAGTTGAATAAGCAATAGATCAGCATCCATGTTGGGAAGCATCCGTAAACTGTTTTCAAGAGTTGAATCTGAACAAGCGATAGATTAACATCCGTATTTGGAGAATCCGTAAACTGTTTTCAGAAGTCTTGAAGTTGAATAAGCATAAGTTGGTCGAGTAGATATTTGTCCTGTCTGGTTTCAGGTATTAATCTCTGACCTGATAAAGAAAGATAGTTTCCTGGCTTGCTACATGTATTAATCTTCAATCTCTTCATGTAGATAGTTTTCCTGGCTTGTTCCAGGTATTAATCTACAATCAGTCGTCCACAGATAGTTTTCCTGGCTTGCTACAGGTATTAATCCGGAACTTGAAAAGGTTGGCCGATGAGATAGTTGTCCTGGCTGGTTTCAGGTATTAATCTCTGGCCTGAGAAAGAAAGATAGTTTCCTGGCTTGCTACAGGTATTAATCTTCAATCTCTTCATGTAGATAGTTTTCCTGGCTTGTTACAGGTATTAATCTACAATCAATCGTCCACAGATAGTTTTCCTGGCTTGCTACAGGTATTAATCTGGAACTTGAAAAGGTTGGTCGACGAGATAGTTGTCCTGGCTGGTTTCAGGTATTAATCTCTGACCTGAGAAAGAAATATAGTTTTCCTGGCTTGCTACAGGTATTAATCTTCAATCTCTTCATGTAGATAGTTTTCCTGGCTGGTTTCAGGTATTAATTTACAATCAGTCGTCCACATATAGTTTTCCTGGCTTGCTACAGGTATTAATCTGGAACTTGAAAAGGTTGGCCGACGAGATAGTTGTCCTGGCTGGTTTCAGGTATTAATCTCTGACCTGAGAAAGAAAGATAGTTTTCCTGGCTTGCTACAGGTATTAATCTTCAATCTCTTCATGTAGATAGTTTTCCTGGCTGGTTTCAGGTATTAATCTACAATCAGTCGTCCACAGATAGTTTTCCTGGCTTGCTACAGGTATTAATCTGGAACTTGAAAAGGTTGGTCGACGAGATAGTTGTCCTGGCTGGTTTCAGGTATTAATCTCTGACCTGAGAAAGAAAGATAGTTTCCTGGCTTGCTACAGGTATTAATCTTCAATCTCTTCATGTAGATAGTTTTCCTGGTTGGTTTCAGGTATTAGTCTACAATCAGTCATCCACAGATAGTTTTCCTGGCTTGCTACAGGTATTAATCTGGAACTTGAAAAGCTTGGTCGACGAGATAGTTGTCCTGGCTGGTTTCAGGTATTAATCTCTGACCTGAGAAAGAAAGATAGTTTCCTGGCTTGCTACAGGTATTAATCTTCAATCTCTTCATGTAGATAGTTTTCCTGGCTGGTTTCAGGTATTAGTCTACAATCAGTCGTCCACAGATAGTTTTCTTGGCTTACTACAGGTATTAATCCGGAACTTGAAAAGGTTGATGGTAGCCATCTGTTGATTGACCTTTTCCTGAAAAGGTAAAACGTTAGTTGTATGCAATGTCATGATGTATCAAATGCATAATGTCATGATGTTCTCAAAAGTAAATGAGATTGTGTTGTATGCACTTATCATGTATGTAAATAGGATGTATGGAATGTGAAATGTTAATGAATGTATTTTTGTCTGGGAAAATAAATCCTTGACAAAAGTTGGGGAGTCATTAAATCCTGGACTTCTGTTGAAGAGTATGTGTGTCTTCAAACTTTTCTTAGAATATTTCCAATGGATTCCTGTTTTGTTATTTGAGGAGAACTCAGCTGGGGGAAGTTGAAAAACTCTGTGAGGAGTATGTTTATTTCTGCTTGGGAAAAGAGTTTAGGAGTCTGTCGTCCGTTGCTCTACTGGGGAGTCGAAGTTGAATTGATATCTGGTCGGGTCCAGGTTTCGCAGTAACTTGCTGGGGATTGCAGAGTAGTCTACTGGGGAAGAGGATTTGTGGTCCTTTGATTTGTAGTAGTCGGAGAGGCAAACTCAAGCTGTGGAATCCTGGTGTTGTTGGGGAAATAAACCTTGTCGTCAGTCCGCTAGAGAGGTGACATCTTCGTTGGGGGAAGTCCTCGAGGATTCTTGAGGTTGATTCAGATGGGGAAAGGTTTTCAGAGATTAAACCCTTGCTGGGAGTCATCCTATGAAAAGTAATTTGGGGAGACTTGTCATTGCCCCTAGTAGCGAATGTTTGTGGCATTGCCAAAAAGTTTGATTGTATGTAACCCTTTGTCGGGGTTGACGTTCAATGCCCCAAGAGACGGAGATGGAGACTTGCCCCTGGTTACTCTGCACTTCTTTGAGAGATTTCCTGGAATCTTGACTGGACTGCCCCCAGGTGTGCTGGATAGTGACATGTCATGCCCCCTTGTTGATAGGAGATTTGTCAATGGAAGTGTCATCCTTTTTTTTTGAAGTGATTTTGTTCACTGAGCGGGCTTTCGTTCATCGGATATTCGCTGTGTGAATTTCTCTGCTGTCAAACAAATATCCAAATGCAAATAGTGATATTCAAGTGATGCAAAGTTTATGCTTGTCTCAAAGTTTTGAAAAATGCGTTTTTTAGCAGAAAACTTTTTATAAGACAAATTCAACACAAGATTTAGGGCAAAGCCTTACAGGAGTCAGGATACCTTTTGTAACAGTATGCTTTCAAACTAACCCATGCTTCAGTTAGGACTTTTGAAGGGTTGTAACGTGGCTTGGTTCACGGTTTAAGAAACAAAGGATAAAGGCTCAAAGTATATTTGTACCCACCCGCTCTTCGTGATGTTCTTCAATCCTAAACTCAGTTAATTGTGCATTTGAACTCCAAATGAGTCTGGAACGATGTTTTTGGTGATGGTTCACACAAGTTGAATTTGTTGGAAGGCAGTCATTTTTGCAACATTTTTCATGTTCTCGAGGATTTGTAATGACCTCGTTCTTTTGATTTATTATCCCTAATTTTTCCTGACTGTTCCTATTTTTGAGATTACAGTCAGCGGGATGCCCCAGATTTCTTAAGCCTCCTTTATAGGTTTTGGCTTAGTGGGCTTTTTCTTTTTTGAGAGATAATGACTGCCTATGAGATAAGGAACCATCACTGTCTTTTGATTCTAGAGGAATGCTTTTGATGTCATTCGTTGTATTACGAACTGAGAGTTTTGCGACTTCAGTGCGCATTTTTTTTGAATTAACTGAGAGACTACCCTGCCCCAGGTTTAAATTAAAGGTTTCAATTTGTGTTTAAAATAGAAAACTTCTACTTCTTTGGCTCAAAGGGGTTGACTATGGATTATCTTCCTTATAACTCTGGTGTTTAGGATTTGAAAGAAATGCATGTACATCATCAGCAAGGTATGTTCAAAAGCATACTGTATGAGATTATGGCATTGTTTTCGTCATCCTCCCTCTAAAGGCTTGTAACTTTTAGCAAGAGTTGAAAGTCATAAAGAGAGTAAAGCATAGTTTAAATGTAATGGAAATGAGTGGATCAAATCAAGACAAACATATGCAATGCATTAATGAAACAGAGTTTGACATTAATAGATAAATGTTTGAATAACAAAAGAAATTACAACTTTAAAATTCAAATGAAACAAAAGCCTCTTAGTTCGAACTTGTCATTTCAGGTGGAGAACCTTTGAAGAATGACAGAAAAACTCAGTCTGACCATCTTGTGTGAACTCCAGCCTTCCTTCATCGATCAGGTTTTGAATCTTATACTTCAACGCCCAATAATCGTTTGTATCATGTCCAAGACCATCAGAATGATAGGCACACCTGGCATCCAGATTATAGCTGGGAGAAAAAGTTTTGAGATTTGGATGAGGTCTTATTGGTGTAATCAGATTCATCCTCAGCATGTGTTGCAAAGCTTGGGACAGTGGTATGTTGATGTTGGTAAACTGTCTTTTGGGCTCGCTTTGCCTTTGCTGATTTTCTGGTTGTTGTTGACGAAGTCGTTGTTGGGCTCGTGACGTGGAAGCAAAGTGAGAAGGTCTTCTCTCCCTTAAACCGGCTTTTTGTATCATGGGAGGATGAATGATAACTTGATCCCCAATTCTAGATGTTTGCCCCATTCGGTTACATCCATCTTGACGAAGCTTGTTAATGATAACCCTCAGCTCCTCTTGTCCTTGTGCCAGATTTTGGATAAGAGCCATCTGGCTCAACAGTTGCCCCATCATTTGGACCTTCATTTGTAGCCACTCCAACTGGTCATCTCTGTCGTCCCCAGGATTTCCCATGATCATGCCCCTGGTGAGGAGCGCCTTGACCTCTTCTTGTTCCTTGGATAGGTTCAAGAACATCTCTTGAAGTTGAGAGTTTTGAGCCTGGATGTCCTTGATAGTCTGCTCTAGAGCCATCTCTACTGAAATAAACAGTAGGAAGATAAGGAGACCTGTGTAGGAGAAACCTGTCATGATATGATGCATGATATGTGGATGCATGTTTTCAAGGACCTCGCAGGGTAAACACAAGAAAAATGTTAGAGGTTGAATTTTGATCAACATCTTTGATTGGAGAACCCTGTATCGGTGAATGTCTTTCCACGAGAATTAAGCTCACCATGTCAAGTGGGTCATAGCCCCTGATTCAAGTTGTTGCACTTGATCTTTGACGGCGTTTTTTTAGAGGAGAACCCTCTTGCCCTTTGATAGACGTCTGGTTCAACGTAACCCTGCATCAAAAGACCCTCAAGATCCTTGAAATGGTTATTGAAAATGCTTATGGTATGATGTTATGATGTTATGTACATGCATGCAAAAGTAAGCAGGTGTATATACAGACAGTCATATTCACACAAAGCAGACAAGTCCTTAGGTTTAGGCTTACATGGGGTTTGTAGGTAAGTACCCTCTTGAAGTTAGTTGGCTCAACCTGTTCTAAAATAGAAATCGGGTTCTAAGGAGCTCAATATCACTGGATTATTTTCTATGTTCATTGTTTTGGTTTAGCCACTTAACTGGCGACCAAAATATTCCAAGAAAATAATCCTCAATGAGTGTAGTATCGAGTATCTACCAACTTCGGACTGCACCAAAGTCGGCCATCTCACTACCCCTAAAAAAGGCCAAGATGGTCAAGTAAGGTTCTAAGAGTTCGTTAGTGCTTCATGACATCACTCAGCGGCCCCGTATTCTCCTTGACTATTCAAGGGCTACCGGTACCCACAAATATGTCACACTAACATAGCTACTGCTTCAACCATGTCGGTATACCCCGCACAGTTCCCTCACAGTTTATTTCTATTTACCTAAAAAGGTGCCCCCAAATCCGGGTGTAGGATTTAAACAAACCCAAACAAGGAACCCAAAAAGTAAAGCAATCAAAGCAATCAAAGTAAGCATGTAAAGGTGATCTAAAACCCTAAGGTAACCCCACTTTTAGAAATGTCCCCAGCAGAGTCTCCAGTTCTGTGATACGGTGGGAGGACTGACTTGGGATTTGCGTTTGTGTGTGCAAATGTTTCGGTTTAGCAAGAGTCGCCACCGACTTTTTATTTTATCCTAAGGAAAGGTCAAAAAGCACAGGAAAGACCTTTTAGATGTTTTCGTGGGTTCGGGGGGGTAGATTATGAAAAGGGAAGGTGCTAGCACCCTTTTCATCCATGGTTATCCATGGGCTCTTAGTTACTTGTTTTAGATCACTTGCCTTTGCTTTTCAATTGCTTGAAATGATGCTTTGTGTGTGTGGTTTTGAAAATGTTTTGAAAAAGATGCCTTGTCTAGGCAACCTTTGTAATGATTCTTGTTTGAATGTATACAAAGGTGTATGTCTTTTGAAAGGTTTTCAATGTTTTTGAAAGTTGTTTTGAAATTGTGTTGTGGAGTGTGTTTTGAGAAATGGCAAGGATGTTTTGCAAGATTTTTGATCAAGTAACTAAGAGTTGTCTACCCTATTTTACTCAAAGATCTTTCTTATGTTTTTAACCCTTTTAACAGTGTTGTTTCACCATTGTATTTGGTGAAGAACCTTTTGTTAGGATGTTAACGGGACAGGCGCGGGTCATCGTATGACCATGATAGCAATGTTGTGAAATGACTTAGCACTTTTCTGTAGGGACTAAGATCATTTTTGAAAGGCAACTTTGATAGCATCATCGAGGGACTATGATCTTCTTTCAATTCGTTTGTGCTAAGACATCCCACATGCATAACATGGCCATCTTTATAAGGCAACAAGTGGAATTACCCTAAGGGTGAATGTGTGCAAGTGTGTTTTATTGCATGCATTTGTCTTTGATTTTTAGGTTGTCTACTTGTTGGTTTTATCTTGCCATACACGCCTAGTTACTAGCATTTGTACAAAGGTAATAAAAAGTGCAAAAAATAAATCCTACACTATTACAACCATATTGGAAGGCAAGAAAATGTAAAGGAAAATAATAAGATAAAAAGAAGTAAAATGAGTGTCTTTCGACCCAGGAAGTAGCAGCCTTCGATTTGCCTTCTGTTGACCTCCTTCGATTGGGGCCAGCACCAGCAAAGTCACGTCTTTCGATTAAGCCTTGGCAGGGGTGAGGTCCTGTCCTTCGATTGGGAAAAGGCAGCAGCAAGTTGTATCCTTCGACTGGGGCCTGGAAGTCGGTGAAGGCATGCTTTTCGTTTGGGCCTGGAAGTCAACATGGTTTTCCTCCTGGTTGTCCCTTTCGTTTGACCTGGAGAAAGAGGGTAGAAGCCAGAAGCTTCGTTCCCTATTTCCTGTTTCCTGTTTCTTTCATTTCAAGCATTAAATGACAACATGGCCTGAGGCCATGCTAGTATTTATCTTTCAAACAGTTTAATAACTAAAGCTAGTTCAGGCAAACAGCAAGCAAAAACGAAAGGGTTTAGCTCTAAAAACATGTTAAAAGAGTGGAAACGAAAAGAACAGTGGTATGTACATGTTTCAAACGAACGTAAAGATTATTTACATGTTATGTCATGAAACGAAAAGTTCGAAGGTAAGAATAACTTACCTTGCTTCAGGACTTGAATGGATGTGGGACCTTGAGTGGAGGTCCAAGGTTCTGGATTTGACAGAGGGGGTCAACAGTTATGCTTAGACTACTGGATTCGAAGGAAGGAAAGAAACAAGTCTTGTGTTTCTTTCCAAATTGGATTCGAAGGATACTGAAGAGTATTTGTTCTTCAGAATCGAAGGAAGCAAGTGTTTGGGATTCTGGGTTTTGATTTCTCAAGTGTTGATGAACTTGAGAGTTTTTCTGTGTTTGAGAAACTTTGGGTGATTCGTTCCATTGGCCAAAAAGTCCTCCCTTAGCTTTGCATAAATTCTTCTATTTATAGAGAAAAATAATGGGCATCTCTTCAACAGCCAGCTTTGCAAAAATAATAAAATAATGGATAACGTGACAGTACATGTGGGAGCCTGTTGGCAGCAGCAGCAGTGGGGTGCAGAAGATGTGACTGATGCTTCTGACGTTGCTTGTGCTCAGACCAAATTCAGGTTGACAGCTGCTTTTGTGATAAAGTATTCTCTATGAAAAGAAAAAGTATGTAGTCTTTAACCCAGAATAGTAGTATCCAAAAGGTAAAGTTTAAAACCGTTGTAGAAGCTTCTGACTATGTTAAGATTTGGACGCAACACAGCCTGGAAAACGAGATTTGGTCTTGAGTCAAATGCAAGAGTGAGATCGAAGCACACCCGTTTGAAGGAAGCCTTTGCCTCAGTCAAAGCTTGTGGTCGAAACAAGCTAACTCAAAGGAAGCTATTGCCCAATCGAAGTCTGGGTCGAAGCAAACATATTTCCCAATCGAAAGTCTGTGTTCGAAGGAGGCTTAGAGTTCAACATGAAGGACATATCCAAGTTGCATTCTAAGGAGGCTCTTGCTCCACTGAAGTTTTCATCCAGGCACACAGAAGGTGAGTGCCCAAACGAAGACTTGCCTTGCAGGGGGGTACATGTGACCAGTAGGTCATGGCTTTTGATTGCAAGCATGCAGGCAGCAAAAGACACAAACGAAACCTGCAACAAGAAGTCACATGCCCAGGCGAAAGAGGCACGCTAGCAGCCATTTTGAGCAATCGAAGGAGGCCAAGAGTCAGTCGAAGGATGCAAGCCAAACTTGTGTCGAAAGAGGTAAAAAGGCCAATCGAAGGATGCAAGCCAAGCTTGTGTCGAAAGAGGCCAAAAGGCCAATCGAAAGAGCTGAAACGAAGGACACTTGTATTTCTCCAATTTTTGTCAAAATGTTATTTTTATCTGTTTTCTCCATTTTTGACAGTTTCCTTTTAATTTTGGTACTGGAAAATCCCAATGCACTTGTTCAAGCTTGAACCTTGAAAATCCTTGTGAGAAAGGCCTTGAGAATTGAGAGGGCAAATTTTGGGGTACAACAAGTTTTAACGCTTCAGAGCTTCTCACATCAGAGGATGAATATTACCGTTGAGAGTCCTTTACATCTTGATTAGAACTTTGCACATCAGAGTATCATAGATTCTGTTTTGCAGCGCTGGTGCATTCAGAAGTTCAATCAGAACTTCTTCATATAAGCGTGTCATGCATATTGATGCGTCTGAATCTTTCATTGTCCTCTCAACTTTTGTGCTCGTATAATCAGAACATCCTGCATGTAAAGATACTTTTTATTAGCGAGCATATTTGTTCTTTATATCATGTGTTTGTTATCATCAAAACTCTTGTTGGGATGTAGAACCAAATTATGTTCTAACACTCAATAGTCAAGTAGGGTGCCGATGTCTTCTATATGGTCATCAAGATCGGTCGTACCATCGTAGGATCCCAATGGGGCGGCTTCTCAAGCCTGACCAGGAGTCTCCTCCATAATTTCTCTTGATAACGGGCCACGGGGCTCGTCGTCATCAGTCTCTTTTGGCCATGATAATGAGGAGTGATGGTTCCTTCCTCATCAGGCGTCATGATCTCATCGAGGGGAGGGGCTCCGCCCTCGTCACCTCGGTCTGGGTGATAGTGACCTACTTTGGTCGTCTTCGCAAGTTCTCTTCGTCTTCTTGGAAATTAGAGAGTCTTTATCCTTCTTGGGAAATGCTCGATCATACTTCTTGCAGAAATAAATGTCGAGCCTTTCCTTTCTTGGGGGATGCCCATTTTGGGGAGGTGATATGGAGAAGGAGTTACGTCGTCGGTTTCTCCGAGGGGGAGACCTTGATTGTTTCTGCTCTAGATCCCCCTTCCTTTAGCTCTGCTTGAGGATAAGGGAGTTGGTTCAATTAAGGGCAGCGATCAATGTTGCTATTGTTGGGTCGACGTTCTTCAGAACATGGATCGATTACAGAATCTCCGACTGGTCTTCAACACGGTTCTTGGGAAATTGTTCGTCCAAGAATAAATTGTTGTCACAATTACCATTGATGGAATTTAAAGATGCATTATGTCTGTCACCGACGCCGAAGTTATCCTCGAGGTGAGGATGTTCTTGGCTTTCGTCGGTCTTGCATGCCGGAGAGAGCGTAATATTTCTAGATAGATGGTGATCACCATGATCGGCCATGGTTGATGAATGGATAGAATCTTTGGTCTTCAGATTCTGGGAATAGACAACGGGGAAGATAGTTCCCACAGGCGGCGCCACTTGTCTTACCGGTTGATCAGAACCTACAAGGTGGCCAAATGATGATCGTCGGACGGGATGGAAAGTCGAGGAGGAAAAAGGGGGGTTGTACCTGCAAGGCACTCTGACGATCAAGTAAGTGTGGGAGCAAAAAGAGATACAATTAAAGTATTAGGGTTTTAGTGATGAATAGTAAATATTCGATCCCTGGCCCTTACATGAGTAAAGGTTTATACAGTTCCCCTGGAGCTTGGCCACCGGTCCCTATTTTTGGGCCTAGATATACGGGTCTGCAAAAATAGGTAACTGCCAGGACTTAGTCAAATCGGGCAGGTGTGCTTGCAACTAGTCATTAGTTCTGAGGAGGAGGTAGGTTACGAGTAGCGGTTTGGCCGGTTTCTGGTTGTCTGGCCGACTTGAGGTCCGGAAAACTAAGAGACTCTCGTCGATTATCGTAGGTCAATGCTGGTCCAGGAGGTCAAACGATTGATGGTACCCGACGGAAGGCAGGGATCCTTGGCCGTGTCGAAGATGGAGGGTAGACCGGGCCCACTCTAGTCGTTGAGCCAGTCCCGAACACATACTTTCTTCAACATTTTGGCTTTTTAAGTTATATACCTTATATACTTTTGAGGTGATGGAGTAACCCAAAAATATTCTTTTTATCTGATTTTGAGTCAAATTTTCTCAAATGATATTTGTTGTTTAGGATTTAACAAGAACACCCAAAAATTTGAAAGTATGAAATGTTTGGTGATCTATTTTTCCAGAGTTCGTAGGGTGTTTTGTTTAGAAGTTTTCTAATGGAGGCTCTATTTAGAATATAGCAAGATATGTTGATGGCTTCTGCCCAAAAATATATTTCTATTTTTGATTCATTTATCATATTTCCTACTATCTCTTGAAGAGTTCAATTTTTTCTTTCTACAACATCATTTTGTTGTGGTGTTCTAGGATAAGAAAAATTATGAGATATCCCACTTTCATCGAAAAATTGTTTGAATGAGAAATTTTCAAATTCACCTCTGTGATCACTTCTAACAGATGTGATGTTTGAACCTTTCTCATTTTGGACCTTTTTACAGAAGGTTTTTAAAGTATCAAACGATTCATCTTTGTTTTTTAAAAATAATACCCAGGTAAATCTGGAAAAATCATCAACAATAACAAAAGCATATATTTTTCCACCAAGGCTTAAAGTTTTTACATGACCAAATAATTCAATGTGAAGAAGTTCAAGAGGTTTAATTGATGATACAATATTTTTTGAATAAAAAATACTTTTAACTTGTTTTCCTTTGATTCAAGCTTCACATATAGTATCTTTTTTAAAATTAATGTTAGGAAGACCTCTTACTAGATCTAATTTATCTAGGTTAGACATTGCTCTCATGTTGATGTGGCCAACTCTTTTGTGCCATATCCATTTATCTTTTTAAAGTGATAAGAAGCAAGTTTTAGATGATATGTCAATCAGGTAAAGAATATATAAATTCTTTTTTCTATATCCACAGAAGAGGACTTTATTGGTGAGAGGTTGTTTTAATATGCACATGTTTTGTTTAAAAATAACTTCAAAACCATTATCATAAAGTTGACTAATACTTAAAATAAGTTTTAGACCATCTATAAATTGAGCATCATTAATTAAAGATAAACCATTCTTAGCAATGGTTTTTATACCTTTTATTTTAGCTTTCTCATTATTTTCGAAGGTTGCTGATCCTCCATCTTTATTTTCAAGTGAAGTGAAACATTCTCTATCTCCTGTTGTAACACAGTAGGAGAACTGACTTGGGCGTTTTGCGTTTGATCGCAATTGTTGCAGATAGATAGAGTCGCCACCGACTTTTCTTTTATCCAATAAGGAAAGGTTTAAAAGAACATGAAAGACCTTTCGAGATTATTTCTTGAGTTCGAGGGGTAGGTTATGAAAAGGGAAGGTGTTAGCACCCTTTTCATCTGTAGTTATCTACGGGCTCTTAGTTGCTTGCTAGATCACTTGCTTTTATTTGAAAATGTGCTTGTGGTGTGGGTTTTGAAAGTATTTTTAAAACGCCTTTGTAATGGTTCTTGTTTCTATAAGAACGCGTACAAAGTGTTATTTTGAAAATAGTTCAAAGAGGTGTTCGTGGAATGTGTTTTTGAAAGTGATTTTGAAAAGTGTCTTTGTAATGGTTCTCGTTTCTATAAGAACGTGTACAAAGTGTTTTGTCTTTTGAAAATGCTTCAAAATGAAAGTGTTGGTGTATAAAATATTTTTGTTATGAGCAAGCGAGCAACTAGGAGCATCCTACCTACTCAAAAGGTCTAATGTTCTTTTCCTCCTCCTTTAGATGTTGTTGTCTTACCATTGATTTGGTAAGAAGCCCCATCATTGGATGTGAAGGGACGGACGTGGAAAATTTGTATAGTCATATAAGGAAACCCATGGGACGTTTTCGCAATGTCGTTTAGGGACTAGATCGTTTATCGAAGACAACATTGAGGGTCATCGAGGGAATACGATCTTTTATCAAGGGTCTTTGCTAAAATGCCCATATTCGAGGGACATGACTATTTATCTGAGGCAACAAGTGAGATTACCCTAAGGGTGCATGTTTGAATAGTATGTTTGATTTGCATGCATTTAGTCTTTGATTTTTAGGTTGTCTACTTGTTGATTTTTATCTTGCCATACATCCTAATTACTAACAATCATACAAAAGTAATAAAAATGCAGAAAATAAATCCTACATTATTACAACCATATTGAATAGAATGAAAATGTAAAGACAAAATAAAATAAAGAAAGGAAAAAGGGCTTCTTCGATTTAGGCAAAAACATCCTTCGATTCTGCTTCTCTGGCTCCCTTTGATTTGGTCTGGAAGTGGTGAAGGCGTGCCTTTCGATTGGGACCTGAAAGTCAGTATGGGCGTGCCTTTCGATTTGAGCTTAGTCTAAGGTAGGAGATGCATCCTTCAATTTTGCCTCTCTGTCTCCTTCGACTGGGGCCTGGAATCAGCATGGTCATCTTCTGGTTGCCTCTTTCGTTCAGCATGGAGTGCCCTCTTGATCTTAATTCCTTTGTTGCCTCCTTCGATTGGGGCTTGGAAGTCAGTATGGAGGCCTAAAGCTTCGTTTCATGCTTCTTTCCCCGTGTTTCTTTTGTTTGAGATATTAAACAGCAACATGGCCTAAGGCCATGCTAGCATCACTTTATGGCCAGGTTAGTTCTTAAAGCATGTTTAATAAAACAAAGAGCAAAACTAAAAGGGTTAATCAAGAAAACTAATCAAAAGGGTGGAAACCAAAAGAACAAAAAATGTTATGTACATGTTTTGAAACGAAAAGAAGGTTTATTCACATGTTATGCTAGAAATGGAAGGTTTAAGGTTAAGAGTGACTTACCTTGCTTGAAGTTGGGGTGTGTGAGCTGGACTTTGATTGGCTGCCTTGAGTGTCCCTGGATTCGAAGGGAAGGAACGAAGGTAACGTTTCTACTACTGGATTCGGGGGAGAAGAACAAGTGTGATGTGCTTTCTACTAGATTTGAAGGGTAACAAGGTATGGGGATGTTTCAGATTCAAAGGAGACAAGCGTTTAGATTCTGGGTTTGTGTTTGAAAATATGTTTAAGTGTTTGAGAGTATTGGAGAGTGTTTGATCATTTTTGAAGATTTGTTCCTCCAGCAAAAAAAAGGTCCCCTTTAAACTTACAAATGCTTCTCTATTTATAGAGAAAAGGTTGAAGGCATTTGAAGTAACGAGGTTTGTATGATAACAAACCATGGTTTGGTTAAAAATGAAACAAGTCTTATCCGTTTTCGTTTATCCCCAGTTTCTAATAAAAGTGGGGGCCTACTGGCAGGAGATTTGACATATGCCTTTGGCACTGCTTTTCGTTCAGACATGAATCAGGTTGGAATCTGATTTTGTGACTAAAGTACTCTTTATGAAAAAAGGGTACGTAGCCTTTTGCTATTTTAACCAAGAATGGTATTATCCAGTAGACAAAGGTTAAAACCTTTGCGCAAGCTTCTTATTATGTAAAGATTTGGAAGCAGCATAGCCTGACAAGTAGGGTAAGGCTGTGAGATTTGCTCAAACTTGCTTCGGAGGATCCAGAGTTAGGTTCGAAAGATGCTGATTTGAAGGGAATCAAAGTTCCAATCGAAGCCTTGTGTGAAGGTGGTTCTCGTCCAGTCGAAGGCTTGCCTTCCAGAGGTTACATGGCCAAACGAAAGGGTGTATGCAGGAGGTCCTTGCTTTAGGGCTTTAGCACAAAGGAGAAACTCTGCCTTGAGAGTTTGGCAAACGTGCAAATCCAAAGGCTTCTGGGTCGAAGGGGAATTGTAAGAGGCCCTTGCTTTGTGACTTCAAACAAAACATGAAAGAGGCCTTTGCTTAAACAAAAGTTTTCCTGTCAAAGGTCCATATGGCCAAATGAACTTGCATTTAAAGGAAACCACAAGCCCAAACGAAGAATGTAAACTCAAGCTTGTCTTGAAGAAAGTCACACGCTCAAACGAAGAAAGCATGCAGGAAGTAAAGAGCACAAACAAAGCTTGCAACAAACGGGGCCACGTGCCCAAACTAAAGATGCATGCTAGGCTTGCAAAGATGCCCAGACAAAAGAGGCATGCAGGAAGCAAATTGTGCAATCGAAGGATTCCAAAAGGAGGATTTTTGCCTTGGAATCAAAGGAGGCTACATGAGGCTTTTTGCCTTGTGCATGCTAGCATGGTGGGAGCCTCTTGTGCGCAAGAAATAAATTGTGGCTCAATCGAAGGCTAGTATGCAGCTGGTCATCAACTTGTGAGTCAAGGTAAGCATGGAGGGAATGTTTGTATAGACATGCAAGCATCAAACATCCAAATGAAGCAGGCATATAGGCATTCATTGCATTGTGAACCTGTGAGGCCAGAGATGCAATCGAAGGTGGCATGTAGGAAACTTCTGCCTTGTAAATCAAAGCCAGTATGTCAAAGGCCAACGCCCAATCGAAGGATGCAAGCCAAGCTTGCGTTGAAAGAGGCCAAAAGGCCAATCGAAAGAGCTAAATTGAAAAAAGCTTGTTTTTCTCCAATTTTGTCAAAAAGATTATTTTTATCTGTTTTCCCCTTTTTTAACAGCTTCCTTTTTAACTTGATACTGGAAAATCCAATTATACTTGTGCAAGCTTGAATCTTGAGAATCCTTGTGAGATATGCCTTGAGGAATGAGAGGGAAAATTTTAGGGTAAAACAGCTGCCCCTGTTCAATCTTCTTAAACTTGAAGAGTTAGATTGGAGAATTTGCCATTCGTGACTTGAAGGTGGAAGATGATTGAACACCATAGTGCCCAGAAATTTACGCTCGATGATGTGGTGGTTGATTATATAGGGAATGGGCTTAAAGATGCCATTTGGTAAGATGATATAGAGTTGTCGGAGATGGGCTTATAGATGCCATCCAAAGGTGATTGTTGACAGAAATTAGACTAAGTCTAAACTTGACTTCAACTGGAAAAGAATCAGAATAAATCTTGGAGCGATTTATCTAAACCAGAGAAAATTTTTACTGGGAAGGAATCAGGATAAACCATTGATCGATTTAAACTGAACCAGCAGAGGTCTTGAATATTTTTTAACTGGAAAGAATAAGAATAAATCTTGAAGTGATTTATCTGAACCAGAGAAAATGTCTATGGGAAAGAATCAGGATAAACCATTGAGAGATTTAAACTGAACCAGCAGAGGTCTTGAATATTCTTTAACTGGAAAGAAACAAAAAAATCTTGGAGCGATTTATCTGAACCAGAGAAAATGTCTACGGGAAAGAATCAGGATAAACCATTGAGAGATTTAAACTGAACCAGCAGAGGTCTTGAATATTCTTTAAATGGAAAGAATCAGAACAAATCTTGGAGCGATTTATCTGAACTAGAGAAGATGTCTACGGGAAAGAATCAGGATAAAGCATTGAGAGATTTAAACTGAACCAGCAGAGGTCTTGAATATTCTGTAACTGGAAAGAATCAGAACAAATCTTTGAGCGATTTATCTGAACTAGAGAAAATTTATAGCGGGAAGGAATCAGGATAAACCATTGAGAGATTTTAATTGAACCAGCAGAGGTCTTGAATATTCTTTAACTGGAAAGAATCAAAACAAATCTTGGAGCGATTTATCCGAACCAAAGAAAATGTCTAACAGAAAGGAATCAGGATAAACCATTGATCTATTTAAACTGAACCAACAGAAGTCTGGTAAAAGAATCAAAATAAATCTTTGGAGCGATTTATCTGAACCAGAGAAAGTGTCTAGCGAGAAGGAATCAGGATAAACCATTGATCGATTTAAACTGAACCAACAGAGGTCTAAAGGAAGTATTCGTCATGTAGATAGTCACCCAGTCCTGTTTCGGGAATTGATCTACAATTGATTTGTTCACAGATAGTTGTCCTGTCTTGTCAAAAATTTGTTTATGATAATTTTCTGTTGATTGATCTTTCCTGAAAAGGTGAAGAGTTAGTTGTATGCAATGCCATGATGTATGAAATGCATGGTGTAATTATGTTTCTCAAAATAAATAAGATCGCGCTATATGTGTTTCGCATGCATATGCTATGAATGTTGTTGAAATGTAATTTTGTCTTGGAAAATAAATCCTTGACAAGTACTGGGGATATTTGGGAAGTTAAATCCATGACTGCTGTTAGGGATGAAGAGTACGCACATCTTCAAACCTTGTTTAGAATGTTTCTTCCAAGGATTCCCGTTTTGTTGTTTGAGGATAAGTCCGCTGGGGAAGATTGGTTTTGGCTTGAGAAATCTTTATGAAGAATGTTGATTTCTGCTTGGGGAAAGGATTCCAGGAGTTTTCGTTGTACGTTTCTCTACTGGGGAGCTATTGGGGATTGTAGGAAAGTCTATTGGGGAAGAGGAGTTGTGGTCCCTAGATTTGTGATAGTCTGAGAGGCAAATTCAAGCTGGGGAATCTTGCCATTTGTTGGGAAATAAACCTTGTCACCAGTCTACTGGAGAGGCGTTTCCTTTTGGTAGAACTCCTCGAAGATTCTTGAGATCAAAACCAGTTGGAGAGAAGTTTTCAGAGATTGAAACTCTGGCTGGGGATCACCCTATGAAAAGGACTTTGTGGGAATTTGTCATTGCCCCTAGTGGTAGGTGTTTGTAGTACTGCCAGAAAGTGTTTGCCTGACCGTACATAACCTTTTATTGGAATTCACGTTCAATTCCCCAAGTGACCCAGATGCAGATCTGCCCCCAGTTATTCAGCATTTCTTGGGAGATTTCTTGGAATCTTGACTTGACTGCCCCCAGATGAGTTGGACAGTGACATGTAATTCCCCCTTGCTTATAGGAGATTTTTCATTGAAAGTGTCATCCCATTTGGAGTGATTTTGTTTATTGAGAGAGCTTTCGTTCGCTGGATATTTGTCGTGTGAATTTCTCCGCTATCAAACAAATAGCCATATGCAAACAACGATATTCAAATAATGCAAAGTTTATGCTTGTCTTGAAGTTTGAAAATGCATTTTAACAGATGAAGAAATTTGTAAGAGTGTGAATTCAACTCAGGATTTAGAGTAAGCCTTACAGGAGTCGGGGTACCTTTTGTAACAGTATGCTTTCGAACTAACCCATGCTTAAATTAGGACTTTAGAAGGGTTGTAACACGGCTTGGTTCATGGTTTAAGAAACAAAGGAATAAGGCTCAAAGTTTATTTGTACCCGCACGTTCTTCATGATGTTCTTCATTCCTAAACTCAGTTATTTATGCGTTTGAACTGCAAATGAGTCTGGGTGATGTTTTGGTGATGGTTCGGATAAGTTAAGTTTATTGGAAGGCAGTCATTTTTTCAACATTTTTGATGTTGTCGAGGATTTGTAGTGTCCTCTTTTTTATTTACTATCCCTAATTTTTTTCCTGACTGTTCTTGTTTTGGGATTACAGTCAGCGGGATGTCACATTTTTCTTCTTAAGTCTCCTTCGTAGGTTTTGACTTAGTGGGCTTTTTTCTTGGGAGATAACGACTGCCTAGCTTATGGGATGAACCATCACTGTCTTTTGATTCAGAAGGATGTTTTTGGTATCATTCGTTGTGAAGTGAAAGTTGGCGACCGAACGCGCATTTGAATTAACTTAGAAACTACCCTGCCCCAGGTTTTGATTAGTTTTCAATTTGTGTGAAAAAGAAAAACCCTACCTCTTTGTCTCAAAGGGGTTGACTGGGGATTATCTTCCTTATAACTCTAGTGTTTGGGAATTGAAAGAACGCATGTACATCGTCAGCAAGGTCTGTCCAAAAGCATATTGTATGAGATTATGGCATTATTTTCGTTATCCTCCCTTTAAAAGCTTGCAACTTTTAAAACAAGAGTTGAATATCATAAAGGGAGTAAAGAGCATAGTTTAAGTAGAATGAAAATGAATTGATTAATTCAAGACAAACATATGTGATGCATTAATGAAACAGAGTTTAACATTAATAGATAATGTTTAAGTAAACAAAGAAATTACAACTGAAAATTCATGGAATGTGTTTTTGAAAGTGATTTTGAAAAGTGTCTTTGTAATGGTTCTCGTTTCTATAAGAACGCATACAAAGTGTTTTGTCTTTTGAAAATGTTTCAAAATGAAAGTGTTGGTGTATAAAATGTTTTTATTGTGAGCAAGCAAGCAATTAGGAGCATCCTACCTACTCAAAAGGTCTAATGTTCTTTTTCTCCTCCTTTAGATGTTTTTATCTTACCATTGATTTAGTAAGAAGCCCCATCATTGGATGTGAAGGGATGGGCGTGGGACGTTTGTATAGTCATATAAGGCAACCTGTGGTACGTTTTAGCAATCTCGTTTAGGGACTATATCATTTACCGAAGGCAACATTGAGGGTCATCGAGGAACTATGATCTTTTGTCAAGGGTCTTTGCTAAAACGCCAATATTCGAGGGACGTGACTATTTCTCCGAGGCAATAAGTGAGATTACCCTAAGGGTGCATGTGTGAATAGTGTGTTTGATTTGTATGCATTTAGTCTTTGATTTTTAGGTTGTTTACTTGTTGATTTTTATCTTGCCATACATCCTAATTACTAACAATCATACAAAAGTAATAAAAATGAAGAAAATAAATCCTACACTATTACAACCATATTGAATAGCATGAAAATGTAAAGACAAAATAAAATAAAGAAAGGAAAAAGGGCTTCTTCGATTTAGGCAGAAACATCCTCTGATTCTGCTTCTCTGGGTCCCTTTGATTTGGTCTGGAAGTGGTGAAGGCGTGTCTTTCTATTGGGATCTGGAAGTCAGTGTGGGCGTGCCTTTCTATTGGGATCTGGAAGTCAGTGTGGGAGTGTGTTGTACCCCAAAATTTGCCCTCTCATTTATCAAGATTGTTCTCACAAGACTTCTTGGACTCAAGACAAGATTAGGGATTGGTCAGCTCCAGACATCTCATCTTGCATTGATCATCCAAAATTAAGATTTGAGTTTGCACAAGGATTTTTGGACCACCAATGCTTCATGTGACTTTCATATATCATTTTGGACCCCTAAGATTGCTCATGCTAAGTTTCAAGCCTTGAACCACATTTTTGATCAGTCAATTGGACTGTTGACCTAAAAATCAGCTGTATTGGGAGAAAAGTCAACCATGGCCAATTTACAGTCAAACTTCATGATTTTTTATCCACATCAACATTTTATACTCATATGTACCATTTGATCAAGTTTGGACCACAACTCCTCAAGAAATTTGATCAAATCATCAAAAGGGCAAAATGGTCAAAATTAGGGTTTTGACTGAGAAAGGGCAACTTATGATTTTTAACCTAGCCAATGACCAATTGAGTTCAAACATTATTTCAAGGGTTCAATGGCATCATCTTTACCTAATTACATGGTTCAAAATATCTCAAGTTCATTGGATTGTCATATGAATTTTGCAGTCAACTGATCAAAAGTCAATTGTGCACTGAAAAGTCAAACTTTGACTTTTTGGTCAAAATCAAGTGCCAAGGGTCATAATTCATCAAGATATGTCAAAATATGAAAAATTTTCACCAAGAAACTCAAAATTGAAAATTAGGGTTTTTAATTTGAAAATTTTCATAACTTAGAATTTTTCTAAGTATACAAATTTTCTTATTTTTTCCCAACTTTTCACAACTTTTTCACCATGATGCATTTTGATTCAAAGAAAACTTCCAACATGAAAGTTGTAGTCCTCCATGAAATCTACAACTTTTCTTCAGAAACTTTCCCAAAAGATGCTTGGATCTCAAGTTATGAATTTGTGAATATAGGTTTATGAACTTCTTAACTTAGTGAAATTTTGCCCTAATTTAGGCAGGTTTTGGACCCAACTTCATGGACATTTTTCACCTAGTTCCAAGAGGTATCTCAAATTTCATTTCAAAGATGGATTATAGAGCATATTGCAAGATTTCCAAAATGTCCAAGAACTCTCCAAGATCATTTTTGAGTAGGGATAATTGAAGAAGGGAAGTTAGCATTTTCTCACTTTTGTTCAAGCCATTTTTCACATAGCATCAAGTTGCAAATCCAATCTATGTTGGTTGTATCTTGCTTTACAGGTCCTAAGCTTGCTATACACTCCATAATTAAATGCAAACTCATTTGAAAAAGGCTTTATCTTTGCTTTTGAAGCTTTGTACAAAAGATATTTCCATTTTGGGCAAAAAGTTCACAATGCCATTTTCATAAAGAGAAGCTTTTGCAACTTTGTCAATCTTGAGCATTGAACCTGTCTCTTTGATACAAGCAACTTACACAGCTCTCAAGCAATTGGTACAAGTTCATTTCGGGCCTCAAGCAAGCAAGGACAAGCATGTGAGATTAGTCATTTCACTTTACTTCAAATACAAGAAAAGTTGCAAAAAGGTCTAAAGCTTGTACAGCTAGTAAGGGCTGACTTTGTATCATTTCTATACAAATATACAAACTTGTTACAAGGCTTAGCACGTTTTGTTTTGACTTGAAACACTCTGAAATTCAAAAACACCAAAATTCTGCCAAAACACACAGTTTCTGCAAAACCATAGCCAACTCTCATTTGGCTCGTGCGTTTTGTGTTTAAACACTTTAAGCATCTCATACACATCATACCAAAGCAATCCAAGCCATCGCCCTGGTTCTGTAACCCCTATTTCAGCATCCACCATTTTCACTTTGGAAGCTTGCACTTGGACTTGGTCAGAGAGTTTCAGCCATCCTCAGAGCAAGCTAAGCATTGGAATAGGTTCAGAGAAGTTCAAGGAAGCTTAAACAATCACCAGGCCTCCATTAAAGTCCCTACATTTTCCTACACAAATTTAGCTGAAGGAGGTAATTTCTTAAACTCTATCTCTCTGAATAGGCAACTTCAAGCCACGATTTGTGAAGAAAAAATGTAGCGCTTATCATGAAAAAGTTGTACATATCATTACTTTTCATTTATATTACTTGTGCTAAGAGAATTTGAAGATTGAAAATGCTGAAAAAGTTAGGTCACGAATTAGGGATTCAAAAATTCTCTCTAATCTTTAAGAGTTAGGTTACATAATTTATATTGTTGGAATCGTGAGCTCAAATGCCACATGTTTCATGTTATGAGATTTTGTTTTTATGCAAGCATGAGCAAGATCCATGTTTAAACTAAAACGCGTGCAAGGAAGTAGGCCAGAGGACAGGGATGAAGTGTCTTGGGCTTTTTGGCGCCTGGGCCCTTTTTGTTTTTGCTATTCACACCCCCTGACTTGTTATTTGCACCCCCTGGCTAATTTGTTATATTTTTTTTATATTTTTTCATATTTTTATATTTATTGCTTTTGATTTTTTTTTTCTGAATAATAAAAAATCCTAAAAATAATTTCTTTATTTTTACAATTTTTTATTATTATTTTTTTTTAACATTAAAATTAATATATTTGAATAGGATAGAACTTATTTTCTTAAATAATTTGTAAATACAATAAAAATACTTAATATTTTTATTATACTATTTATACTCATAAATACTTATTTTCTACATACATTTAATTTTTAATATTTAGGTATAATATTATCTATTATTTTCTTATACAAAAATGTACAAAATAATAATTTGAAACATTTATTTTCTTTTATTTGAAAATTAGGGTTTCACCCCATTTAAAAAGAATTAATATATTTCTTTTCCTTATAGTTTTTAGGGTTTAAATTAAATATATTTCTTGCACAAAAATAACACATAAAAACATTTTTTAACATAAACATTGCATTGCATTTTAAATATTTGTCTTATATTTATTTAATTCGCGCAATATTCGATTTGGTTGTAATAATATATTTAGGTTTACATTTGTGAAAATCCCCATTCAAACTTGTATTCCCCTCTCCCATAAAAATTGTTGTAATAGCTTAGTTTACATTACGCAATTTATCGCTTTCATACTATGATTAGTAAATTAGGGTTTGCATGACAAGAATAAAAACAAAGCAAAATAGAAAATCCTAAATGCAAGACAAAAGCATGAAAATGACACACTTTGCACACAAGCACCCTTAGGGTTTCTCCCACTTGGTTGCCTAAAATAAAATGGTCATGTTACGCATGTGAAGTATCTTGGCAAAACAATACAATTATAAGATCATAGTCCCTCGATGACGCTATACAAAGGTTGCCTAAACAAACTGATCTTGGTCCCTCAAAAATGCTAAGATAATTGGCAATATTGCTATCATGGTTATACGATGACCCACGCCCGTCCCGTTAACATCCAAAGATAGGGTTGCTTACCAAATCAATGGTAAGTCAACAATGTCAAAGGAATAAAAAATGCACAAGAAAGACATTTGAGTAGGTAGATAGCTTCTAGTTACTTGTTCCATTTCAAAACAATCCTTGCATTTTCAAAAACAAACACACACACATTTCAAAACATCTTGCAAAACATTGAAAACATTTTCAAAAGGCAAACATCTTTGTATACATTCTTACGAACGAGAATCATTACAAAGATTGCCTAAATGAATGGCCTCTTTTACAAAATACTTTCAAAATCACACCAAACACCATTTCAAACAAAACAAAGCAAGTGATCTAAACAAGTAACTAAGAGCCCATGGAAAACCATGGATGAAAAGGGTGCTAGCACCTTCCCTTTTCATAATCTACCCCCCGAACTCAAGAAAACATCTCAAAGGTCTTTCCTGTGCTTTTTTTACCTTTCCTTTTGGATAAATGAAAAGTCGGTGGCGACTCTTGCTAAACCGCAACATTTGCAAACACAAACGCAAAACATCAAGTCAGTTCTCCCACCACATCACAGTGTGCCTTTCGATTTGGGATTAGTCTAAGGCAGGAGATACAGCCTTCGATTTTGCCTCTCTGCCTCCTTCGACTGGGGCCTGGAATCAGCATGGTCATCTTCTGGCTTCCTCTTTCATTCAGCATAGAGTACCCTCTTGATCTTAAGTCCTTTGCTGCCTCCTTCGATTGGGGCTTGGAAGTTAGTATGGAGGCTATTGTAGCCCAAAATTTGCCCTCTCATTTCTCAAAAGGTCATTCTAGACCCTCAGGTTTGCTTCTGGCAAGTTTCAAGTCTCCGATTACAATTTTCTAAAAGAAGTCATTCACAAGGGCAAAATGGTCAAATGCACACTGAAAATTTAAACTTTAACTTTTGGATCAAAAATCAAGTTTCAACAATTATATTTCATCAAGACATGAAATTAGTTCATCAAAAGCAGAAGTCAGAAATTACTTTGAAAAAAATCCAAATTTCTAAACATTTAGAAATTTTTCTAAATGTTAAGAGAATATGGTACTTCAGAACTTCTGGGTCATCCGCCATGCAAGCGCAATCAGAATTTGCAAACACGGCATAGAGCATGATAATTCAATCAGAACATGTGGAAGCGATGCTCTTTGGTCAGAATATGATTCTTCAACATATGAAGCCTATGTTCAACGCTTCAGTCAGAACATCACCCTTCGAGTCTCACTCCAGTCTTCTGTGATCAGAATATTACCAAATCCCAAAACCTCGTTTGAGCAACCTGCTGCACTTCTATAGCACATCCTGCAACCAGCTACCACAACACTCCAAATTGCTGCTGATCTAGTCTACGCCTGCATTTTTCTCAAACCCTATATTTGCACCAAATTAGCATACAAAAACTGTGATTAAAAAGCAATGGATCAGTATACCAAAAAGGTTTAAATCCCATTTGTTCCCCCCCCCCCCAAAACCACAGCAAACTCGCCTATAAACAAGTTGTTCCATCACACTTGCAAGGGGCTGGCTTTTGGAGAGAGAGAATCATCAAAGAGAGAAAAGAAAACAGTAAAAACCTTTGTGAACCTTGAATTCCTAAACAAAACCAAAATCTTTGTTCTTCCATTTGAATCAAAGAACCTAGCATTTTCTCTTCCATTGTTCTTATTGACTCCAGAACATCTGAATACACCAACTCAAGTCCTAAACACACGTTTCAGGTTTAAGGTAAGTCTTTCTGACTTTGAATCTTTTCATTCAGAACTTCTTGAATAAAGCTAGATTCAGGATTAGGATTAGAACTTCTATAAATTGTTGTGCTTTTCATATTTCTGATTTATTTTTTGTTAAGAACTGAATAAGTTGTTGATGTGATGATTAATGTAAGGAAGGAGTTGAAATTCCATACAGAACTTCTGACTTTCACTCACTGCTTTATCACAATACTGAACTTCTGAACACATGTTTATGTCTTGAGATAGAAGAAATAATTTCATCTTACCTTTCTAATAGTAGTAGTCTAAGCCATTGAAATAAGGAGGTCTTTGAGACGACCCTCATTCAGCTATGAATTTGTTTAGAACAAACATTTCTTAGTTAGGATCGTTTTTTACTTTACATGGTTAAGTGTTCTAGTTTAAGGCCTAAGCTCTGATACCAATTGAAGTAACTAGAAATGTAACTAGAAAGGGGGGGTTGAATATTGACCCTTTAAAATTTGTATGTTTAAAGGATTTTGCTTAGAACACACAATAAGTTTATCATGGTTCACCAATATTGGTTAGTCCAGTCCTCACACACATTAAGATTTTTCTTATTCCTCATAGACTATTCTTGGTAAGAATAAATGTGGCAATTTTCTTTTACCCTCAATGTTGGCGATTGTTGTTGTTGTTGTAGGTTGTGGCTCAGGCTGTGCAACACCAGGCTAATGATGGCGAGAATGATGGGTCTCGTATCTTGGAGACGTTTCAAAGGAATCATCCTCCTACTTTCAAGGGTAGGTACGATCTTGATGAAGCACAAACTTGGCTCAAGGATATTGAAAGGATCTTTCAGGTCATGGATTTCTCAGAGTCATAGAAGGTGTGATTTGATACGCATATGCTAGCAGAGAAAGCTGATGGATAATGGGTTGGAACTTGTCAAATATTAGTAGCGGTGGGTGAAGCTATCACTTGGGATGTGTTCAACAAGGAATTTCTAAGGAAGTATTTTCCTAAAGATGTGCACGGGAATAAAAAGATAGAATTCCTTGAGTTGAAACAAGGGAATTTGTTGGTGATGAGTATGCTTCGAGGTTCGTTAAACTGGCAAAGTATTATCCATATTACAGTGAAACAAATATTGAATTCTTGAAGTGTGTTAAGTTTGAGAATTCTTTGCGTCAGGAAATCAAGCAGGCAATTGGATATCAACAGATCTGTAGGTTTCCAGAGTTGGTGAACAGCTATAGGATCTATGAAGAAGATATCAAAGCTCATTCGGGTCACTATAAGAGTCTGAATGAGAAGAGAAAAAAACAATATCAAGACCGTAGGAAGCCTTATGATGATCCAATTAATAAGGGAAAACAAAAGGTTTCTGATGGGAAGAAGACAAGTGGGGGGGAGCTCCCGCTCTTGTCAAGTGTTATAGGTGTGGTGAATAAGGTCACCATTCTAAAAAGTGTGAGAATAAGGTTCTGAGATGTTACAAATGTGGTAAGACGGGTCATCATGCTCCTGAGTGTAAGAATGATGGTCTAACTTATTCTAATTGTGGAGAACAAGGTCATATCAATACCCAGTGTCAGAGGCCAAAAAGGACGCTACTACACAGACCAATGATATAGTGTTCGCTTTGAATGGATAGGAGAATTCCAAGAAGGACAAATTGATTTGAGATGCATGTTTTATTAACAATGTTGAATTAGTTGTTATTATTATTGATATTGATGTTACTCATTCGTTTATTTCGCATGAATGTGCTAATATGTTGGGATTGAAGTTGTCTGATATGAATGGTAGTATGGTAATAAAGGCTTTTTCTAGTGGTTTTGTTACTACCACTTTTGTTTGTTCGAGATGTCCTTTGACTATCTTTGGCAAGAGTTTTGTGATGGATTTGGTGTGTCTACCCTTACACCAAATTGATGTTATTCTTAGGATGAACTGGTTGGAGTTCAACTATGTTCATATCAATTGTTATAATAAGACTTTGAGGTTCCCTAACTTTAGTGACAATGGATAACTGATGTTGTTGTCTGCTAAGCAAGTAAATTAACTTATAGAAGATGAAGCTTTGATGTTTGCAATGTTTGTGTCGTTGCAAGTTAATCGTGAAGCTACAAGCTTTGAATTACCTCTCGTCCGTGAATTTCCAGAGGTGTTTCCAGATGATATAATTGATTTGCCTCTAGAACATGAAAATGAGTTATCTATAGAGCTGGTGCTAGGTACAAGTCCAGTATCGATGGCTCCTTACAAAATGTCAGCTTCGGATCTGAGTGAGTTAAAGAAACAACTGGAAGAAATGCTTAAGAAGAAGTTTATTCAACCGAGCGTTTCTCCATGGGGTGCACCTGTGTTGTTAGTTAAGAAGAAAAACGGAAGTATGAGATTGTGTATGGACTACAGACAATTGAATAAATTAACTATTAAGAATAAGTATCCACTCTCGAGGATCGATAATTTGATGGATCAGTTGGTGGGTGCTCTAGTTTTCAGCAAGATTGATTTGAGTCTGGGTGTAATACGGTGGCAGAACTGACTGTTTTTTGTTACTACTGGTTTTATGTTTTTTTGTTTGCAAATGTACGGTAAGCAAGAGTCGCCACCGCCTTTTATTTCATCCAACAAAGGAAAAGGGAAAAAGAACAAAAAAACCTTTTTTGAGATGTTTCTGAGTACGGGGGTAGATTATAGAAAGGGAAGGTGTTAGCACCCTTTCTATCCGTGGTTTTCCACGGGCTCTTAGGTACTTGCTCATTCTTAAATTGCTTTTGTTTGTTTGTGTGTTTGAAAAATTTTTGAAATTTCCTTAGTGCGGTGTTTTAATTTATGGTAACCCTTGTATCAATCCTCAAGGGTGTGATAAAGTGTTTTTGAAAACTTTGTTTGAAAAGTTTGTTTAAAAGTGTATAGTGTAAAAAGTTGTTGTTTTGAGCAAGTACTTAAGAATTTCTACCTACTCGAAAAAGACTGTTCGTTTTCTGATTTCCTTTGGACAATGTTATCCTACTATTAAGGAGTAGGTAGCTCCATCATTGGAGTTTGAGGACAATTGAAAGGGACGATTACGATCACTAAAGCAATGGTTAGGAAACCTTAGTACTTACCCTAGAGTCCTAAAGATCTTTCCGAGGCAACATTCGAATGGGTCATTTTTTATCTTTTGGGACTAGAGGGCAAATACTAAAACTCCATATACTTCATGACCGTTTACCGAAGGCAACCGACATGGGGTAAACCCTAGGAGTGAGCATAAGTGTTTGTTTTTCAGTTATTTATCTTTGCACAGTTAGGGTTTTATATTGCTTTAAATTATTGATTTATCTTTCGCATACAATCCTATTATCAATCATCTAACAGTTTATAATGACGAAAAGTAAAATGCGAGAAATTTAAACCTAGCTATTACAAGGCCTTGGGGAGGGGATTACATAATTAAAAACTTGGGGAAAACAGTAAATGAAGATAGTAATAAACCTAATTAACTATTACAAACCCGAAACAATTACATTAATTGAAAAAAATAAATAAATAAGTAAATGCGCGCGAGAATAAATTAACAAGGAATTAAAGTTAAATTCACAGATAATTAATTTAGTGAATAAAGAAAAAATGTTTTTTTTGGATTTTTGAGAAAAGTAATTAATTTTACAAATTAACCTAATTTCTAATTAATTTTAATTATGAAAAAGGAATTTAAGTTATCCGAATTAACCTAATTAATTAATGAAATTAAATATTATATAAAAAAATCTAATTCTAATGTTTTTTGTATTCTTGTGATTTTAAGATTTAATTAAAAAGATTTTTAAAACAATTAAAGAAAATAAAACAAAAAAAGGTTTAACGAAATTAAAACAAAAAATCAGAATGAGCCTGATGTTGGAAGTGATTTTGGGGGTGTGAATTGGAATTTTCCAGGCCCAGAATAGCTGGCCAATCTGCCTAGCACGTGATCCAGTGAGGATCACCTTTGGAAGGTTCACCATGGGGATTGGTTGATTGGACGCTGGATCTGATCTTGGGAAGATCCAATGGCTGGATCTGGAGGCGCATGATGGATGCCTGGTTGTAAGTTACGCTGGATCTGCAAAGAAATTGTAGGAAAAATAATATGCATACGCCTGAGATCGAACCCAGGATGTTTGTCTCACGCGTTCGTTCCTTTACCATCTGCGCTGGAAGACTTAGTTGTTAATGTAATAAACCAAAAAAAACATAAGGTAAATAAAGTAATATGCCTAGGAAAACGCGCTAAATTCAAACGGGCCAATGGTATACTGCCACCTCTTGTCTTCTTCCCAGAAACTGTTATTTTAGAAACTGGGCTTTTACCTACAGACGGATTCGTCACTATAGGCTATAGTGACAGTTCTTGTGCGTGGCTACAAACCTGGAAAAAATAAAAAATGCAATACAAGTAACATAAATTCCAACCAAGGGCATGGTTCCACTCGAGACTAATCCATGAACGTGATGGCACCATTAATTTGGCCCAATTTCGCTTGTGTACAGAGTTCCCTATTTGGGACCTCAAAACCCTAGCAATGGCATATCATACATCCTGCATCTAAACACGAATTCAACTATACACAAAGCTTGCACTCATTCATGTGAACAATAATATATGGTCAAAACCAGTTTATGGTACATGAATCGATGAATTCTAATTTGAGAAAAAAGAAGTAAATCATGGGTGTGGGTGGTACGATTCTGTAGGTTTCAGGCCGTGGGAATGCTGTCAAAAGCTTCAGTGAGTGTCCAGGGATGTGATTTGATCCTTGGAATGGCTTGAAATGGCCTGGAGAGAAGAATCCGATCTGCACTTTTTTGACAAAAATTGACACTTGTTCTTGCTCTTAGGGAGGCAGGCTGCGCATGAAATCCCTTTTTCTAGGGTTGCAATGCATTAATATATGTAGTAGAATCAATCTAGGGTAATAGAATTGGAAAGAATCAAGAGATGTTAAGGCCATGAATTTTGATTCCAATCTTTCCATATTTGAAGATTCCCTCTTGTTTTGGAGCTTGCACGATTTTTTTTGGCTATTGACAGCATATGAGATCTCCATTCAATGCAAAAATCATTCCTAAAACAAATTATATGATTTATTTGGATTTATTTGATTTTATTTAATTTTTAAATGAATAAAAATCAAAATAAATTAAATAAACAAATAAATAAAAAAGGCATGGAGGGTCCCATAGGTCGTGGACCATGCTAGGACTAAGATTCAATCTTGAAAAGATGGGCCCATATGGAAAAAAATGCAATTTTGAGCATTGTTGACTTTGTGCAAACTTCCAAAAATGGCCAACTTTGACAATGCATATCTCTTTCAATTTTGACCCTAAGAGGGTGTTCTTGGACTTTTTATAAAGCTTAGGATGTCCTCTAAACAAAACTTTTGGTTTCATCTCAATTGGATCTTCCATGTTCATGTAAGAAGCTTTGACCCAAAAGGTGTTTTTGTTGACTTTTAAAAAGGACCTATAATGTCTGAATTTATATCTTTTCATGAGTGCATTTCTTGAACTTTAGGGATGAATATGAATTGTATGGAATTGGATTCTCTTCAAAATGAGCCTTGGATGAGAAATTTATAATAAAGTATGAGGAAGTTATGTCTGGTCAAAGTTTGGTTGACTTTTCCTATAGGAACCCTAATTTAGCAACTTTTGAGTTTTGATGAATTTGGGGCATTCCTTGAGGAATCATGATCAACCCTTGATCAAATGATGGATATTACTTCAAAATGTTGATGTTGACCAAAAATCTTGAAGTTTGACTGTATGTGGGTCACAGTTGACTTTTGACCTAGTATAGTTTATTTTCAAGCATTTGAGCAGTTGACTGAGCAAACTTCTTATGCAAGGCATGAAACTTGGCATGGATGATCTTGAGGACATATTATGGAAATGGAAACAATTTAGGACCCTTGGAACTCAAACATCTTGATGAGGAGTGAAGCCCTAGTTTGAGGCTCATTGTCTTAGGAGGAGGATTTGTCTGGTCAATCCTTAGTCAACTTGAGCAATTGAGGACCTCTAGGAGTATGTTTTTTGTGAAAATGGGAGGGAAAATTTTTGGGTACAATAGTTTCCCATGTTAAATCTCCTTAAACCTGAGGATGTAGATTGGTTGGTCTGTCTTTCGTGATCTGAAGGTGGAAGATGATTGAACACTAGAGTGCCCAGAAATTTGCACTCGCATGAAGTAATATTGATGGTTGATGACGTCAGGAATGGGCTTACAAATGCCATTTAGAAGGTGACGGAGAATCGTCGGAGATGGGCTTAAAGATGTCATCCATAAATGATATCGGTTGCATAAGATATTCCTTTGCTAGAATTCTTATACCTGCCGTTGGGGAGGACTTCGCCGGGGAATGTTGATTTATGACCTGGGAAATAGAGTCTAGGGGCTTCGGTTGTCTATTACTCTACTGGGGAGTTAAATCTTGATTGAAGAGACAAAATTGAGTTGTTAGCTAGTCGATTCCAGGCTTCACAATGGCTGGTTGAGGATGATAAGGTTGATTGCTATCTGGTCGTATTCTAGGCTTCACAGCGACTTACTGGGGAAATGCAAAATCGACCATATCTGGTCGGGTCCAGCTTTTATAGTGTTGTAAACTATTGTCCAGAGATAAAAGAGAAGGAACCTGTATAGGGCTTTCTCGGGATAAGTCCATGCAAAACTGCGTCAAGAGATTCATGAAAAGGAGTCTGGATAGTAGGGCTATGAGAAGGAACCTGGATAGTAGGGTTACTTCAAAATGAAAGCCTGGATAGTAGGGCTATAAGAAGGAACCTGGGTAGTAGGGTTATGAGAAGGAACCTGGATAGTAGGTTACTTCGAAATGAAAGCCTGGATAGTAGGGCTATGAGAAGTGTTACTTTGAAATAAAAGCCTGGATAGTAGGGCTATGAGAAGGAACCTGGGTAGTAGGGTTACTTCGAAATGAAAGCCTATATAGTAGGGCTATGAGAAGGAACATGGATAGCAGGGTTACTTAGAAATGAAAGCTTGGATGGTAGGGTTGTGAGAAGGAACTTGGGTAGTAGGGTTACTTCGAAATAAAAGCTTGGGTGGTAGGGTTGTGAGAAGGAACCTGGGTAGAAAGGTTACTTCGAAATAAAAGCATGGGTGGTAGGGCTGTGAGAAGGAACCTGGGTAGTAGGGTTACTTCGAAATAAAAGCCTGGGTGGTAGGGCTGTGAGAAGGAACCTGGGTAGTAGGGTTACTTCGAAATAAAAGCCTCGGTGGTAGGGCTGTGAGAAGGAACCTGGATAGTGGGGTTACTTCGAAATGAAAGCCTGGATGGTAGGGATGATTCATTTGATCATGTGGATTAGTTGACCCGTTTGGTTTCGGGAACTGATTTTCCATTAGTTGTCTGCAAATATGTGTGGATTTAATCTTGAACTGTTGGAATGGTTGATGATAACCATCTTTCCTGAAAAGGTACAAGATTAATTATATGTGATGCATGAAATGTATTGTGTGATGATGTTCTTAAAATAAATGTGATTATGTTGTATGAAATATGTATGCGATGTCATGATGTATGAACATGAAATGTTATTGTGACATATTTGAGTCTGGGTAAATAAATCTCTGACTGCTGCCGGAGAGTGCTGGAAATTGAATTCCTGACTGTTGTAGAAAAAGTGGTTCTTCTCCTTCCGCTGGGGATGGTGAATGGAGATGAATATGTTGTGTATTTACTCCTTTCTATTTGTGAATATTCTTCCGGGGAGAGACTCTACTTGAGAATAACTCCGTGGGGGAATAACTCTATTTGACATAGGAGATGCTTTACTGGAAGATTTTGCCGATTTGGAGAAATAAACTCCGCTGGGGGTGAACTTCCGTAGCTGGAGGAATAAACTCTATTGGGGATTGAGCTTCTGTATTCAGAGAAATAAACTCTGCTTGGGAGACAACTTTAGGAACCGCTCGCGATTATAAAATTCGGCTGGGTAATATAGACGTCGGCTCTCTGAAGAAACTTTGCTGGGGAAAGTAACTCCTATTTGGGGAAGCCGATGTCAAAGCGTTGGTTGCCTCTACTCTATGGGGAATATAGACATCACGGAGTCGCATGTAATGGTAACCTTGTTTCGAAACTGTCTCTGCCCCTGTACCATGCTGAACAGAGTAACTGTCGGGATTAGGCTTTACCATGTTCCTTAAGTCATGAGCAAATGTCTTTCTGTTTCATATAAAAATATTTGTGAATAACAATCATATTCAAATGTATATGTCAAGAATAAATCATTGGACATTTTTGCAAAACAAAACAGAAAAGAAAAACAAATGGTTTTGAAAAAAATGACTTGTATTAATTTCTGAAGTTAGCCTATAACAGGCGTTTTTGTACAAGGAAGTTGACGCTCTAGTAAGAGAACGTCGCCGTGAAAATGAAAGTTATACAATATTGTGTACAAAGAGAAGAAAAAAGCTATGTGTAATCATCCCATTGAGTTTCAATCTTGCTATTGTCGATGTTGTACCCCAAAATTTGCCCTCTCATTTCTCAAAGGATCATCCTGGACCCTCAGGTTTGCTTCCATCCAATTCCAAGCCTTGAATTACAAATTTTCCAAGAAAGTCATTCACAAGGACAAAATGGTCATTTGCACACTGAAAAGTCAAACTTTGACTTTTGGATCAAAATCAAGTTTCTAGAATCATATTTCATCAAGAAATGTTGAAATATGAAGTTTGCTTCATCAAGAAATTCAAAAAGTCAAAATTACTTTGGAAAAGTCAAAATGCTAAATACTTAGAATTTTTCTAAGTGTTTAAGAGATATGACAAGCTCAGAACTTTTGGCCAGATTATCACCATAATGTAAGTTGATTCTGGAAGAACTGCTAAGTTTTAGATCTCAATGAGACCTAAAACACTGCAGAACATAACTTCTTCTAGAAATGCTGAGATTTCAAGTTATACATCCTCAAAGTCACGTCCCTGAAACTTAAACACTTAGTAAATTCTGAGAATTTTCAAATCAGAAATTGTTTACAACTTCTGGGCCAGTTTTCACGTAGGTTCAGCCAGAAGTGGCAAGAGTAACTCAAAGAGGGCTAACAAAGCATGTCATAAGCTTTCTGGAAAGTCTGAGAACGCGCTCAGAACATGCTGGAGCAAAGAGATTAAAGGATCAGAAGTTGGATGTTGGTTCTAAGTTGCACTGATGTTGAACTTCTGACCCAGAATTAAGCTATGATGCATAGTCTCACATTGCAGGATTTCTAGTTTGATAAATCTCATCATCATTTAATGCTCACAGCCACTTTTGAGTTTTTATCCAAAGGATTTCCCCACGTGTGACATAGAAGTACATTGTTGTCCTTGAAAAAAGCAAACTTTTGTACAAGAGTATGTTGGGGCCATGCTTTGCTTTTGCTTCTGAGGGTACTTTTCCTTAATTCATGCTTACAAATCCAGCTTAGGCACGGCTAAAAGCTACTAACCACCATACTTGTTTATCTTGCTTCAAGAACAAGCCAGCACGCTAGCATGATATTGGTACTTTTGACTTCTCCAAGCTACAAAGTTCTTGCCTATAAATTGAACTTCATTTGCAACTGTCAAAGGGGGCCGGTCGAAAAAAAAACTGAAAAGAAAAAGCTTTGAAGCCTTGCTAAAAATTCCAGGAATCTGAAACTGCAAACATAAATACAAAACCTGCTAGTTTTTTATTCTTGCATTCAAACTCCAACTTTCCTCAAGTGTTTCTTGACCAAATCATTCATACAACTTCTGAATTTTCCAGCCATTCGTAACCCAAGTTAAAGGTTGTTCCAGTCTGCTGAGCACGTGAGGAAGCTGATCAGAACATTACAAGCAGACAGAACCAAGCTCCAATTCACAGGACTTTCTCCAGCTGCAAGGTAAGCTCCTGCTGACTCTCATCATATCACTTAGGCATTGTTAAACTTGCATGTCCAAAATACAATATAGACATCCTGATTCTGATGTTGTACATATTCTGAGGTTTCATGTATTTGTCTTCCTAAGTAGGGAGAACATCAGTTCAGGACTTCTTAAGGAAACTAGGATTAGCATATACATGCTTGTTTTCTGGTTTACAGTCTTGACCCTTTTTTATGTTTCTGAAACCATGATGGAAACCTGCCATAATTGTTATGTCTGTGTTTTATGTTCTGTTAAGAAATGACTAAGTTGCAGATGTTCTGATTAGCTTGAAGAAAGAGATGGAATTTATCATCAGAGTTTACTTTGTAATACATGTTTATGCTTTTGCTTCTAATGCTGAATGTACAGCCACCCCAGTGGTAGACAATATGTACGCATAAGACATTAGTGCTAGGGGGCCTGAGTTCTAGCCTCAGAAGTATCTTTTTAGGTTTATTTAGTGACATTTTCACCCATTTATATGTCAAATAATATTCCTAAATCAGAACTTCTAGACAATCTTACCCAACAACATTATCACCTCACTCTCTCAAATAGCTAGAACTTCTGATCTGCCAGTGACATTAGAACTTCTAGATTCCGAGCTTTAACAAAGTTCCTAGACTCCCTCAACAATCATAACTTTTAGATTTTCCTATGTTCCCATCGACCTCAGAACTTGGTGTACCCAGACCCAAAACTTCTGACCTTTTACTTTCCTACTAACATTTTCTCTCTTGCAGCGTATCAGAGTCAGAACTTATGTTCCTTCTCGTTTCAGCAATGTGTTGATTCTGACTCCTTTTTCTCTTATTTATCTTATTTTAGCTTTTAATAACAAAAAACACGAAAAAAACATTTTCATATTTACATGCTTTATTTTATCTCTTTTTAAACCAAAAGATCAAAAATATTTTCTTAAGCCAATTTATTTCTTTTCTTAACAAAAACAAAACAAGTCCATTTCAATTCTTGTACATTATTTCAATATGGTTGTAATAGATAATTAGGACTTTAATTTCTTGCAATCCCCATTTGTAAATTTGTACACCCCACCCCCCTAATGATTGTAATAGCGTAGAATATTTACTTTACGCAATTTATCGCTTTCATATAAATGCTAGTAATTAGGATTTGTATGGAAAGATAAAAATCAACAAATAGATAACCCTAATCAAGACAAAATGCATGAAAATCAAACACACTTACACACTAGCACCCTTAGGGTAATCCCGCTTTGTTGCCTTTCGGAAAATATTCATGTCCCTCGAATATGGGTGTTTTAGCAAAGACCCTCGATAAAAGGTCGTAGTCCCTCGATGACCCTCAATGTTGCCTTTGGTAAATGATCTAGTCCCTAAACAACATTGCTAAAACGTCCCATAGGTTCCTTCCATGACTATGCAAACGTCCTGTGCCTGTCCCTTCACATCCAACGATGGGGCTTCTTATCAATCAATGGTAAGATAGCAACATCTAAAGGAGGAAGAAAAGAACATTTAAGACCTTTTGAGTAGGTAGATTCGCTCCTAGTTGCTCGCTTGCTCACAACAAAAACATTTTATACACCAACACCTCTTTGAAACATTTTCAAAAGACAACACTTTGTACGCGTTCTTATAGAAACGAGAGCCATTACAAAGAAGACACGTTTTCAAAATTTCTTTCAAAAACACATTCCACAAACACCTCTTTGAGCTATTTTCAAAACAACACTTTGTACGCGTTCTTATAGAAACGAGAACCATTACAAAGATATTTTCAAAATACTTTCAAAAAACACACCACAAGCACACATTCAAACAAAAGCAAGTGATATAGCAAGCAACTAAGAGCCCGTGGATAACTACGGATGGAAAGGGTGCTAATACCTTCCCTTTTCATAATCTAACCCCCGAACTCAAGAAAACATCTCTAAAGGTCTTTCCTGTTCTTTTCAGCCTTTCCTTTTGGATAAAAGAAAAGTCGGTGGCGACTCTTGCTATCCGCAACATTTGCGATCAAACACAAAACAACCAAGTCAGTTCTCCCATCGTATCACAGAACTGGCGACTCTACTGGGGATTGTAGCTAAAAGTGGGGTTACCTTAGGGTTAGATCACATTTACTTGCTTCCTTTGTTTGACTTGCATGCTTTACATTATGGTTCCTTGTTCGGGGTTTATTTTGATCCTCCACCCGGATCTGGGGCACCTTTTTAGGTAAGTAGCAATAGACCGTGGAAACTGTGCGGGGTATACCAACACGGTTGAAGCGATAGCTACGTTGATGTGACACTTTGGTTGGTACCGGTATCCCTTGAGTTAATCAAGGAGAATACGGGGCCACTGCATGGTGTCATGAAGCATCAACTGACCTTAGAACCTTTAAATGAACAACTTGGCCATTAGGACGTAGTGAGATGGTCGTCTTTGGTGTATTCCCAAAGTCGGAAAATACTCGATGCTACACTCATTGAGACTTGACTCCTGATTTTTGTTTGGTTGCGAGTCAATCACCTATCGAACGAAGCTTGTGGGAAAGGTCAGTGATATTGAGATCCCTTAGAAACCGGTTACTATTTATAGGACAGGTTGAACCAATCCAACTTCAAGAGGGTACTTACCTATAAACCTCATGCAAGCCTAAACCTAAGGACTTATCGGCTTTGTGTGTATATGATTATTTGTACATAACAACTTGCTTACTTTGCATACTTGTACATAACATCATGACATCATACTATAGCATTTTCAATTACCATTTCAGGGATCTCGAGAGCCTTTGATACAGGGTACGTTGAACCAGACATTTATCAAGAGGTAAGAGGATTTATTTTCCTCTAGACAAACGCCGTCAAAGATAAAGTACAACAAACTTGAGTCAAGGGCTACAACCCACTTGGCATGGTGAGCTTAATTCTCGTGGAAGGACATCCACCGATACAAAATTCTCCAATCAAAGTTGTATGTGACAACTAACATTTACCCCGCGAGATCCTTGAAAACATGCATCCATATATCATGCATCATATCATGACAGGTTTCTCCCATACAGGTTTCCTTATCTTCCTACTGTTTATTTCAGTTTAGATGGCCCTGGAGCAGACCATTAAGAGCATCCAGATTCAAAATGCTCAACTTCAAGAGATGTTCTTGAACCTATCCAAGGGACAAGAAGAGGTGAAGGCACTCCTCACCAGGGGCGTGATCATGGGAAGTTTTGGGGACAAGAGAGATGATCAGTTGGAACGACTACAAACCGAGATAGCCACAATGAAAGTCCAAATGATGGGACAACATATGGGCCAGATGGCTCTCATCCAAAACTTAGCTCAGGGACAAGAAGAGCTGAGATCCCTCATCAACAAGCTTCATCAAGACGGATGTAACCAAATGGGACAAATGGTCAAGATTGGATCATGTCACTACTCAGCCTCCCATGAGACATGAAGCCGGTTTGGTGGAAAGTAGACCGTTCCAAATTACTACCGCATCTCGAGTCTAACAACAACCTCGCATCATTTTAGTGATGAACAAAATTCAAACTCAAACCATGCTACATAAACACTACTTTTCAGGCCTCAAACTTGTTAGGCACTCCATAATTAATGGTTTACACAGCTGTTAGAGGCCTAACTTCAAGCATTCAATGCATGGACATGCTTTTTATCCATTTTTGGAAGAAAGGTTACATTGCCATTTTGATAGTGACTTTTTGTACAAAACTTGTTCTTGAGCCTTGCACTTTTTCTCTTCTTATCAAACAGGTCCTATAACTCATGATAAATGTTTCAAATACTTACAATCACTCATCCCATGCTTGTACCTCTCCCTTGAAACTTGTTTCCCTCTTTTCTTCAAAATCAAGTAACCTAACCAAAAGTTAGGAACTTGTACTTCTGATTATCAAAAGCTCTCAAACACTTTTGTTTATACATACAAAAACCATTTAACACAAAGACAAGAATGCTCAAGCCTTGAAAGAACCTAGAACTCAGAATCACACTTCCATTTTCATACAAACTGACCAAAAACTTGAAACTCATAATCTACTCGTGCGTTTCTTGGCCTTTTGGTTTCTAAAGTTTCTAAACATCACATAGAATAAATCTCACACCCTGTTACAGAACTGTAACACCATTAACACCATCCTCCATTTTCAAAAACTCAGCTCTGCACATTGACTTCTCCATACCATTTCAGTCATCCATTGTTCAAGCTAATCATTGCATTAGCTTTCTAGGACCTTAAGGAAGCTAACCTGATCATCACCATCACTTGAAACAAGCTTAAACTCAAAACACGATTTCCAGTTTTGAGTTAAGTTTTCTCAACTTGGAGCTCTTTATACAAGCATCATCAATGATTTATTTATGAACAAAACATGTATATAGCATTGCCCTAAAGTTAACCATGTCCATAGTTTCTATTAATTTTGCTTGAGCTTAGAGAATTTTGAAACTGGAATTTTGAGATTTTTAGGATTCAGATTAGGGCCATTAAAATTCATGCTTATCTTTGATCTATAGTTTTAATGCTTTACATTTCTGAAACCGTGAGAAAATTTACTACAAGTTCCGTGTTTACAATTTTCATTTTTTATGAGAAATGAGCAAGTTACAGTTGGTCTGGATGGAGGTTGAAGATGAAGTCATCAGGGCGGGTTTTGCCTTGTATATTTATTGTTTTGCTTATGTTAACGGATGTATAGTCACCCCAGTGGTAGAAGCGCACAGATGTAACCTTTGGGACCTGGGTTCGAGCCCCAGTGGTATCCTTTTGCATTTTTTTACATACTTTGCATTTCTAATTTTCTTTTCAAGCGCCTGGGCCTTATTTGGGCATGTTCTGTTTTTTTTTGCTAACTAACCCCATGCAGACTGTTTGCTCCCTCTGGTCCAAGTTTATTTATTTTTATTTATTTCTTTTATATCTTTTTAATTATTTTTCCTAATATTAAAAAATACAAAAATATTATATTTTCATTTTTGACATAGTTTATTCATTTTTCCTCATAAAAATTATTTTTATTTAACTATACTTTATTTATTTTTACTAATTTATCTTGTAAATTTAATTAATACTATGTTTCTTTATTTTATTTTCTTTCACACCCATTAAAATATATTTATTTATATATAAAAAAAGTTCAAAAATATTTTATAATGCTATAAATATTTTCAAGACAAAATACAAAAAAATACTTTTTTCTAAACTTATTTTCTTTTAATAAATTAATAGAACTAGGGTTTTATTTAAAATCTTTTCTTAATAAATTTAACTTTAATTAATTATTTTCTTTAATTAATTAGGTTAAGACATTTCTCTTTTTCTCATGAAAATCAAACAAATATCCATTTACTTCACATTCTGTATTTTTGTACATTTATTCATTTTTGTACATTGTATCCATTTAAATTCCTTGTACATTGATACCAATTCAATATGGTTGTAATAGACTAATTAGGTTTAAAATTCTTGCAATCCCCATTCATAATTTGTACACCCCTCTCCCACAAGTATTGTAATAGTGTAGTAACTTTAAATTCTGCAATTTATCGGTTTATATATAACATGTTAGTAATTAGGGTTTGTATGGAAAGACTAAAACCAATCAATTAGAAAACCCTAATTCAAGACAAAAATAAGCATGAAAACAATAGACTTGCACCCAAGCACCCCTAGGGCTATTCCATTGTTTTCCTTTTACAAAATGGCCATGTTACGCATGTGAGGTATCTTAGCAAAAATAAGAAAATACAAGATCATAGTCCCTCGATGACGTTATCTAAGTTGCCTTTAAAATGATCTTAGTCCCTAAAAAGAATGCTAAGATACCTTGCAACATTGCTAATCATGGTTATACGATGACCCACGCCCGTCCCATTTACATCCAAAGATAAGGTTGCTTACCAAATCAATGGTAAGACAACAATGTCAAAGGAAAAGGAAAATGAACAAGAAATACTTTTGAGTAGGTAGAATGCTCTTAATTACTTGCTCAATCTCAAACAAACATCCTTGTTATTTTCAAAACAAACACTTACACTTCCAAACATCTTACAAACTTGAAAACATTTTCAAAAGATCAAACATCTTTGTATACATTCTTACAAACAAGAATCATTACAAAGATTGCCTAAACAATGGCCTCTTTACAATATACTTTCAAAAACCACACCAAGAAAAATTTCAAACAAAAAGCAAGTGATCTAGCAAGTAACTAAGAGCCCATGGAAAACCATGGATGAAAAGGGTGTTAATACCTTCCCTTTTCATAATCTACCCCCCGAACTCAAGAAACAATCTCAAAGGTTTTTCCTGTGCTTTTTCACCTTTCCTTTTGGATAAAAGAAAAGTCGGTGGCGACTCTTGCTAAACCGCAACATTTATGATCAAACGCAAAACCTTCAAGTCAGTCCTCCCACCGTATCACAGAACTGGCGACTCTGCTGGGGAATATTCTAAAAGTAGGGTTACCTTAGGGTTAGATCACATCTAATTTCTTTCATTGTTTGACTTATATGCTTTATATTATGGTTCTTTGTTTGGGTTTAAATCCTCTACCCGGAGTTAGGATACATTATAGGTAAGTAGCAATACATTGTGGAAACTGTGCAGGGTATACCGACACGGTCTAAGCAATAGTTACGTTAGTGCGACATGTTTGTGGGTACCGATAGCCTTTGAGTTAATCAAAGAGAATACAGGGTCGCTGAGTGATGTCATAAAGCACTAATGAACTTCTAGAACCTTTACTTGACCAACTTGGCCTTTAGGATGTAGTGAGATGACCGACTTTGGTGCAGTCCAAAGTCGGTAGATACTCGATACTATACTCATTGAGGTTTGGATTCTTGGGATATTTCGGTCGCCATTAAAGAGGCTTGTGCTGAAATAATAACCAAGGAAACAAACCAGTGATATTGAGCTCCTTAGAACCCGGTTATTATTACTAGGACAGGTTTGAGCCAACTAAATTTCAAGAGGGTACTTACCTATAAAACTCCATGCAAGCCTAAACCTAAGGACTTATTTGCTTTGTTTGTATATACATACTTGTACATAACATCATGAACATCATAACATCAAACACATTCACTAACCATTTAAAGGATCTTGAGATTTATCTTTGTTCTTGTTTTGTAGGATATGGATTCTCTTCGCAGGAAAACTATTCAAGTTAACCTTGTAAGGATACCTCCACAACTTAAGGAACTAGCTTCAAGGATTCTAGAAAACTCTCCATTCACTTAGAGACATGGTTGCCTAATCAACTTTGTCACCTCCAACACATATGAGGACATGATGAAGGTGCTCTTTCAGTTCTTTGATCCTTTACACTATTGCTTCATATTTCCCGATTACCAACTTGTGCCTACTTTGGAAGAATTCTCCTGACTCTTGAGGATTCCCATTCTAAATCAACTACCTTTCAACGGTATGGAAACAGACCCAAAGCCAGAAGAGATTTCTCAAACTCTACACTTGCACTCATCTGATGTCACAACTCATTGGGAAACAAGGAGTGGTGTCAAAGGCTTCCTAGCAAAGTTCTTGTTTGAGAAAGCCCAAAACTGTTGGAACTTCTTGGATTTGCAAACCTTTGATGAAATTGTGGCTCTTCTCATTAATGGGATGGTTTTGTTTCCAAATCCTGACTAACTCATAGATGTGAACACCGTCAAAATCTTCATATCCTGCAACCCGGTGCCTACTTTGCTAGGAGACATCCTACACTCTTTTCACACTCACACAATGGGGAAAAGAGGTGTCCTTATGTGTTGCACTCCTCTCTTGGAAATATGGTTCATTTCACATCTTCCCCAATCTGTATTAAAGAATGAGCAAGGTTCAAGGTGGTCACAAAGGTTGATGACGCTCAAACATTCAGACATTCATTGGTGCTCCCGATCTATAGAGAATGCTACTATTTTTGACCGTTGTGGAGAGTTCCCTAATGTCCCATTACTTGGCATTAGGGGAGGTATCACCTATAACCCCTGTTTATCCTTAAGACAGTTTGGTTACACCCGAAGGGATAACTCGCACGAGATGCTGATTCAAGGTTTGGTATTTGACTACGAGAACGACGACCAAGGTCTTCGCCAGAGATTTATCCGAGCTTGGAGGATGTTGAACAAGGTAGATAGAAATACTTTGGGGCACAATAATTCCATCCCTCTTGAGCCTTACCTCAAATGGGTATGAACTCGTGCTCATAATTTTATGATGCCTTATCCTTCCATTCTCTTGGTAATCATTGAGCCTATCAAGGAAGGAGATGTTCCATACACTATCCTACATCCTGACATGCCTACCTCTCTTGAAGACCTACAAAGAGATTGGATACAACTCAAGGGGGAGAGAGATACTTTCGAGGCCCAATTCTACGCAAGCGAGAAGAAGGTTTTGGAACTCACTAGGCTACTTCATGAGGAGCGGACTCTGAATGCCTACATTGCACCAAAGAGGATGCGTACTACTTTTCTATCTTAGAGTTTTTGTATTTGTTTTTCCCAATAAGGCATTGATGTACTCGAGCTTTAATCTATTAATATAACGTGTGTTTCCTTTTTGTCTAAAACAAATTTGAATCTTAAAATCCTTGAAGTCATTGCATATGCATTTACCATTTATCATAACATAAGCAGGTTTCTTGCAATAAGTCTCCTCATCTCTCTACTGTTTATTTCAGTAAGATGGATCTCGAGCAAACGGTGAAGGACCTCCAAGTTTAGAATGCACAATTTCAACATATGTTCTTAACTCTAGCCAAAGGACAAGAAGAGTTGAAGACCTTGTTGGTTGAGGAGAATAAAAAGAAGACGAATAAGATAAACGGAGTTCTAAACATGGGAAGAAGATTCCAAGGGCAAACAAGAAGGGCCTTAGAGTTTGCAACGACATCCGGTGAGAAAGACAATCAAGATGGGAAAGGCAAAGAAACAGTTGTCCAGTCAGAGTCAGAAGAGGAAGAGAAAGACTATTCTAAAGAACAATACCCTCCAACCAACGACAAGTATAAGCATCTAGAAGAGCGGTTGAGTGCAATGGAAATCCAAAAGTGCCTGGCTTGGACGTTGAGGAGTTGGGGTTAGTATCGGGAATTGTCATTCCTCCAAAATTCAAAGCACCTGTGTTTGCCAAATATGATGGAGTTTCATCCCCTAAAATGCATCTCCGGTCCTATGTGAGGAAAATCTAGCCCCATACCGCTGACAAAGACTTATGGGTACACTTCTTCCAAGACAGTTTGTCTGGAACTCAACTTGATTGGTTTTATCAGCTAGAAAGAGCCAATGTTCATAACTGGGAAGATCTTGCTGCAGCCTTTTACAAACAATACCAATACAATGCTGATCTTGCACCCACCCGTACTCAACTCCAGAGTATGGCCATAGTTTCAAGTGAAGGCTTCAAGGACTATGCACAAAAATGGAGGGACTTGGCCGGAAGAGTTTAACCTCCCCTATCTGAAAGAGAACTAGTAGACATGTTCTTGGCCACCTTGTTTGGTCCCTTCTTTAATCATTTGATTGGGAGTTCATCGGTGGGTTTTACTGAACTGATATTGACCGGAGAAAGGGTAGAAGCCGAGATAAAAAATGGAAAGATTCAAAAAGATGCATCCTCTGCTGCTGTAAGGAAGCCATTCATCGGAAAGAAAGAATTAGTTATTATATATCCTCATAGAAATCAAGATAGGGCCGAACGCCGTCCAATGGTGGGGGCTGTTATAATTCCTAAACCTGCGCCTGATCAGCAAAGAAACAACCAGTCAATAATGGAAAGACCAGTCAGATAATTCACCTGAATTAATATGACACTGTGATACGGTGGGAGAGAACTGATTGTTTTGGAATGCTGGTTTGCGTTTTGCGTTTGTTTTCGCAAAGTGTCGCGGTAAGCAAGAGTCGCCACCGTCTTTTATTTTATCCAACAAGGAAAGGAAAAAAGCACAGAAAAATTCCTTTTTCGAGATGTTTCTCGGGTCCGGGGGGTAGATTATAGAAAGGGAAGGTGTTAACACCCTTTCTATCCATGGTTATCCACGGGCTCTTAGCTACTTGCTCAAAGTGTTTTCAAAAATTTGCTTTTCTTTGTGTTTGTGGGTTTGAAAGAAGTTTTTGTTTGAAAGGTGTAAGTGCGAAAAGTTTGTTTTGTTTTGAAGGAGCAAGTACTTAAGAACCATCTACCTACTCGAAAAAGGAATCAATCTGTGCTAATATCCTTTAGACAATGCTATCCCACTATTGATGATTAGGTAGCGTCATCGTTGGAGTTTTAAGGGTCAATTCGATTAAGGGACGTGTGGTCACTAAAGCAATGTTAGGACGCCTTAGCGGTAACCCTAATGTCTTAGATCATTTTTCCGAGGCAACCGTTTCGAGGCAACTATGATCTTTAGACAAGAGGGCGACCTCTAAAACTTCCTATACTCAGTGACCACGTTCAAAGGCAACCAAGTGAGGTGTACCCTAAGAGTGCGCATGTGCGAGTGTGTTGTTTCGGTTAATTTTATCTTTGTACATGTCAATGGTTATCTATGTTGATTTTAGGTTTAAACATTTGATTTTGTCATACATTCCCTATTATCAAACATCTAACAGTTTATAAGTTGCAGAAATTAAATTGCGGAAATTAAAACTAACTATTACAAGGCGTCGGGTATTTACATCGCCAAAAACAACCCTTGAAATTAAAATGCGGAAAATAAATAAAGCGATAAAAATATTTAAAGTCTTATTAAACTATTACATTCCGGGAAACAGATACAATATTGAAATCAAATGGATCGTGTTTGAGAAATTAAATCGGATGCGAGTTTTTTAGGGTTTTGTCCCTTTTTTGAAAGAAAGCATTTTTTGGTTATTTTTTGAATTAAGAAAGAAATTAAATTAGGTTAAACATTAAATTAATAAAAAAAATTAATCAATTAATAAAAATGATATTTTTTTTGAATTTTTTTATATTTAAAGAAATAAAATAAATTTGATCAAAGTTAGTAAAACCTAATTATCTAAATTAATTTTAATTATTGCAAAAGATATTAAAGTTATTTCCTAATTAACCTAAATTAATTCAATTATCATTTATTTACAAAAATAAAATGCTGAAAATTAATTTTAATAATGAAAATGTTTTTGGTTTTTAATTTTATTAAGAAAAAGGTTTTATTAGTTAATTAATAATTAGAAACAATAACAATAAAATTAAAAGAAATAAATAAAAAAAGAAAGGGTTAGGAGGTTATGGGCCTGAAAGGAGGTGAGATTAGCAATTTGATGGCCCATTTGTGCAAGCCTGCCTTGACTTCTCCTGATTCCATGTGTGCACGTTGACTTTGGTCCATGGTAGGCTTTCATTCTGGACCACCAGATCTGGCCTAGGGCCATCTGGCAGATGATTGGGTGATGGTGTATGGTGAACCACAACTCCTGAAACGCCTTGGATTTCTTGAAGAAAAATAGCAAAGCAATATGGGGGGACCTGGGATTCGAACCCAGGTCCTGTGAGTCATTAGATGCACGCGTTCCCACTCAACCACTACGCTTCATTTGTCATAGTATTAGAAACTAATAATAATAAAGCAAAAACAAATTAATGGATCAGAATAAAAATAAAAGCGCGCTATATTTGAATCAACCAATGGGAGGGAGGCACGTATTCATCTTCTTCGTTGGACCTGGTTATTTACCTGCGGATTTATATCCGCAGCTAAATCCGTATGTGTCTTCTAAACTCAATTCTAGGCCATGGAAATTGATTCCAAGACTATGGTTAAACTCGTTTAGGCCTCTTGAGCATGTCTATGTCATTCTTAGATCTTGATTTCACCTGTACAAGAAATGCCCAAAAATACAAACCAAGAACCCTAGATTCGGCTAGGGGTTATATACCATATAAATACAATTGGCTAATGCAGAAAGCTTGCAAATTGAACAAGGATCATGAATATGCAAAGATTTTGTCAAAAAAATGCAAGAACATGGAGTTGCGATTTCAAATACAGGGCGGTGTTTTGAGAGACTTACAACGCGATTGAACGTGTATGGGAATTGGTTTTGAGTTGGCTTCACTTTAGTGGATGTCCAGCAATTGATTCACGTCGAGTTTTTGTGTTGAAACTTCCTCTAAGCACGATTTCAGATTCACACTTTTTTCAATTTTTATCAAGTTTGGTTTTGGTGATTCTGCAGCTTCTCCCCCCTGAATTCGTATCCTTTGGCTTGTATATGTATGCAGCATTGGATTAGGTCAACAATTTGGTCTTGAATCTTTGTGCATCAATGCTTGGAGATATGATTTGATTCACCATTGATAACTTTCTTATTTTGTCCAAAATCCAATATTTTTGCACATGAAAAGCTTGATACGGATTTGATCATGTTATTGATGATAATCAAGACCTATAACAACCAAAAAGATCCTAAGTAATCAATATTTGGATTTTATTTGATTTAAAATGAATTAATTCAATAAAAAATCAAATAAAATAGAAAAATTAATAAATGGACACAAGGCTGAAGCTAGGACACGTGCGTAGTGTGACAAGATCAAATCAAGTGGAAAAGAATGGGCCCATTTGACAAAATTTGAAGTTTTGGGGATAGTTGACTTTTGGCAATTTTGCAAAAATGCCCAACTTCAACAAGGCATAACTTCTTCAATTTTGAACCTTTGGAAGTGTTCTTGAACTTTTTAGAAATATTGAGATGTCCTATAACCAAACCTTTTGGTCTCATCTCATTTTGATATTACATGCCCAAGTTATAAGCATTGGCAAAAAAGGTGTTTTTGTTGACTTTCAAAAATGACCTATAATGTCCAAATTTATAACTTCTTGTGAGTGCATTTCTTGATCTTGGGGTATGAATATGGATTGTAGGAAATTGCATCCTATTAAAAATGAGCTTTGGATGGGTCATTTCTCATAAAGTATGAGAACGTTATGCTTGGTCAAAGTTGAGTTGACTTTTCCTACAAAACCCTAATTTAGCAACTTTTGAGTCTTGATGAATTTTGAGCAATCCTTGATGAATCATGATCAACCCTTGATCAGATGATGAAATATCCTTCAAAATGAGAATGTTGACAAAAAATCTTAAAGTTTGACTATTTGTAGGTCACAGTTGACTTTTGCCCTAGCACAGTCGATTTTTGGACCTCTTGAGCAATTGACTGACCAAACTTCCTCTGCAAGGCTTGAAATTTTACATGGATGAACTTGAGAACATATTAGGAAATTGGGTAGCACTTTAGGTCATTTGGATGCAATCACCTTTATGCAACACAAAACCCCAATTTGAGGCTGACTGCCTTAGGAGATGACTTGACTGTCTAACTCTTGAGCAATCTTGAGCAACTTGGAGATTATTCTTGCAATGTCTTGGGAAATATGAGAGGGAAAATTTTGGGGTACAACAGCTGCCCCTGTTCAATTTTCTTAAACCTGAGGATATAGATTGGCTTTCAGGCCTTTCGTGATCCAAAGGTGGAAGATGATTGAACACTAGAGTGCCCAGAAATTTGCACTCGCATGAAGTGGTATCAGCAATGTCATGTCGGGAATGGGCTTACAGATGCCAATTGGAGACTGCTGATAGGTGGTCTGAACTTTGGCTGGAACAGGAATCAGGGAGATCTTATCGGCGATCTGACTGGACCAGAGGAGGTCTTGGATTAACTTTGACTGGATCGACATCAGAAAAATCTTTAGGAATCGATTTAACTGGACCAGACAAGGTCTTGGAATAACTTTGACTGGATCGGCATCAGAAAAATCTTTAGGAATCGATTTAACTGGACCAGACAAGGTCTTGGAATAACTTCAACTAGAATACAAATCAGGGAGATCTTATCAGCGATCTGACTGAACCAGAGGAGGTCTTGGATTAACTTTGACTGGATCGGCATCAGAAAAATCTTTAGGAATCGATTTAACTGGACCAGACAAGTTCTTGGAATAACTTCAACTGGAATACGAATCAGGGAGATCTTATCGGCGATCTGACTGAACCAGAGGAGGTCTTGGATTAACTTTGACTGGATTGGCATCAGAAAAATCTTTAGGAATCGATTTAACTGGACCAGACAAGGCCTTGGAATAACTTCAACTGGAATACGAATTAGGGAAATCTTATCGGTGATCTGACTGAACCAGAGGAGGTCTTGGATTAACTTTGACTGGATCGGCATCAGAAAAATCTTTAGGAATCGATTTAACTGGACCAGACAAGGTCTTGGAATAACTTCAACTGGAATACGAATTAGGGAGATCTTATCGGCGATCTAACTGAACCAGAGGAGGTCTTGGATTAACTTTGACTGGATCGGCATCAGAAAAATCTTTAGGAATCGATTTAACTGGACCAGACAAGGTCTTGGAATAACTTTGACTGGATCGACATCAGAAAAATCTTTAGGAATCGATTTAACTAGACCAGACAAGGTCTTGGAATAACTTCAACTGGAATATGAACCAGGGAGATCTTCGCGTCGATCTGACTAAACCAGAGGAGGTCTTGGATTAACTTTGACTGGATCGGCATCAGAAAAATCTTTAGGAATCAATTTAACTAGACCAGACAATGTCTTGGAATAACTTTGACTGGATCGGCATCAGAAAAATATTTAGGAATCGATTTAACTAGACCAGACAAGGTCTTGGAATAACTTCAACTGGAATACGAATCAGGGAGATCTTATCAGCAATCTGACTGAACTAGAGGAGGTCTTTGACATAGCTGAGAATTTAACTGCATCTTTCCTGAAAGGTAAAGGTCAGCCATATGCAACGCATGATATGGATCAAGCAATGATGTTCTCAACATAAATGAGATTGTATAGTATGATGCGTATATGCATGTATCATGATGTATGGAAATGTAATGTTTTAGCTGGGGAAAATAAATCCTGGATAGCTGCTAGAGAATAGAGTTGAATTCTTCGTTTCCGCTGGGGATGATGAACGAAGGTGATTGCAAGAATAAACCTGCAGGAGAAGATAACTCCGTTGGGGAATAAACTGATGAGAAGATTACTCTGTGGGAAAGAGTTGCTCTGCTGAGGATTCCACTGATAAATTCTACTGGGGATGGATTATTGTTGCTGGCGATACTGAATCTGTTGAGGATTGAATTCCTGTTTGTGAAAGGAAAGGACTCCGCTGGGGATGATCTCTTAGTTGCAACTTCTTGGGGATAACCCTATTAGACTTTTATGGGGATAATCCTCTGAGTTCTGCTGGGAATGATCCTTGGAACTCGGCTGGGAGACTTATTTTGTACTCCGCTGGGGATAAACTTCCAGAGTTTACTAGGGATGATGATTCAACTCCGTTGGGGAAGCTTTTTTTTCAGATTGTGCTGGGAAATAATGACTCCACTGGGGGTATCTTGTATTCTGCCGGGGAACATTCTTATACTCCATTGGGGAATATTAAGACTACCGGGTATATCAACCTTTCAGTGATGATGGTAGATAAACTCAGATTGGGGAAAGCATTGCTGATTCGTTCATAGCTGCAAGTCTCATCCGGGAGAGCTATCATTACTGTCTTACTCTGCGGGGAATGAAGGTATTTTAACCGTATTATTCAGCTGAATATACCTTTGTACCTGGTGAACAGAGCAACTGTACAGTTTGGGCCATTCTTATTGCCCCTGTTTCTGATATTACCAGTAATCATCTTTTGTTTCGCATGTAAATATTTATGAGCAGCAATTAATGTCAAATGCATATATCAAAAATGAACATTGGACATTCTTTGCAAAACAAAACAGATAAAGGAAAAACAGTTTGAAATTTGTCTGAAAATGAATTTGTATTGATTTTAAAGTTTGGCCTGTAAATAGGCGTTTTTGTACAAGAGGCGGACGTCCTAGTAAGAGAACGCCGCTGAATAATAGAATTTACACAATTTGTGAAAAGAAAACAAAACAGCTATGTGAATAATCCCACTGGGTTCCAACTCTGCTATTGCCCTTATGTCTTTGAGCATCTCATCACTTTGCTACTGTTTGAAGGTGAATCAGATTGATTAGTGTCGTCCGAGCTTGATAGTCGATACTGAAGTCTGGATACAAAGTGATCCAATGAGACATAGTGTTATGCTTTGATCCCTAATTTTTGCCTGGACCGCCCTTTCGGGTTTTCAGTCCACCGGGATACCCTTTTTTGCCCAAGCCGCCTTTTCAGGTTTTCGACTTGCCAGGTGTATAGATTTTTTCATTTTCATCCCTTATTTTTGCCCGAACCCTTTTGGTTCGCCGGGAAGCCCTTATTTTTGCCTAGGCCAGTCAACCTAGCGGGTTTTTGTTTATGCGTAGTATCTTTTCACTATGTCCGTATTGACGGGGTGAGGAAGGTCATCACCGTCCATAGTGGTTAGAATCATAGCTCCTCCTGAGAAAATGTTCTTAACCACAAATGGTCCTTCATAAGTAGGGGTCTATTTGCCCCTGGGATCACCTTGAGGTAAGATAATGCGCTTGATTACCAGATCCACAACTTGATACTCCTGTCGTCTGACTTTCTTGTTAAATGCCCTGATCATCCGTTTTTGGTACGTCTGACCATGACAAATAGTAGTAAGTCTTTTTTCGTCGATTAAGTTCAGTTGATCAAGCTGGGTCTGAATCCAGTCATCTTCGCTTAAACTTGCATCCTTCATGATCCGAAGAGAGGGTATCTGAACTTCAATGGGCAAGACTGTCTCCATGCCATATACCAAGGAATAGGGTGTTGCCCCTGTTGACGTCCGTGTTGAGGTACGGTACCCATGAAGAGCAAATGGTAACATCTCGTGCCAGTCTTTGTATGTCACTGTCATCTTCTGCACAATCTTCTTAATGTTCTTATTAGCCGCCTCAACAGCCCCATTCATCTTCGGTCGGTAGGGAGAAGAGTTGTGATGCTGTATCTTGAACTGCTTGCAGATCTCGGTGATCATATTGTTGTTGAGATTGGTACCATTGTACGTAATGATCCTCTCTGGTACACCATATTGACAGATCAGATTGTGTCGAATAAACCGTGCCACGACGTTCTTGGTTACAGTAGCAAAGGAAGCTGCTTCAACCCACTTCGTAAAGTAATCAATTGCTACCAGGATAAAACGATGCTTGTTGAATGCCGTAGGTCTGATCTAGCCGATCATATCAATGCCCCACATTGCAAAAGGCCAAGGTGCCGTCAAGACGTTCAGAGGAACTGGAGGTATGTGCATCTTATCAGCATAGACCTGGCACTTGTGACATGTCTGAGAATGCTGATAACAGTCGACTTCCATTGTGGACCAATAATATCTTTCCCGAAGGATTTTCTTTGCCATAGTGTGTCCACTAGAATGAGTCCCGAAAGTACCTTCGTGTAACTCTGCCATGATCCTTTCTGCTTCATTCTTATCCACACAACGCAGTAAGGTCGAATCATGGTTACGCTTGTAAAGAATGCCATTACTGATGAAGAATTTCGCCGCGAACCTCCTCAGAAATTTCTTATCGTTAATAGATGCACCCTCGGGGTATTCCTGAACCTCAAGATACCTTTTTACTTCGTGAAACCAGGGCTTTTCTGTTACCTCTCCAGTCTCAACGTCACAGTAATGTGCAGGTTCGTCCAGCCTTTCAATGATAATCCGAGGAGCCTCGTTGTCCCAATTGACTTTGAACATAGAAGACATCGTAGCCAGCGTGTCCGCCAACTGATTCTCCTCTCTCGGGAAGTGTTCAAAGGTTATATCCTCGAAATGGGGAAGCAATGTCAATACATACTCCTTGTAAGGAATAAGATTTAGGTGTTTTGTATCTCACTCGCCTTTGATCTGACTGATCACGAGAGCATAATCTCCGAAGACACTCAAGAACTTAATCCTTAGGTCAATTTCTGCTCAAAGACCCATGATGCACGCTTCATACTCCTCCATATTGTTGGTGCAGTTGAAACATAGTCGGGCGGTGAACGGAGTATGAGAGCCTTTAGGAGATATTATCACGGCACCAATGCCATTACCCAAAGCGTTCGAAGCTCCATCAAAGTACATAGACCATCGGGATCCTTCCTCAGGTCCTTCATCCGGTCCAGGTGTCTCACAATCCGTTACCAACATGATATTCTCGTCCGGGAATTCAAAGTTCATAGACTGGTAATCATCCACTGCCTGATGTGCTAAATGGTCTGCCAACACACTTCCTTTGATTGCTTTTTGGGTCGTATATTGGATGTCATACTCATTCAAGATCATCTTCCATATCGCTATTCTTCCGGACAAGGCAGGCTTTTCGAAGATATACTTGATTGGATCCATTTTTGATATCAACAGAGTAGTGTGAGTCAGCATATACTGTCTCAGCCGGCGAGCAGCCCATGCCAAAGCGCAACAAGTTTTCTCAAGCAACGAGTATCGGGTGTCTCAGTCGGTAAACTTTTTGCTAAGGTAGTAAATTGCATGCTCTTTTCGGCCAGACTCGTCATGCTAACCCAGCACACACTCCATCGAGTTGTTGAGCACTGTCAAGTATAAGATCAGAGGTCTCCCTTTAACTGGTGGCATCAGAATAGGTGGCTCTTGGAGATACTCTTTGATCCTTTTGAAAGCGGCCTGACATTCATCGTTCCAACGTACCACTTGATCTTTCTTCAGTAGCTTGAAGATTGGCTCACAAGTAGCAGTCAGGTGCGAGATGAATCGGGCAATGTAGTTTAATCGTCCTAGAAAGTCTCTGACTTCTCTATTCTGGGAGCTGGCATCTCCTATATAGCCTTCACTTTTTCTGGATCCACTTGAATACCTTTGTCGCTCACGACGAAACCCAGTAGCTTACCAGATCTCACCCCGAAGGTGCACTTGTTCGGGTTCAACCTCAGCTTGTACAACTTCAACCTGTCAAACAGCTTCTGCAGATGGTCAAGGTGTTCCTCCTCAGTCTGGGACCTTGCAATCATATCGTCAACGTATACCTCAATCTCATGATGGATCATTTCATGAAACAAAGCAACCATGACACGCTGATACGTTGCCCCAGCATTCTTCAATCCAAAAGGCATGACCTTGTAGCAAAAAGTACCCCACTGAGTAACAAAGGTTATCTTCTCCATGTCTTCGGGATCCATCTTAATCTGATTATAACCGGAGAAACCATCCATAAAGGAGAATACCTTGTGCTGAGCGGTGTTGTCAACCAGAACGTCGATATGAGGCAGAGGGAAATCATCCTTGGGGCTTGCCCTGTTCAGATCCCTGTAGTTAACACACATTCAAACCTTACCATCCTTCTTCGGCACAGGAACCACGTTGGCCACCCACTGAGGGTAAGAAGTAACTGCTAGAAAACCGGCGTTAAACTGTTTCATAACTTCAGCCTTGATTTTCTCAGACATCTCTGGGCGCATTCGGCGGACCTTCTATTTCACTGGAGGACAGTCTTCCTTGGTAGGCAGGCGATGAACCACAATATCAGTATCCAACCCAGGCATATCTTCGTAAGACCGTGCGAAGATCTCAACGTAGTCACACAGCATCTAAATCAACCGTTGTTTCACACTAAGCTCCAGGTTTGCATCAATCTTGACCTCTTTCTTATCCTCTTCTGTACCCAGTTTTACTGATTCCACCGGCTCTTCGTGTGCTTGTATAGCCCTCTCTTCCTGAAGTAATAGTCTTGCAAGTTCACCAGGCACTTCGCAATCATCTTCACCTTCGTCTTCGGCTAAGTTGATCGGACTTTCGAAGTCATAACTGGCAGTAGCAGAGTCGTTACCAGTGAGATCCAAAGTGGATGTAGACCTGTGTATGTGAGTGTGTGTAAAATAGCTGTTTTGCAATATATAATAAAAGAAAGACAAGGAGCGCAATATTCGAAATGCAAGAAACGTCCAATGCTTTTATTAATGATATATGAAAATGACACACATAAAGCCCTCACAAATGAAGCCACAGTTCCCCGGGTAAGACACCGGGCCATAAAGTTTAAAACATTGTCTGTTACATATTCAAAACAAAAGGTTTCATTACTGGGTAACAAAAGAAATAGGGATGAAATCCTTTGTTATCCAGTTTCTTGGTCCACCGTTGGTCGTAGGATAGATCCAGCTGTCGAACTCAGACTCTTCCGTATCGTCTTCAATGGCATTCACTCCCGAGTTACTGATGAACACGGGAGGTCTTCCGATCCGTGCATTCTGAATAGCCTTTTGAGCTTCTGCAGTGAAACCCAAACCAAACTTGTTAGTCTTCTGTGTAAAATCAGGGAGTCGGCCCCAATTTGCACACCCACCTTTCTCGACAACAGCCCGGGCATCCTTAAAGGAAGCCATCTTCATAGGAGAATCTTCAACAACAGTCTCAGCGGACGCCAGTGTCTGGGGAACCTCTTCAAAATGCTGAAATAGGGTCTCAATGAACTCCCCATCCATCTCTACATATCGGAAAGAGTTGAGGTGGCTAACCATATACTCTTCCTCTCGTTGTATTGTCACAATCTTCCCTTTCACTAGGTACTTCAGCTTTTGGTGGAGCGTTGAGGTTACGGACCCAGCTTTGTGGATCCATGGACGACCCAACAAACAAGAATAAGATGGTCGAATGTCCATCACGTAGAATATAGATTTGAAAACCTGAGAACAAACCTTGATTGGAATATCAACTTCTCCGTGCACCATCCTCTTAGACCCATCAAAGGCCCTGACGACAATGTTGCTTGGTTTCAACTCCAACCCTTCACAGTCCAACCGGTCTAGAGCTTTCTTAGGCAAAACGTTCAATAAGGAACCAGTATCCACCAATACATGTGCAACAGTAGTGCCCCTGCACTCAATGGAAACATGCAGGGCATCGTTGTGATTCTTCCCTTTAATAGTCAAGTCGGCGTCAGAAAAACCCAACCCATTATCAGCAGGCAGATTGGCCACGCAGTCTTTAAACTGATCAGCTGATGTCTCTTGTGGTACGTGTGCAGTCTTCATAAATGTAATCAGAGCCTTGGCATGGGCCTCCGAGCATAGCAACAGTGACAACATAGAAATCTTGGACGGGGTTTGCCCCAGTTGTTCAACTATATTGTAGTCACTCTTTTTGATGATTTTCAGAATTTCTTCCATCTCTTGTTTAGAAGCTTCAACAGTAATCTTCTTCGGTGCCTCTGTCTGGGCAGGCTCACTGGTGGTCCCTTTGCCCCGAGTGTCAGATGACTCGGCGACAGGGGTAAGAATGGGAATTTGAACAGGAATGGTAGCAGGTACACTGGCAGGTGTAATAACAATAGGTCTTCGGGCAGTTGGTGGAGAGATATCAGGTGAGAAAAGTCTTCCGCTGCGGGTGACTTTAGCAGGTCCAACAATATTGCTGACGTCAGTATCAGCATCTAACTCTTGTTTAACTCTATGAAAGTAAACATCAGCCCCATAGTGCCAAGGGATAGCTTTATCAGAGGTGTAGGGGATAGGCCCAGGAACAGTGATGATCAATGGTGCGGTTCTTGGAACAAATGTAATTCTAACAGGCTTCCTCGAGGGAGCCTTGGGAGAATTGTCGAAAATGGTAATGATGGCAACTTCTTCAGTATGAATTAGAGGAACAACAGTCTTCTCAAACAAGATTTCTTTACTATCCATCAGGCGTTGGACACCTGATTTCAAAAGTGGGCAACTAGTTGGTAGGGCAGAACACATACGACAACCTTCGTTACAGCCCGGAAATAAACCGTCTAGCAAAAGCTTTTTCTTCACAGTCATCAAAGGGGTAACAATATCATTCACAGAAACCACAAACGAGTCTTCATCTATAACATTTACTCCATGCTTGGGCATAGGAGCAGTCACAACATTAGGTCTTTCGGGCGCCTCGAACTCAATCTCCTTTGCATCAATTAAGTCTTGTATCTTATTCTTCAACGACCAACAATCATCTGTATTATGCCCCGGGCTATCAGAGTGATAAGCACAGCGGGCATTAGGGTTGTACTTCGGTGATGTTGTATTTGGATTCTTCGGGGCTTCCCCTGGAATCACTAGGTTGGTTTTCAGTAACTGTGGCAGAATCTGAGACAAAGTCATGCTGAGACGGGTGAATTGCCTTTGAGGTATCTCGTATTTTGACTGATTGTTGTGCTGGGGAGCACCAGCAGGTCTTGAAATAACAACCACATTAATAGCTTGGCGGCGCTCAGGTCTATTTTGGCTTTTCGAACCGTAGACAGCACTGGATTCTTTCTTAAAAGGCTTCTTCTCAGTGCTCGATGAAGCACCCTTCTGTATCTTACCAGCCTTAATACCAGCCTCAATCCTTTCACCGGTCATAATTAGCTCTGTAAACCCAGACGAAGAGCTTCCGATTAGATGGTTGAAAAATGGACCAGACAAGGTCCCCAGAAACATATCCACAAGCTCCCGATCATCCAAGGGTGGTTGCACTCTTCCGGCGAGGTCCCTCCACTTATGAGCATAATCTTTGAATCCTTCGCATGTTCCCATTGACATACCCTAGAGTTGGGTACGCGTGGGAGCAAGGTCGGAATTGTACTGGTACTGCCTGTAGAAAGCAGTAGCCAAATCCTCCCAACTACGGATACTGGCTCCATCAAACTGGTAGAACCATTCAAGCTGAGTCCCTGAGAGATTGTCTTGAAAGAAGTGGATCCATAGGTTCTTATCAGCGGTGTACGGCTAAATCTTCCTTACATATGACCGAAGGTGCAGCTTTGGACAAGAAACTCTGTCATACTTAGTAAAGGCTGGTGCCTTGAATTTATAGGGAATCATTACCCCAGATGATAGACCTAGATCACCAAAGTCCAGACCAGGCACTTTCTGAACTTGCATCGCACTCAACCGGTCTTCCAGTTGTTTTTATCTATCCTCAGCAGGAGGATACTGGTCTTCGTCGAAATTCGTCTCGTTGTCGGAGACCACAGGGCTAGGAGCCCTCCTTTCTTCCTGACTATCTTTCCCTCCAGATGAGGTGGTCAAATCAACTTCATCCCGTAGCCTGTTTCCAAACCTGTGACCTGTGTTAAACAGGATTGTCCTCTTCTTCTTTTTTTTCTTCTCTTTCAGAATCAGAGTCTTTAGATCTTGCTGACCCTTATCTAGATTCATGAACTGTTCTTGGAATTGGGCATTCTGGGCCTGGAGGGCCTTGATTGCTTGCTCGGTTGATGGTTCAGCAGACATGATGAGTTCTGAAATAAACAGCGAAGAAGATAAGAGACCTGTAATAGGTACCTGTTATGAAGTGCATGGGATGAAATGCGTATGACATGATTTCAAATACAATCAAGAGATTCAAATTTGTAAACCAGAAAGGAAACACACTTTATTAGATAAACTTTGGAAATCAAATTGTTCAACTGATGCCCTTAAGGCGTTACATGAAAGGAAGTACTGAAAACTAAATAATAACTGGAAAGGACATAATCAAAGGACAATCAGTGCTCCCATGGTCTCTTCTTGTCGGTGCGGACATAGTCATTGAGAATCCGCTCGTTCTCCAACTGCCTAGTCAACCTCTGGATCTTCTGCTCTTGCTCGTTAAACTTTTCTCGGTAAGCATCTCGTTCTTCTCTCAGCTGCATCCAAGACCTTTTCAGTGCCCCAATGTCAGTGGGCATGTAAGGATGGAGGATGGTAGGAAGAACCCCATCTTCATTAGCAACTTCAACAATGATAGGCAGGACAGCTTCATACAGCATACCCAGCTTTTGGGCACGGATACAGACCCATTTGAGATATGTCTCCATTGGAAGAGAAGTCTTTGGACCCAGCTCATGTGGATCAGATCTGTGAACTCTATCCCAAGCCCTTATGAATTTGCGGCGTTGCTCGTCGCTATCCCCTTGAAAATCAAAGATGATACTAGGCATTAGCAGCTCATGAGGTCCTTCTCTCCTGGCTCGCCCGAACTGACGTAAGGCCAAGCACGGGTTGTAAGAAATTCCTCCATTGGTTCCTATCAGTGGAACATTGGGGTACTCCCCACAAAGATCAATAATAGCCACTTCGTCCATACCCTTGAGAGTCCAGATGATGTCATTATGAGAGAGAGACATAACCTTATAAGCCCAGCCCATGCCTTATTTGTTCTTCAGCAATGATTTGGGGAGGTGCGAAATAAACCACCTCGCCAATAAAGGAGCACAGCACATCAAGGTTCCCCTCTTTCGGGCAGTACGAGCATAAAGTTGATGAAGAATGTCACCCAAGAGAGTGGGTACAGGATTACGAGAGATGAAGATTTTTACCACATTAACATCAACAAAGGAGTCAGAGTTCGGAAACAATACCAAGCCATATATCAGAAGAGCCAGAATATCTTTGAATGCCTTGAAATCTAGATTATCCCAGAAATAATTAACCTTACCAACCAAGAACTTAGTCAGAAAGCCCTTTGCTCCACTTCTAGTCTCCCAATTAGCCATTACCTCATCCTTTATCAAATGAAGGGCTGAAGCAATCTCTTTCGGCCTAAGGGTCTTCTCCCAACCAGTAAACGGGGTCTGCTCCAGAATAGAGATACCGAGCAGATTAGAGAACTCTTCTAGGGTGGGAACCAACTGGTAGTCTTGAAAAGTAAAGCAATGGTACAGCGGATCATAGAATTGGACCAAAACACTCATCATCTGCTCGTCTAATTTGGAGGTAACTAAACTGAGAAGATACCCATGTCTCCTGATGAAGGAAGTAGTATCAGGCATCTTTGCAATCAATTCTTTAAGCACAGTGGGAACCTGAATAAAGTTGATCCGGATGGTATTCCTACGCATGGGCATCATGTCCTACAAAACAGAACAAAGATGAATCCCTCCTGTCTTTGAAATAGGTTAGTCCAATGCAAGATGTATGCAATGTTATGATGTCATGATGTCATGATAGAAGGCACATCACAAGTATCCACAAAAAGCAAACATGGTAAAGGCACACAAGTCACGCAGAGAGCCCTTAGATTTCAGGCTGGCAAGGAGCTTAGGTACTACCCTCTTTCAGTTCAGTTGGTTTAAACCTGTCCTAAAAATAGTAACCGGGTTCTAGAGGATCTCAATATCACTGACTACCCTCGATCGGTCATAATTCCAGTTTAGCAACCTTTTCTTGCAGCCGGAATCATCGCGAGAGTTTAGTCTCAATGAGTGTATCATACTGCTACTGTTCTATGGCCAAGTTGGTCAATTTAAAGGTTCTAAGGTCAGTTGGTGCTTAATGAACCCTTAGATAACCCATATTCTCCTCGTTCCAACACAAGGGATATCGGTACAGACTAAAGTGCCACACCAACGTAGCTACTGCTTCAACCGTATCGGTCTATGCCGTACAGTTCCCTCACAGTTTATTGCTACTTACCTAAAGGGTATCCCTCAGATCCGAGTTAGGATCTATAGTAACTCCGATACAAACCCACAAATATAAAGCATACAAAGCAAACAATTGAAAACACAATGATCTAATCCTAAGGTACACCCCACTTATTAAGATTCCCCAGCAGAGTCGCCAGTTATGTGATACGGTGGGAGAGAAGTGACTGTTTTGGAATGCTGGTTTGCGTTTTGCATTTGTTTTCGCAAAATGTCGCGGTAAGCAAGAGTCGCCACCGTCTTTTATTTTATCCAACAAGGAAAGGAAAAAAGCACAGAAAAATTCCTTTTTCGAGATGTTTCTCGGGTCCGGGGGGTAGATTATAGAAAAGGAAGGTGTTAGCACCCTTTCTATCAGTGGTTATCCATGGGCTCTTAGGTACTTGCTCAAAGTGTTTTCAAAAATTTGCTTTTCTTTGTGTTCGTGGGTTTGAAAGAAGTTTTTGTTTGAAAGGTGTAAGTGCTAAAAGTTTGTTTTGTTTTGAAGGAGCAAGTACTTAAGAACCATTTACCTACTCAAAAAAGGAATCAATCTGTGCTAATGTCCTTTAGACAATGCTATCCCACTATTGGTGAGTAGGTAGCATCGTCGTTGGAGTTTTAAGGGTCAATTCGATTAAGGGACGTGTGGTCACTAAAGCAATGTTAGGACGCCTTAGCGGTAACCCTAATGTCTTAGATCATTTTTCCGAGGCAACTGTTTCGAGGCAACTATGATCTTTGGACAAGAGGGTGACCTCTAAAACTTCCTATACTCAGTGACCATGTTCGAAGGCAACCAAGTGAGGTGTACCCTAAGAGTGCACATGTGCGAGTGTGTTGTTTCGGTTAATTTTATCTTTGTACATGTCAATGGTTATCTATGTTGATTTTAGGTTTAAACATTTGATCTTGTCATACATTCCCTATTATCAAACATCTAACAATTTATAAGTTGCGGAAACTAAAACTAACTATTACAAGGCGTCGGGTATTTACATCGCCAAAAACAACCCTTGAAATTAAAATGCGGAAAATAAATAAAGCGATAAAAATATTTAAAGTCCTATTAAACTATTACATTCCGGGAAACAGATACAATATTGAAATCAAATGGATCGCGTGCGAGAAATTAAATCGGATGCGAGTTCTTTAGGGTTTTGACCCTTTTTTGAAAGAAATCATTTTTTGGTTATTTTTTGAATTAAGAAAGAAATTAAATTAGGTTAAACATTAAATTAATAAACAAATTAATCAATTAATAAAAATGATATTTTTTTTGAATTTTTTGATATTTAAAGAAATAAAATAAATTTGATCAAAGTTAGTAAAACCTAATTATCTAAATTAATTTTAATTATTGCAAAAGATATTAAAGTTATTTCCTAATTAACCTAAATTAATTCAATTATTATTTATTTACAAAAATAAAATGCTGAAAATTAATTTTAATAATCAAAATGTTTTTGGTTTTTAATTTTATTAAGAAAAAGGTTTTATTAGTTAATTAATAATTAGAAACAATAACAATAAAATTAAAAGAAATAAATAAAAAAAGAAAGGGTTAGGAGGTTATGGGTCTGAAAGGAGGTGAGATTAGCAATTTGATGGCCCATTTGTGCAAGCCTGCCTTGACTTCTCCTGATTCCACGTGTGCACGTTGACTTTGGCCCATGGTGGGCTTTCATTCTGGACCACCAGATTTGGCCTGGGGCCATCTGGCAGATGATTGGGTGATGGTGTATGGTGAACCACAACTCCTGAAACGCGTTGGATTTCCTGAAGAAAAATAGCAAAGCAATATGGGGGGACCTGGGATTCGAACCCAGGTCCTGTGAGTCATTGGATGCACGCGTTGCCACTCAACCACTACGCTTCATTTGCCATAGTATTAGAAACTAATAATAATAAAGCAAAAACAAATTAATGGATCAGAATAAAAATAAAAGCGCGCTATATTTGAATCAACCAATGGGAGGGAGGCACGTATTCATCTTCTTCGTTGGACCTGGTTATTTACCTGCGAATTTATATCTGCAGCTAAATCCGTATGTGTCTTCTAAACTCATATCTAGGCCATGGAAATTGATTCCAAGACCATGGTTAAACTCGTCTAGGCCTCCTGAGCATGTCTATGTCATTCTTGGATCTTGATTTCACCTGTACAAGAAATGCCCAAAAATACAAACCAAGAACCCTAGATTTGGCTAGGGGGTTATAGACCATATAAATACAATTGGTTAATGCAGAAAGCTTGCAAATTGAACAAGGATCATGAATATGCAAAGATTTTGTCAAACAAATGCAAGAACCTGGAGTTGCAATTTCAAATACAGGGCGGTGTTTTGAGAGACTTACAGCGCGATTGAACATGTATGGGAATTGGTTTTGAGTTGGCTTCGCTTTAGTGGATGTCCAACAATTGATTCACGTTGAGTTTTTGTGTTGAAACTGCCTCTAAGCACGATTTCAGATTCACACTTTTTTCAATTTTTCTCAAGTTTGGTTTTGGTGATTCTGTAGCTTCTCCCCCATGAATTCGTATCCTTTGGCTTGTATATGTATGCAGCATTGGATTAGGTCAACAATTTGGTCTTGAATCTTTGTGCATCAATGCTTGGAGATATGATTTGATTCACCATTGATAACTTTCTTATTTTGTCCAAAATCCAATATTTTTGCACATGAAAAGCTTGATACGGATTTGATCATGTTATTGATGATAATCAAGACCTATAACAACCAAAAAGATCCTAAGTAATCAATATTTGGATTTTATTTGATTTAAATTGATTTAAAATGAATTATTTCAATAAAAAAATCAAATAAAATAGAAAAATTAATAAATGGACACAAGGCTGAAGCTAGGACATGTGTGTAGTGTGACAAGATCAAATCAAGTGGAAAAGAATGGGCCCATTTGACAAAATTTGAAGTTTTGGGGATAGTTGACTTTTGGCAATTTTGCAAAAATGCCCAACTTCAACAAGGCATAACTTCTTCAATTTTGAACTTTTGGAAGTGTTCTTTGACTTTTTAGAAATCTTGAGATGTCCTCTAACCAAAACTTTTGGTCTCATCTCATTTTGATATTCCATGCCAAAGTTATAAGCTTTGGCAAAAAAGGTGTTTTTGTTGACTTTCAAAAATGACCTATAATGTCCAAATTTATAACTTCTTGTGAGTGCATTTCTTGATCTTGGGGTATGAATATGGATTGTAGGAAATTTCATCCTATTCAAAATGAGATTTGGATGGGTCATTTCTCATAAAGTATGAGAAAGTTATGCTTGGTCAAAGTTGAGTTGACTTTTCCTGCAAAACCCTAATTTAGCAACTTTTGAGTCTTGATGAATTTTGAGCAATCCTTGATGAATCATGATCAACCCTTGATAAAATGATGAAATATCCTTAAAAATGAGAATTTTGACAAAAAATCTTGAAGTTTGACTATTTGTAGGTCACAGTTGACTTTTGCCCTAGCATAGTCGATTTTTGGACCTCTTGAGCAATTGATTGACCAAACTTCCTCTGCAAGGCTTGAAATTTGACATGGATGAACTTGAGAACATATTAGGACATTGGGGAGAACTTGAGGTCATTTGGATGAAATCACCTTGATGCAACACAAAACCCCAATTTGAGGTTGACTGCCTTAGGAGATGACTTGACTGTCCAACTCTTGAGCAATCTTGAGCAACTTGGAGATTATTCTTGCAATGTCTTGGGAAATATGAGAGGGAAAATTTTGGGTTACAACAGACAGTATATGAAGTATTGCCGCATCTGTTAAGATCCAACCTAGTGACTTTGAAAGAAGCTCCAAAGAACCCTAACACAACCTCTCATCACTATCACCCTAATGCCCGTTGTGCATACCACTCTGAAAGTCCTGGCCATGACACTAATAACTGTTGGGCTCTAAAGAAAAAAGTACAAGACCTCCTTGAAGTCAAAGAGATTGAATTCGACACTCCAGAAAAGCCCAATGTCATTTCTTCCCCTATGCCCAAACACGACCATAATACCAACACCATTGAAGAAGATATGTTTGTTACTTCAGTTGATGAACTTATGACCCCACTCCTAACTATCAAAAAGAATTTATTTAATGTCGGTGTTTTCCTAGGCTGTGATGAAAGCTATCATTTCTATTTGTCCTCACCAACCAGCTGTCCTTTGTTGAAAGCAGACGTTCAGTGCCTAATAGATAACAAGGAAATTTTGTTTGAGAAGACTTGTGTCCCAACTGTTTCTTATAATGATGTTTCCATCGTGACCATTTCCAACAATCTTCCAGGGTCTCCACCAAAAGACCCGTTAGAATTACATCAGTTCCAAAAGTAGCTCCTTTGATAATTACAATGCCTGGACCAGTCCCGTATTCGTCAGACAAAACCGTACCATGGAATTATGGAGGGGGTGTCTACTACCACGGTATCAAGCAAGATTGGCCAACTGCCGAAGATTCAAGTTCTGTGAAAGTTGACTCCAATGTCATTAATATTGCAGGGACTAGCAAGATTACCCGAAGCGGAAGGATATTCTCTCCAGAAATTGCTCCCCCAAAAGCAGATTTTGGACCCGTAATCATTCTTGTTGTTGTTGCTCCTCTAAAGGTTATTCCCAGTCCTACAATCATCTCTGCTAGTACTCCAACTGACAAAGCTAATACAACCCATGTCATTACTTCTACTGACATTCCTGCTGCTGAGTCAACCGAGACTCGAGGTAAAAGTATTCTGATTGAGCCTGTCTGGATGAAGGCACAGTCATTGGCTATCCCTGAGACCTCCCAGAAAGAGATGGAGGAAATTCTAAAGATCATAAAAAGAAGATACTACAATGTAGTCGCGCAACTGGGGTAAACTCCATCTAAAATTTCCATGATGGCTTTATTACTATGTTCTGAGGCGCATGCAAAGGCCTTGGTAAAATTCCTGAAAACTTCCCATGTACCCCAAGAAACATCTGCCGGTCAGTTCCAAGACTGCGTAGCCAGCTTGACTGCAGATAATGGCTTAGGTTTTTCAGATGTTGATTTAACGCCAAGAGGGAGGAAGCATAATGAGGCATTACATGTCTCAGTGGAATGTAGGGGCACAACCTTGGCTCATGTCTTGGTTGACACCAGTTTGTCTCTGAATGTATTGCCTAAAAAGGCTCTTGATAGGCTTGACTGTGAGGGATTGACATTGAAACCAAGCAACATGGTAGTGAGGGCTTTTGACGGCTCAAAAAGGATGGTGCATGGGGAAGTGGATATCCCCATAAAGGTTGGAACCCAAACATTTGATTCAACTTTTTATGTAATGGATATCCTCCCTTCATATTCCTGTTTGCTAGGCCGACCATGGATTCACAATGATGGCGTTGTTACTTCTACATTGCACCAAATGCTGAAGTATTCGATTCAAGGGAAAATCATCATCGCTCATGGAGAAGAAGAGTATATGATCACCCATCTCAATTCCTTCAGATATGTGGAATTAGATGGTGAATTTATTGAAACTCCGTTCCAACATTTTGAAGAAGTCCCGCAAGATGTAGCAGTGACCAAGGTTGTGTCTCAAGTTCCCAAGATTACAAGGCCTCCACTCAGGATGTCATCATTGAAGGATGTCAAGGCAGTGATAGAAGAAGGTGGGTGCACTATTTGGGGTCAACTCCCAGATATCCCATACAAATCTGATAAGTTTGGTCTGGGTTTCACTTCAGGTGCCCAGAGGACTGTACGTCGCGCTCGTGCCGGAGGACCACCCTTGAGGATCAGCAACCACGAAGTCAATACGGTGGAAGATGATGGAGATGGCTACAACTTAGAGAATTGGATCTTCCCAACTGTCAGTGGAGGGCTCAACAACTGGGAGGCCAGAGATTTTGTCCCGATCACTTTTATCCCACAATAATTTGTCTTTACATTTTGTTGGATCTATAATATTAAAACAATTCAGACTCTTAAAACCTTGTGTCTTACCCAAGGCATAATGGTCCATTTGTAAGGGTTATCATCTCATTTACATATGACATCAATGAATCATGGATGTTTTTGCATACAAACTTTGTGCTCATTGTTTTTCTTTTTTACATTTTCATTTCTTTCAAAGATAGCTACACTCTTACACACACTCACACTCACAATGCAGGTCTACATCCATTCGGGATCCCATGGGTAACGGTTCTTCTATAGCTTTTCGTGACTCTGAAAATCTAATCTACCAAGCCGAAGACGAAGGTGAGGAAGATTGTGAAGTACCAGGGGAACTTTCCAGATTACTACAACGAGAAAAGATGACCATTCAGCCCCACGAGAAACCTGTGGATACGATCAACCTAGGTACCGAAGAAGACAAAAGATAAGTCAAGGTGGGTACCAACCTGGAACCCAGTGTCAAAGAGCGTATAATTCAGTTGCTACACAAATATGTTGAGGTCTTTGCCTGGTCGTATGAAGACATGCCAGGACTTGATGCAGACATTGTGGTACATCGTCTACCTATAAGAGAAGATTGTCCACCAGTAAAGCAAAAGATTCGTCGTATGCGACATGACATGTCAGAGAAGATTAAAGCTGAAGTCATGAAACAATTCAACGCTAGATTCTTGGTTGTCACCTCTTATCCATAATGGGTTGCCAATGTTGTTCCTGTGCCCAAAAAGAACGGCAAAGTACGAATGTGCATGGACTATAGAGATTTGAATAGGGCAAGCCCTAAGGATGATTTCCCACTTCCCCACATTGATATTCTAGTTGACAATACGGCACAACACAAAGTGTTTTCCTTCATGGACGATTTCTCAGGTTACAACCAAATCAAGATGGCGCCTGAGGACATGGAGAAGACAACTTTTGTCACCTAGTGGGGCACATTCTTCTACAAGGTTATGCTATTCATACTGAAGAATGCTGGGGAAACCTATCAGCGTGCCATGGTAGCTCTAATTCACAACATGATACATCACGAAATAGAGGTCTATGTGGACGAGATGATAGCTAGGTCTCAAACAGAAGAAGAGCATCTTGATCATTTACAGAAACTGTTTGAGAGACTAAAGAAGTACAAGCTGAGGTTGAACCCAAATAAATGCACGTTTAGAGTAAGGTCTGGTAAGCTCCTAGGCTTTGTCGTCAACAATAAGGGTATTGAAGTAGATCCTGCCAAGGTGAAAGCGATACAAGAGATGCCTGCTCCTCGTACTGAGAAGGAAGTCAGAGGATTCTTGGGACGTTTGAACTACATTTCCAGATTCATTTCTCACCTAATAGCTACTTGTGAACCAATCTTCAAATTACCAAAGAAAGATCAAGTAGTCAAATGGAATGATGAGTGCCAAACTGCTTTTGACAAGATCAAAGAATACCTGTAAGAGCCTCCTGTATTGATTCCACCAGTCGAAGGAAGGCCATTGATCATGTATCTGACTGTTTTGGAAAATTCAATGGGGTGTGTACTGGGGAAGCATGACGAGTCTGGCCGAAAAGAGCACGCTATTTATTACCTGAGCAAAAAGTTTACTGATTGTGAAACAAGATATTCAATGCTCGAGAAAACTTACTGCGCTCTGGCATGGGCTGCTCGCCGGCTAAGACAGTATATGCTGACCCATACTACCTTGTTGATATCTAAAATGGATCCGATAAAATACATCTTCAAGAAACCTGCTCTCTCTGGGAGAATAGCGAGATGGCAAATGATCCTGACAGAATATGACATACAGTACACTACCCAGAAAACAATAAAGGGCAGTGTACTAGCTGATCACCTTGCTCACCAAGCTGTAGAAGACTATCAGTCTATGAAGTTCGAATTCCCAGATGAAGACATCATGATAGTAAATAACTGTTAAGAATTCAGGCCATATGACAGAACTGAACAAGGACCCAGATGGACTCGTGTTTTTGATGGGGCATCTAACGCACTCGGCAACAGTATTGGTGTTGCACTCATATATCCTGAAGGGTGTCATACTCCATTTACTGCAAGACTCTGCTTCAATTGTACAAACAACATGGCGGAATACGAAGCGTGCATCTTTGGTCTTAAAGCTGCCATAGATTTGGGGATCAATCCTTAAATGTATTCGGAGATTCAGCTTTGGTCATCAACCAGATCAAAGGGGAATGGGACACCAAACACCCTAACCTTATCACTTACAAAGAACATGTTTTGACATTACTCCCACATTTTGAGAAAATTACCTTCGAGCATTTCCCACGAGAAGAAAATCAGCTAGTAGACACACTAGCCACAATGTCATCCATGTTTAAACTTAAATGGGATAACGAGGCTCCCCAGATCACCGTTGAATGGATGGATGAACCAGCACACTGTCACGAGATTAATACTGAAGAAGTAGTGGACCAGCCTTGGTTTCACGAAGTCAAGAGGTATCTCGAGGCTCAAGAATATCCAGAAGGAGCTTCAGTAAACGATAAGAAGTTCTTAAGGAGACTCTCTTCTAAATTCTTCCTTAGTAATGACATTCTTTACAAACGCAACCATGACTCTGTGTTACTTTAGTGCGTAGACAAGGTTAAAGCTGAAAGGATCATGGCTGATCTACATGAGGTTACTTTTGGCACCCATTCCAGTGGGCATACGATGGCAAAGAAAATCCTACGGGCAGGCTATTATTGGTCTACCATGGAAGCAGATTGCTATCAACACTCTCGAACCAGCCACAAGTGTCAGATTTATGCTGACAAGGTGCACGTACCTCTGGTTCCTCTGAACGTCTTGACAGCTCCTTGGCCCTTTGCTATGTGGGGGATTGATATGATTGGGGAAATCAAGCCAACAACCTCCAATGGACACCGCTTCATCTTAGTGGCCATTGACTATTTTACAAAGTGGGTTGAGGCAGCCTTTTTTGCTTTCGTGACCAAGAATGTTGTAGCCCGGTTCATTAAACAAAATCTCATCTGCCGGTACGGTATCCCAGAGAGGATCATCACAGATAATGGTACTAATCTTAACAACACTATGATCACTGCCCTGTGCGAACAATTCAAGATCCAGCATCACAATTCTTCCCCTTACCGACCAAAGATGAATGGTGTTGTTGAAGCTGTGAATAAGAACATTAAAAAGATCATACAGAAAATGACAGTCACATATAAAGACTGGCATGAGATGCTACCATTCGCTCTCCACGGGTATCGTACCACAGCTCGCACATCAACCGGGGCAACACCATATTCTATGGTATACAGCATGGAGGTTGTCTTTCCTATTGAGGTCCAGATCCCCTCTCTAAGAATTATGAAGGATGCAGGGCTGAACGAAGACGATTGGATCCAGACTCGACTTGATCAACTAAACTTGATTGATGAGAAAAGGCTTACTGCTGTCTGTCATGGTCAAATGTATCAAAAATGGATGATCAAGGATTTCAACAAAAAGTTCAGATGCCAAGTGTATCAAGTCGGGGATTTGGTGATCAGACGTATCATATTACCGCAAGGTGACCCCAGGGGCAAATGGACTCCTACATACGAAGGACCATTTGTAATCAAAAACATATTCTCTGGTGGAGCAATGATCTTAACCACCATGGATGGCGACGACCTGCCGCACCCTGCAAACACAGACATAGTCAAAAGATACTACGCATAAGAGACCTGTTAGGTTGACACACCTAGGCAAAACAAGGGCATCTCGACGAACCAAAAAGGTTCGGGAAAAAATTAGGGATAAAACAAAAAAATCTGTACACCTGGCAAGTTGAAAACCCAAAAGGGCGGCTTGGGCAAAAAAGGGTATCCCTGTGGACTGAAAACCCGAAAGGGCGGTCCAGGCAAAAGTTAGGGAATTAAAGCGTATGACTATGTCCCATTGGATCACTTTAAGGACAACCTTTGGCTTCAACTGACAAACTCAGAGGTTCTGATCAATTCAATCATTTTCGGACGAGGCAACAAATAGACAAGATGCTCAGAGACATGAAGGCTATAGCAGAATGGGAACCCCATGGGATTATTGCACATAGCTATCTTTTCTTTGTATCAAAATTTTCATTTTTACGGTAGTATTCTCTTACTAGAATGTTTTGTCTCATTGTACAAAAATATTTACTCAAAGTCAACACAAAGATATTCCTTTGGAAGTGCAAAACTATCTGTTTTTCTTTACTCTTGTGCTTTGTTTACAAAAACGTCCAATGATTTATTTTAAACATATGCATTTGAACATAATTACTGTCTACAAATAAACAAAATAGAAAGACAATCATGGATGGCTTTAAGAGGTAGGGAAATCTCTCTAAGTTATTTCCATGAAATCCCCTGGAGTATGCAGTTTAATCCCCAATGGAACAAAGCTTTCATTTATCAATCCCTAGTAGAAGCCGTTCAATTTCTCCGGATTCCTCAACAGGATTTTACAAATAGTACACGACATTTCCCTTACAACCGAGTTTATTTCTCTAAGTGGAAATTCATCAACACTTCAACTTCACAACATGAAGACTTATACCCCATATCCTCAGCAGCAGTCAGGGATTTATCTTCCCCAAATCCAACAAGTAGTGCAGCAAATTAGCTCACATACGCATACACCGCATCCATATATCATAAACATTGATAACACGAATGCATTTCATACAACATGACTTTGAATTTTAGCTAACATTTTACCCTTTTCAGGATAAGGTTAACAGCTACCATTAACAATGTTCCAAGCTTTCAGCTACAGTTCAGATATGCTCCAGACACGGATGTCATCCTGATACTCATTCAGATTCAGCTTTCAGATACAGTTCAGATACGCTCCAGACACGGGTGCCATCTTGATACTCATTCAGACTCAGCTTTCAGATACAGTTCAGATACGCTCCAGACACGGATGCCATCCTGATACTCATTCAGATTCAGCTTTCAGATACAGTTCAGATACGCTTCAGACACTGATGCCATTCTGATACTCATTTAGATTCAGCTTTTAGATACAGTTCAGATACGCTCCAGACACGGATTCCATTCTGATACTCATTCAGATTCAACTTTCAGATACACTCCAGACATGGATGCCATTCTGATACTCATTCAGAGTCTCTTTCAGATACAGTTCAGATACGCTCTAGACACGGACGCCATTTTGATACTCATCCGGTTTCAGATTACAAACACAGTTCAACAATCACTTCTGGATGGCATCTACAAGCCCATCTCCAACAAATTTCTATCATCTCCCCAAATGGCATCTTTAAGCCCATTCCCTCTACTATCATATCATCGAGTGCAAATTTGTGGGCACTCTAGTGTCCAATCACCTTCCACCTTTGAGTCACGAATGGAAAAACTCGTCAATCTAACTCTTTAAGTTTAAGAAGATTGAACAGGGGCAGCTGTTGTACCCCAAAATTTTCCCTCTCTCTTATCAAGAATTTTCTCACAAGATCTCCTTGACTCAAGACTGCATTAGGGGTTTATCAGCTCAAGACACCTCCTTAAGCACTGATGGCCAAAATTATGGTTTGAGATTGCACAAGTATTTTTGAACTTCCAATGCCCCATATGACGGTAATATATCATTATGGACTCCCAAGATCACTCATGTCAAGTTTTAAGCCTTGGAACACACTTTTGCTCAGTCAATTGAGCAGTTGACCTAAAAATCAACGGTATTGGGGAAAAAGTCAACTATGGTCTATTTACAGTCAAACATCATAATTTTTTATCCACATCAACATTTTAAACTCATATGTGTCATATTATCGAGTTTGGATCACAACTCCTTGAGAAATTTGATCAAATCTCCAAAAGGGCAAAATGGTCAAAATTAGGGTTTTGGCTGGGAAAGGGCAATTTCTGATTTTTGACCTAGCAAATGGTCAATTGGTTTAAGGCATGACCTCAAGAGTTCAATTGCATCATTTTAACCTAATGACATGGTTCAAAACATTGCAAGTCCATTGGATTGACAAATGAATTTTTCAGTCAACTGTATACTGAAAAGTCAAACTTTGACTTTTTGGTCAAATTCAAGTGCCAAAGATCATAATTTATCAAAACATGTAAAAATATGAAACTTATTCATCAAGAAATCAAAAAGTCGAGATTTCATTTTGAAAAGTCAAAATTTCTAAACTTAGAAATAAGCGTTGGAAATTTCATATTTTTTTCACAACTTTGAACAAATTTTTCACCATGATGCAAGATGATTCAAGAGAAACTTCCAACATGAAAGTTGTATATCTCCATGAAATCTACAACTTTTCTTTACACAACTCCTTCCAAAAGTTCTTGGATCTCAAGTTATAATTTTATGAACATAGGGTCATGAAACAAAACACTTAGTGAAATTTTGCCCTAATTTGGTCAGGATTTTGACCCAACTTCATGGCACTTTTTCATATAGTTCCAAGGGGAATATTCAAAAGCAATTCAAATATGGGTTGTATAGCACATTACAAGCTTTCAAAAATGTCCAATAACTCCTTGAGATCATTCTTGAGTAGGGAGAATCTAAGAGATGAAGTTAGGGTTTTGTCACTTTAATTACAAGTCATTTTAGTGATGAACAAAATTCAAACTCAAACCATGCTTCATAAACACTACTTTGCAGGCCTCAAACTTGTTAGGCACTCCATAATTAATGGTTTAAACAGCTATTAGAGGCCCCACTTCAAGCATTCAATGCATGGACATGCATTTTATCCATTTTTGGAAGAAAGGTTACATTGCCATTTTGATAAAGTGACTTTTTGTACAAAACTTGTTCTTGAGCCTTGCACTTGTTCTCTTCTGATAAAACAGGTCCTATAACTCATGAGAAATGTTTCAAACACTTACAATCACCCATCCCGTGCTTGTACCTCTCCCTTGAAACTTGTTTCCCTCTTTTCTTCAAAATCAAGTAACCTAGCCAAAAGCTAGGAACTTGTACTTCTGATTATCAAAAGCTCTCAAACACTTTTGTTTATACATACACAAACCATTTAACACAAAGACGGGAATGGTTAAGCCTTGAAAGAACCTAGAACTCAGAATCACACTTCACACTTCCATTTTCATATAAATTGACCAAAAACTTGAAACTCATAATCTACTCGTGCGTTTCTTGGCCTTTTGGTTTCTAAAGTTTCTAAACATCACATAGAATCAATTCCACGCCCTGTTACAGAACTGTAACACCATTAACATCATCCTCCATTTTTAAAAACTCATCTCTGTACATTGACTTCTCCAGACCATTTCAGCCATCCATTGTTCAAGCTAATCATTGCATTAGCTTCCTAGGACCTCAAGGAAGCTAACCTGATCATCACCATCACTTGAAACAAGCTCAAACTCAAAACACGGTTTCCAGTTTTAAGGTAAGTTTTCCCAACTTGAAACTCTTCATACAGGCATCATCAATGATTTATTTGTGAATAAAACATGTAGATATCATTGCCCTAAAGCTAACCATGTCCATAGTTTCCATTAATTTTGCTTGAGCTTAGAGAATTTTGAAGCTGAAATTTTTGAGATTTTTAGCGTTCAGATTAGGGACATTAAAATTCATGCTTACCTTTGATCTATAGTTTTAATGCTTTACATTTCTGAAACCGTGAGAAAATTTGCTACAAGTTTCTTGTTTACAGTTTTCATTTTTGATGAGAAATGAGCAAGTTACAGTTGGTCTGGCTGGAGGTTGAAGATGAAGTCATCAGGGCGCATTTTGCCTCGTATATTTATTGTTTTGCTTATGTTAGCGGATGTATAGTCACTCCAGTGGTAGAAGCGCATGCTTGTAACCTTTGGGACCTAGGTTCGAGCCCCAGTGGTACCCTTTTTGCATTTTTTTACATACTTTGCATTTCTGATTTTCTTTTCAAGTGCCTGGGCCTTATTTGGGTTTGTTCTATTTTTTTTAAATATTTTTGCTAACTAACCCCCTGCAGGCTGTTTACGCCCCCTGGCCCAAGTTTATTTCTTTTTCTTTTTTTATTTTTATTTATTTCATTTATATCTTCTTAATTATTTTTCCTAATATTAAAAAATACAAAAATATTATATTTTCATTTTGACATAGTTTATTCATTTTTCCTCATAAAAATTATTTTTTATTTAACTATACTTTATTTATTTTTACTAATTTATCTTGTAAATTTAATTAATACTATGTTTTTTTATTTTATTTTCTTTCACACTCATTAAAATATATTTATTTATATATAAAAAAGGACAAAAATATTTTATAATGTTATAAATATTTTTAAGACAAAATACCAAAAAATACTTTTTCTAAACTTATTTTCTTTTAATCAATTAATAGAACTAGGGTTTTATTTAAAATATTTTCTTAATAAATTAAGTTTAATTAATTATTTTCTTTAATTAATTAGGTTAAGACAATTTTCCTTTTTCTCATGAAAACCAAACAAATATCCATTTACTTCACATTCTGCATTTTTGTACATTTATTCATTTTTGTACATTGTATCCATTTAAATTTCGTGTACATTGATACCAATTCAATATGGTTGTAATAGACTAATTAGGTTTAAAATTCTTGCAATCCCCATTCACAATTTGTACACCCCCTCCCACAAGTATTGTAATAGCGTAGTAACTTTAAATTCCGCAATTTACCGCTTTATATATAACATGTTAGTAATTAGGGTTTGTATGGAAAGACTAAAACCAATCAATTAGAAAATCCTAATTCAAGACAAAAACAAGCATAAAAACAATACACTTGCTCCCAAGAACCCCTAGGGTTAATCCATTTGGTTACCTTTTACAAAATGGCCATGTTACGCATGTGAGGTATCTTAGCAAAAACAAGCAAATACAAGATCATAGTCCCTCGATGACGCTATCTAAGTTGCCTTTAAAATGATCTTAGTCCTTAAAAAGAATGCTAAGATACCTTGCAACATTGCTAATCATGGTTATACGATGACCCACGCTCGTCCCGTTTACATCCAAAGATAAAGTTGCTTACCAAATCAACGGTAAGACAACAATGTCAAAGGAAAATGAACAAGAAAGACTTTTGAGTAGGTAGAATGCTCCTAATTACTTGCTCAATCTCAAACAAACATCCTTGATATTTTCAAAACAAACACTTACACTTTCAAATATCTTACAAACTTGAAAATATTTTCAAAAGATCAAACATCTTTGTATACATTCTTACAAACAAGAATCATTACAAAGATTGCCTAAACAATGGCCTCTTTACAAAATACTTTCAAAAACCACACCAAGCACAATTTTAAACAAAAAGCAAGTGATCTAGCAAGTAACTAAAATCCCATGGAAAACCATGGATGAAAAGGGTGCTAATACCTTCCCTTTTCATAATCTACCCCCTGAACTCAAGAAACAATCTCAAAGGTCTTTCCTGTGCTTTTTCACCATTCCTTTTGGATAAAAGAAAAGTCGGTGGCGACTCTTGCTAAACCGCAACATTTGCGATCAAACGCAAAACCTTCAAGTCAGTTCTTCCACCGTATCACAATTTCTATGGATTTTGTGTCGGGTTTACGGAAGACTGCTAAGGGCAATGATTCGATTTGGGTGATAGTGGATAGGTTGACTAAGTCGGCTCATTTCTTGCCGATGAAGATCAATTATCCTATGGAGAAGCTAGTTGAGATGTTTATTAATGATATTATAAAATTGCATGGGATAACTTCAAGTATCATATCAGATAGAGATTTGGGGTTTATGTCAAAGTTCTGGGAAGGTTTGCAGAATGCTTTTGATACTAAGTTAAGGTTGAGTTTCACATATCATTCACAGACGGGCGATCAAACAGAGAGGACAATTCAGTCATTAGAGGATTTTCTAAGGGATTGTGTGCTAGAATAATGAGGAGCTTGGGATAACCACTTGACGTTGATTAAGTATACTTATAGTAATAGTTTCCATTCTAGTATTGTAATGACACCATATGAAACATTGTATGGTAGGAGGTGTAGAACTCCATTGTGTTGGTATAAGTCAGACGAGAGTGTTGTGCTTGGACCTGAGATTATGCAAGAAACGACTTAAAAGATCATGATGATCTAAGAGAGGATGAAAGCTTCTCATAGTCATCATAAGAGTTATCACAATAAGAGGAGGAAGGCACTTGAGTTCCAAAAGGATGATCATGTGTTCTTAAGAGTTACCCTGGTGGCCGGTGTTGGTAAGGCTCTTAAGTCGTGAAAGCTTACACCATGTTTTGTTGGTCTATATCATATATTAGAGGAGACATGTGAGGTGGCCTATCAGATTACTTTACTGCTTTTGCTTGCGAATATTCGTGACACATTTCATGTGTCTCAGTTGAGGAAATACATTCAGGATCCTTCGCAAGTGATCCATATGGATGATGTACAAGTGAGGTATAACTTGATCGTTGAAGAATCACCCGTGCAGATAGAAGGTAGGGAAGTGAATCAATTGCGAGGTAAAGACATTGCCTTAGTGAAGGTATTGTAGGGTGGACCAGCTGGAGAAAGTTAGACTTGGGAACGTGAAAACCAGGTGAGAGAGTCTTATCTGATTTTGTTTCCTCCAGGTAACTTTCGAGGGCAAAAATTCTTTTAAGTGGGGGAGAGTTGTAATACCCCAAAATGATTATATTATTTATTTAATTATTTAATTGATTTATGATGAGTATTTATAATGTATTTGTGAGTATATGTGATGTTTTGATGAATATGATGTGTGATTTGATGCTAGGTGTGGTATAATAGAAATTAAGTGATATTGGGTGTTTTAAATAATTTTAGATAATTAGAGTAGTTATTAAGAATTATTTTAATTAGTGATATATATATATATATATATATATATATATATATATATATATATATATATATATATATATATATATATATATATATATATATATATATATATATATATATATATATATATATATATATATATATATATATATATATATATATATATATATATATATATATATATATATAAGGAGGACACGATGGTAATACCCATAAGGATTAATGAGGGAAAAATTGGAAGACTATATTAGAGATCTAAGGGGTAAGTTTGACATAAGGAAATTTGGGGTTTAGAACGCTCATTTTGTATGATCACACTTGGAGAAGAGGTAGAGAAAATAGCAGACCTAGAGCATTAAGGAACTCAGAGGGATTCTGTAGAACGCGAAGGAGAATTCATTGCTAGTTATAACCTAAGGTAAATGGGTTATCCTGATTATTATATTTGATATGGGGTTTAGCTATTTGTAGGTTTGTGTTTGGGGTTTTGATTAATGATGATAACATGATGATTTTGTTGGAAATTGATACAATGGTGATGTTGTTTTGCCATGAATTGATGTATATGATGTTTATTATGATATGTTGTTATTGTATGATGAAAACATGAGAATTTGTGATGAATTGGGATTTATACTGATGTAAAATTGCAATAAATTGGAGTTGATATGTACTAGAAATCGCAATTGAAAGTTCCTGTTTGCACGACATTGCCGGATGAGCCTTATGCTTCGCAGGGCGAAACAACTTTACCCTTGATGCATCGGGCGAGAGTGAGGCGAAAGGTCTGAGGGAAAATAAAGCCCCTGGAAAATATATGGAAGAAGTGGACTCGCTCTAGCTTAGTCGGCTGAAGCAGAGGCGAGCATGCGCTCGTCTGACGATTAAAGAGGCGAATGAAGGGTAAAAATTAGCTACTCCTAGAGTTTTGTATGGGGAGGGTGATTCGCCCCAGCTTCATCGGGCGAGCCTCATGCAAGAGGTAGCTGACAGATTTTGTAAAGGCCATAACTTGATTTTTTGGACACCGTTCGACGTGTCGTTTGAAGCATTAGAAATATAATGTGATGTACTATACTTTGGTGAAATAAAATAAATCATATGATGTATTCATACAATGATTTTGCTATGATAAGGTGAAGTGATTATGCATTGATATAACATGATGTATGTTTCTTATGATGAATTGATGTGGTTATGTGTTGATGTAATATGATGTATGTTCCTATGATGAATTGATGTTGTTATGATGATGATGTATGTATTATAAATTATGTGATGATATTATGATGGTTACATGAATGATGATGCATTTTGACTACTAGTGATCATGTTTTATTGTGTTGTTGCGCATCATGCATTCATGGAATATGTTAGGACATTGGTCCAGTGATGTTGTAAGGATGATTGATCCAATGATGTTGATAGGACGTTGGTCTACTGATGGCCTCAATCCTATAGTGTGGATTGAGTGCCATATTGTGACATGCTCTGAATCCAAGTGGGAATTGATCCTATAATGGGGATATTTGGAGGAAGATGACTTAGTCATTAGTGAAGGTTTTGTACCATATGCATGAGTCAATGAGGTTGCATTTCATTCTTTGTGACATTGCATAATGATTGATTAAGTGATGTTTTGATGATGTGTGAATTAATGATATATTGGTAATTATTGTTGATTTGATGACACGATGATGTTGTGAATGAATTAATAAGGTGAAAGAGTGAGTATGATATATGATATATGACAATATGTAATTCCATGTTAATATGTTGTAACTACTATACTTATTCCTTATATCTTTTATAATAATTTGTGATTACTCATCCTTTCTGCTTGGAAATGTTACCTCTATACGTGGATAACTTACAGGTGACCAGGAATAGTCCGTTAAAGCTTAGAGGATAACTTTGGAGTGCATTATTTATTTCTTGTAGAATAAAGTGGGTCTTGCTCTGATATGTAACATCGGGGTTGGGATTGTTTGTTTGGAATAATTATGTTATTTCATTTATTTGAATATTTTGAACTATCTTTCATGGTATTTAAGTTATTTGAATTATGAATTATAAACAATGAAGTATGATGGAGTTTCGATGATGTATTTTTATAAAGGTGTTTTGAAAGTATGAATTCTGATGTGAGTAGTTGAGGTGTTATTGTTGTTATTAATGAAGTATCTTTTATAAATAATTTTAAAAACCTATGTTATAAAGCATAATGTTTATTATATGATGTTTATATGAAGATGTGATACCCTTGTTGGTGATTTATGTTTGATTTAATATTAAATTATTTATGAAATTATTTGTTGGGTTAGAAGAGTGTTATATTCGCAGCTACTAACCAGACCAACTACATGATCTTCCAACAGAGAGAACACATTGGAATGCTCGAGAAGGGCCGCCGATCACGCTCCCCCTTGAGGAAACATCAACAATCTGAATCTCGTAGACCGTCCCCACAATGATGAGACACCCGCTCATGCTCTTCCTCGAGAGACACCAACGAGATGAGTCTCGGAGACCCTCTCCACGACAAACCCGGTGGTGCCCCCGGTTGGAAAGGTTGCACCCTGTGTTCATCAAGAAGTGAAATCGCACTCCACCATGAAATGAGCGAAGATCCCCCATTCTAAATAAAATCAAGACCGATAGGCAGCCATACAAGCCGAAGTGTTGACCAAGAAATTCACCTCATCGCAAAAGAAGCCCTCGGATCGACTCTTCCCCGTCGCGATCACCAACCTAAAGTGACCAAGAAGACCCTTACGGTCCACTATCTTAGACAATAATGGAGACTCCACTCCCCGTCGGGATGTAAAAGTTGTCGCCTCTGGCAACTTATGATGGCACCACATACCCAGATGATCACATCAAGAACATCAATGTGATGCTCAACTACTGAAACGTTGGGGGTGCCATCAAGTGTAGACTGTTCCTTACAATTTTTAGGAAAGATGCCATGGCATGGTACAAAACCCTCGCCTCTGTCACCTACTGGAGGGATTTGAAGACTCGGTTCACCAAAAATTTCACCGTCTCTCGACGACACTCGAAATTTGAGGCGTCACTCGAGGCATTCATCCAGAGGAGCGATGAACCCCTCCGAGCATACATCAAGCGGTTCAATTGAGAAGCCATCCAAGTCTCCATAACTAACTGCATGAAGAGATACATGCTCGAGAAAGGGTTGTATTCTGGTAACGATTTCAGAAAGGCAATTGGCATCGAGACATCCTGTTCACTAGACAAACATCTCCTAAAGGCGCACGCCTGCATCCAATACGAGGAGAAAAATGGCTGCCAATAATGCCCGAGACTTGAGGAATCAGGAAAGTGCCCATCTCGAAGTATGACAATGTTGTGGCTCCTCGACAAGGCATTGAGAAAAGAAGAGATAATAAGCGCCACGAATCCCGCGAGCATAGAGGCTCGGTGTTGTACCCCAAAATTTGCCCTCTCATTTCTCAAAGGATCATCCTGGACCTTCAGGTTTGCTTCTATCAAGTTTCAAGTCTTGGATTACAATTTTCCAAGAAAGTCATTCACAAGGGCAAAATGGTCAAAAGCACACTGAAAGTCAAACTTTGACTTTTTGATCCAAATCAAGTTTCAACAATCATATTTCATCAAGACAAGAAGTTGGTTCATCAAGAAATCAAAAGTCAGAAATTACTTTGGAAAAATCAATTTTTTTAAGCACTTAGAAAAATTTCTAAGTGTTAAGAAAATATGACAATTTCAGAACTTCTGGGCCAAATTTCACGCAAGCACAATCAGAATTTGCAAAGACGGTTCAGAACATGACTCTTCAATCAGAGCATATGGAAACTGTGTTCTTCGATCAGAACGTGACTCCTCAGCATATGGAGGATACATTCTATGCTTCGATCAGAGTCTCACCCTTCGAATCTCACTCTGGTCTTCTGCGATCAGAACATCACCAAATCCCAAAACCTCGTTTGAGCATCCTGCTGCACTTCTATAGCACAGTCCTGCAACCAGCTGCCACAACACTCCAAAGTGTTGCTGATCCAGTCTGTGATCGGTGGATCTGGAACTGACTGTTTAACGCTGGTTCGCGAAATGTCGCGGAAGCAAGAGTCGCCACCGTCTTTTATTTTCTCCAAATGGAAAGGACAAAAGCACAGAAAAATTCCTTAAAGAGATTGCTCTCGGTTCGGGAGGTAGGTTATAGAAAGGGAAGGTGTTAGCACCCTTTCTATCCATGGTTATCCATGGGCTCTTAGATACTTGCTCACTTGTGTTTTCAAAAATGGTTTGTTTGCTTTTCAACTGTGGGTTTAAAAAAAGTTTCTTTGAAAATTCCAGTTCGACTCTTGTATCGGTCCTCAAGAGTGTTTGAAAAGTTGCTTTCGAAAGCTTTTTGAAAAGGTGTCGGTGTGAAAAGTATTTTTGATTTGTTTTTGAAATTAGAGCAAGTATCTTAGAGTTGTCTACCTACCCTAAGGAATTCGTCTGTGTAAGTGTCCTTTAAAGTAGTGTCATCCCACCATTGAGAGGTAGGTAGCACCACTGTTGGAGGTATTCGGGTCAATTCGAGGTTCGGGACATGGTGATCACCAGAGCAATAGGAAGACACCTTAGAAGCTACCCTCATGCCAGGTTCCCGGATCATGAGGACTTACTAAGACATCCTCTACTCGACGATCACCTTTCGAGGCAAGGCAACAGTGAGGCGTACCCTAGGGGTGGTGTGTGATTTGTGTGTCGTTTTCAGATATTTTTGTATTTTGTCATGTCATTGGTGATTTAGCGTTTGTTTTTATTTTTGTCCATACATTCTTTCATGCCTTGATTAACAATTAAAAATGCGAGAAAAGTAAAAGTCTAAAGCTATTACAAAAGGCGCGGGTCCACATCGCCAAAATTTCTCGAACCCGATTTGACAGAAAAATAAAGAATTAAAAGAAAAGCGCGAGCAATTAATTACATAGCTTTGGGAGAGATACATAAATATTATAAAGAAAAAAGAAATAAATATGCGAATAAGAATTAAAAACGAGGGCGTTGGACCCTTTTTTGCAAAATTAAATTAAATGACGAAATTAATTAATTAAAAGAAAAAGAAATTGTTTTTGGTATTTTTGGTATTTTATGATTTCTATGGAAAAAGAATTAAATGCAATTAAACCTAATTCTACAATTTTTATTTTATTATGAAAAGATTAAATTTTAACCTAGAATTAACCCTAATTAATTTACATGGAATTTAATTACAAAAATAAATATTTAATATTTTAATTATTATGAAAGAAAAATAAAAAAGGAATAAAAATTATCATGAACCCTAATTCTACTAATTTTTTAGATTTTTATTAAAAAGTTAAGATTAAAACCTAATTTAAAACTAAATTTAATTATATGCAATTTAATTATAAAAATACTTAAAATAAAAACATTTATTATTTTTCTTGTCTTTTCTGATTTTTTATGTGTTTTTTATATATTATGAAAATATTAAGTTAATTAAGAAAACAATAATTAGAAGAAAAGAGAAATAATAAAAAAGAAAGAATATAAAAATAAATGACAAACCTAGGGGGTCTGCCCCTAATTGTGAGGTTAGTCTTTAGCAATTTGGCCCAATGACCTTCAGGCCTGGTTGACTTTTCCTGGCACCGTGTGGCATCTTTGACTAGGACCTACCATGTCCTTTAGATCTGAACCCTTGGATGACTGATATTGACCAAGTAGATGGCTTGATGGAAAGACGTATGATGGTCTTCAGCATATGAAACTACATGGAAACATTTATTGAAAAATATTATGGCAATAGTGAGGACCTGGGGCTCGAACCCAGGTCATGAACGTTACCAGCACATACGTATACCACTAAGCCATCCCAAGCGCGTTTAACATATAATAACTAACAAACATTATAAAAGAAAAATAGTCAGGGGCTCAAAAACGCGCGAAGAATTTGAATGTTCCAATCAGAGCCTTCCACATAATCATCTTCCTCGTTGGTGATTTCCTGAAAAAAATAGCAAACATTTAACGGGGGTTTTGAACCCCCTCAAACATGCGTATTTTGATAATAGCGATTAGGCCCTCTTGGTATATAAATTAAGCGCGAGTATGCCATTCTTTTCGTCCAAGCGAGCTGAACATGGTTATGGCATTGAGGTCTCTTAATTTTACAGTATCAAGAAACCCCTAATTTGGATTTCAAGAAAACCTAGCCTGCATCAATGGTAGAATCATGTATATCGCACAAAAACGCAATTAGTTTGTATGGTTAGCTTCAGAATCTTATAATGAACATGAATCAAGCGTTAAAAATTACAAAGAATGCATGAATTGAGATGCACGACTATGAATTTTTTTGTGTACAGGTGAGATCGTTCTCACGTTTCTGGGTACGAAAACTTGAAGTTTTTGATGCAAATCCCTTCTATGAAGCCTTAGCAAGCTAATGAGATCAAAATCTTGCCTTGAGTCGCCCTAGAACTAGGTTTTCAGAATTGAAATTTTTGCCAAAAAAGCTTGAGTTTGATAATGGGGTTTTTGCGCAGCTTAGGGGTTCTTCTTACTAGGGTTGCATTCTGAACTTATGTATGAGTGAATTAGGTCAAGAAATTTGATCAAAATCCATGCATTGATGGTTTGTGAGATTTGATTTTTCAAGATCTTTTTTCAATATTTTTTCATGCTATTTTTGTACCAATCATATCCAATCAATTCCAATTCTTCCATATCTGATCATGCACGAATTTTTGAAGATATTATATGCATAAAAAGATTTGAAATAGTAGGTTAAGTATTTTTCATGTATTTAATTGATTTAAATGAATTATTATTAATAAAAATTCAAATAAATAAATAAAAAATGAAGAAAAACTTCCCTTTGGGCCAAGTGGTCGTGCACATGCCTTGGATGATGAATTGTGGAAGAAAAATGGGCCCATTAGCAATTTTAGGTCATTTGAACCAATGTTGACTTTTCAAAATATCCAAAAATTTCCCAACTTCCACAAGGCATAACTTGCTCAATTTTTAAGCTTTGCTCATGTTCTTGGACATTTTGGAAAGGTACTTGAGTCCTCTAACTAATGCCGTTGGTCCCATGTCATTTTTATTTACCAATCTCAAGTTATGGCCTTTGACTTAAAGTCCCTTTTTGTTGACTTTTGAAAATGACCTATAATGTTGAAATTGATAACTTTTTGTGAGAGCATTTCTTGGACTTGGAGTGTGAAGAGGAGTTGTAGGAAATGTCTTTCTCTTCAAAATGAGCTTTGGATGGAATTTTTATGATAATCCATGTGAAAGTTATGCCCTGGTCAATTTACAGTTGACTTTTTCAACTGTCCAAATAAGGAAACTTTTGCATCTTGATGATTTTTGAGCCAAGCTTTGAGAATCATGATCAAGCATTGATCAAATGATGTTTGTGGCTTCAAAATGAGATATTGACCAAAAATTTGAACTTTTTGACTGTCAAATGACCATTTTGCCCCTACAGTTGACTGTAGTGCAATTAGGGTTTTTGACTGTGCAATTTTGTGTTGAAAGTCTTGAAACTTGATATGAGGATGCTTGACCCTATTTGTAGGCATGTGGGACTTGATTGGACCCTTGGAAACTTCATTTTCTTGATCAGAACAAAAACCCTAATTTTGACTGTTTAGGAGGCCCTTGAACTGTGCAACCTTTGGGGAATTTGAAGCTTGACTTGGCAATTTCTTGAAGAATATGGGAGGGAAAATTTTGGGGTACAACAGTTGCCCCTGTTCAATCTTCTTAGACCTGAGGATGCAGATTGGATGACGTGCCTTTCGTAATCCGAGGGTAGAAGATGATTGAACACTAGAGTGCCCAGAAATTTGCGCTCACATAGTAGCAGTGTGATGATGGGAATGGGCTTATAGATGCCATTTGGAGATGGATGGATAGGATGATGGGCTTATAGATTCCATCTGGAGGTTGATCGCGTAAGAGATTCCTTAGCGAGAACTTGCGTACCTGCAAAAGAAAAATGAGTACCTGACATGTTGCAGGATCTGGTTTTCGGATGCTTTGTATAGATGTGTCCTGACTAGTTACAGGAGCTGGATCAGGAGCTTCAAATGATGATGAATGAACCCGGGGTGGTTACTACCTCAACAGGAACGGTGAGAGAACCTTGGATGACCTTAACCTCAACGGCAATTTTGAGAAAATCTTGGTGGGAATTACCATCTCCGCAGGATCGGGGAGAGAACCATAGGCAATTATAATCTCAAAAGCGGACGTTTGAGAAAAACCTGGAATGGAATTATCGTCTCCGCAACATTAGGGAGAGAACCATAGGAAACTATAATCTCAAAAGTGGACGTTTGAGAAAAACCTGGGATGGAATTATCATCTCCGCAACATTGGGGAGAGAACCATAGGAAATTATAATCTCAAAAGCGGACGTTTGAGAAAAACCTGAAATGGAATTATCATCTCCACAACATTGGGGAGAGAATCATAGGAAATTATAATCTCAAAAGCGGACGTTTGAGAAAAACCTGGGATGGAATTATCATCTCCGCAACATTGGGGAGAGAACCATAGGAAATTATAATCTCAAAAGCGGACGTTTGAGAAAAACCTGAAATGGAATTATCATCTCCGCAACATTGGGGAGAGAACCATAGGAAATTATAATCTCAAAAGCGGACGTTTGAGAAAAACCTGGAATGGAATTATCGTCTCCGCAGCATTGGGGAGAGAACCATAGGAAATTATAATCTCAAAAGCAGACGTTTGAGAAAAACCTGGGATGGAATTATCATCTCCGCAGCATTGGGGAGAGAACCATAGGAAATTATAATCTCAAAAGCGGACGTTTGAGAAAAACCTGGGATGGAATTATCATCTCCGCAGCATTGGGGAGAGAACCATAGGAAATTATAATCTCAAAAGCGGACGTTTGAGAAAAACCTGAAATGGAATTATCGTCTCCGCAACATTGGGGAGAGAACCATAGGAAATTATAATCTCAAAAGCGGACGTTTGAGAAAAGCCTGAAATGGAATTATCGTCTCTGCAACATTGGGGAGAGAACCATAGGAAATTATAATCTCAAAAGTGGACGTTTGAGAAAAACCTGAAATGGAATTATCATCTCCGCAGGATCGGGGAGAGAACCAATAGGAAATTATAATCTCAAAAGCGGACGTTTGAGAAAAACCTTTGATAACTTCTACTGAGTCTTCATCAGAAAAATTTGTTTGGGGTCGATTTAGCTGGACTAGAGAAGGCCTTGGACTGGATAAGAAACCTTTGGAGTCGATTAACTGAACCGGATAAGGTCTTGGAATGTCTTCAACTGGGTCTTTATCAGAAAAATCTGTCTGGGGTCGATTTAACTGGACCAGAGAAGGCCTTGGACTGGATAATAACCAGAGAAATCTTTGGAGTCGATTTAACTGAACCAGATAAGGTCTTAGAGTCTTGAAATATGATTTAGAATTTAACTGCATCTTTCCTGAAAGGTAAAGGTCAGTCATATGCAATGCATGATATGGATCCAGCAATGATGTTCTCAACATAAATGAGATTTGTAAGATATGATGCGTACATGCATGCTATAATGATGTATGTGATGTTTATGAACGTATGTTTTTCGTCTAGGAAAATAAATCCTTGACGGGTGCCGGGAAGTCATATCATGGGCTGATGTTGGAAGAATAGATTTTGCTTCCGCCGGGGATGATAGTTGCAAGAATACCGGTAGGGGAAGATAACTCCGTTGGGGAATAAACTTGGCGAATAGATATTCTGCGGGGAGAAAAGTACTCTGACGATCTTGCTGGGGAGAAATACTCTGTGGGGAGAGAGGCATTTGCTGAATTGTTGATAGTAACTTGCTGAGGATACCCTTGTTGTATCGGAAGTGTTAATAGACTTCGCTGGGGGTAAGAAGACTGCGTTGACGACGATCTTTCCGTGGCTTTTGGCTGAGGATAACCCAGTTATATCCTGTTAAGGAAATAACTCTTTGAATAAAGCCGGGAGACGCGTTCGTGCTCTGTGAGGATAAGCTTCTAGAACCTACTGGGGATAAGCTTACTGCTTGGGGAGATGAATTCCAATTTTCCTGGGGAAACTGGATTGGACTCTCCTAGGGAAGTTTTGAACTGCGGGGGAAGTGACTTCATTGAATGTTCGATATGCCGCCGGGGAACAATCTTTAGACCAAGATTGCCGGGGGTGCTTGTTAAGAATGTGTATATATGCTGCTGGGGAATGTTGAGATCTGCTGGAGGATACTCAACTTCCTTAAGATTTGATAACTTTGCTCGGGGAGAGTGCACTAACTTGCTGACTTACTCTCTGGGGAATTAGGATATGCCGGTTATGTTCTTTAGTTGAACCTACCTTGGTACCTTGGAGGGCAGAACAATTAGATTGCCTAGACAACTCTTTTATTGCCCCTGTTTCTAATGTTACCTGTAATTAATCCTTTGTTTCGTATGCAAATATTTATGAGTTAGCAAATTATTGTCAATGCATATATCACAAATTGAACCTTGGACATTCTTCACAAAACAAAACAGAAAAAGAAAAACAATTGGCACTTTTAACTGAAAATATATTTGTATTGATTTTGAATGGCCTGAAAATAGGCGTTTTGTGTACAAGAGGCTGACGTCCTAGTAAGAGAACGCCGCCGAGCAAAAGAGTTTATACAAATTTTGTACAAAAGAAAATAAAACAGCTGTGTGAAATGAATGATCCCCCTGGGTTTCAACTCTGCTATTGCCATTATATCTCCGAGCGTCTCATCACTTGACGACCTTGGTTGAAGGTGAAGCTGACTGATCGGTGTCGTCTGAACTTGCTGTAGATACCGGATTCTGAATGCAAGGTGATCCAATGAGACATAGTATTACGCTTTATCCCTAATTTTTGCCTGGACCGCCCTTTCGGGTTTTCAGTCCACCGGGATACCCATTTTTGCCCAAGCCGCCTTTTCAGGTTTTCGACTTGTCGGGTATACAGATTTTTTCATTTCATCCCTTCATTTTGCCCGAACCCTTTTGGTTCGCCGGGAAGCCCTAATTTTTGCCTAGGCATGTCAGCCTAGCGGGTCTTTTTTCATGCGTAGTATTTTTTTACTATGTCTGCATTAGCGGGGTGAGGAAGGTCGTCACCATCTATGTTGGTCAATATCATTCCTCCTCCTGAGAACACATGCTTAACCACAAATGGCCCTTCGTACGTAGGGGTCCATTTCCCCTTGGATCACTCTGAGGAAGGATGATTCGCTTGATTACCAGATCCCCAACTTGATATTCTTGTGGTCTGACCTTTTTGTTAAATGCCCTGATCATCCGTTTCTGATACGTCTGACCATGACAGATAGCAGCAAGTCTCTTTTCATCAATGAGGTTGAGCTGATCAAGTCGTGTCTGGATCCAATCATCTTCATTCAGATTTGCATCCTTCATTATCCGGAGAGAGGGTATCTGCACTTCGATCGGTAAGACTGCCTCCATGTCGTAAACCAAAGAGAAAGGAGTTGCCCCGGTTGATGTCCTGGCTGAGGTACGGTACCCATGTAGCGCGAACGGTAACATCTCGTGCCAATCTTTATAGGTCACTGTCATCTTCTGCACGATTTTCTTGATGTTCTTATTTGCTGCTTCTACAGCCCCATTCATCTTCGGTCTGTAAGGAGAAGAATTGTGGTGTTGTATTTTAAACTGCTCGCAGAGCTCAGTGATCATCTTGTTATTCAGATTGGTACCGTTGTCTGTAATAATTCTCATAGGGACGCCGTACCGACAGATTAGGTTGTGCCGAATGAACCGTGCCACAACAGTCTTGGTTACCGTAGCATAGGATGCTGCTTCGACCCACTTCGTAAAATAGTCAATCGCCACTAGGATGAAGCGATGCCCATTAGATGCCGTAGGTTTAATCTCACCGATCATGTCTATGCCCCACATTGAAAACGGCCAAGGCGCAGTCAGAACATTCAGGGGAACTGGAGGAACATGCACCTTATCTGCATAAATCTGGCACTTATGGCATGTCCTGGAATGTTGGTAGCAGTCAGCTTCCATTGTGGACCAGTAATACCCTGCTCGGAGGATCTTCTTTGCCATTGTATGCCCACTGGAATGTGTACCAAAGGTCCCTTCATGTAGCTCTTCCATGATCCTTTCTGCTTCAGTCTTATCCACACAACGCAGTAAGGTTGAATCATGGTTTCGCTTGTATAAGATGTCGTTGCTAAGGAAGAACTTTGCCGCGAACCTTCTCAGGAACTTCTTATCGTTGACAGATGCATCTTCAGGATATTCCTGAGCTTCCAAATATCTCTTCACTTCATGGTACCAAGGCTTCTCAGTCACCAATTCAGTCTCGAGATCGCAACAGTATGCCGGTTCGTCCAGTTTCCAGATGATGATTCGGGGAGCCTCATTATCCCATTTAACTTTGAACATAGAAGCCATTGTAGCTAACGCGTCCGCCAGCTGATTCTCCTCTCTTGGGAAATGTTCAAAGGTTATTTTTGTGAAGTGGGGGATCAAGGTCAATACACCTTCTCTATAAGGAATAAGATTCGGATGTTTCGTATCCCACTCTCCTTTGATCTGATTGATCACAAGAGCGGAATCTCCGAAGACACTCAGAAACTTGATCCTTAGGTCGATCGCAGCTTGAAGACCCATGATGCACGCCTCATACTCTGCCATGTTGTTGGTACAATTGAAACATAGTCGGGCAGTGAGCGGAGTATGAGTGCCTTGAGGTGATATGATTATGGCGCCGATACCATTACCCAAAGCGTTGGAGGCTCCGTCAAAGTGCATAGACCATCGGGATCCTTCCTCAGGTCCTTCATCCGGTCCAGGTACTTCACAATCAGTTACTATCATGATGCTTTCATCTGGAAACTCGAAGTTCATCGACTGATAGTCATCTACGGCCTGATGTGCCAAGTGGTCTGCCAATACACTTCCCTTGATGGCTTTCTGGGTCGTGTACTGAATGTCGTATTCTGTCAAGATCATTTGCCATCTTGCTATTCTCCCAGACAGAGCAGGCTTTTCAAATATGTACTTTATGGGATCCATCTTTGAGATCAACAAGGTAATGTGAGTCAGCATATACTGTCTCAGCCGGCGAGCAGCCCATACCAAAGCGCAGCAAGTTTTCTCAAGCAGTGAGTATCGGGTCTCACAGTCGGTAAACTTTTTGCTAAGGTAATAAATGGCATGCTCTTTTCGGCCAGACTCGTCATGCTGCGCCTGCACACACCCCATTGAGTTGTCCAGTACTGTCAGGTATAGTATCAGAGGTCTCCCTTCAACCGGTGGCATAAGGATGGGTGGTTCTTGGAGATACTCCTTGATTCTGTCGAAAGCAGCCTGACATTCATCGTTCCAACGTACTACCTGATCTTTCTTCAGCAGCTTGAAGATTGGCTCACAGGTAGCAGTCAGATGTGAGATGAACCGGGCAATGTAATTCAGGCGTCCTAGAAAGCCTCTGACCTCTTTCTCTGTCCTGGGAACTGGCATCTCTTGAATAGCTTTGACCTTAGCAGGGTCCACTTGAATTCCCTTGTCACTTACCACGAAGCCTAGCAACTTTCCCGATCTTACCCCGAAGGTGCACTTGTTCGGGTTCAACCTCAGCTTGTATAGTTTCAACCGGTCAAACAACTTCTGCAGATGATCTAGGTGCTCTTCTTCAGTCTGGGACCTTGCGATCATGTCGTCAACATACACTTCTATCTCATGATGGATCATATCATGAAATAAAGCAACCATGGCACGCTGGTAGGTTGCCCCAGCGTTCTTTAGTCCGAAAGGCATGACCTTGTAACAGAAGGTGCCCCACTGAGTAACAAATGTAGTCTTTTCCATGTCTTCAGGTGCCATCTTGATCTGATTGTAACCTGAAAAACCATCCATGAAAGAGAACACCTTGTGTTGAGCTGTATTATCAACAAGGACATCAATGTGAGGTAGAGGGAAGTCATCTTTGGGGCTGGCCCTGTTCAGATCCCTGTAGTCGACACACATTCTGACCTTACCGTCTTTTTTAGGTACCGGTACCACATTAGCAACCCACTGAGGGTAAGAAGTTACAGCAAGGAACCCAGCGTCAAACTGTTTCATAACCTCGGCTTTGATCTTCTCAGACATCTCTGGACGCATCCAACGGACTTTTTGTTTAACTGGAGGGCAGTCTTCCTTAATTGGCAAGTGATGGACCACAATATCAGTATCCAACCCGGGCATGTCTTCGTAGGACCAGGCAAAGATCTCCATATAATCATGCAGCATTTGAGTCAACTGTTGCTTCACGCTGAGCTCTAGGTTGGCACCAATCTTTACCTCTTTTCTGTCTGCCTCAGTACCCAGGTTTATTGTTTCCACTGGCTCTTCATGGGGTTGAATTGCCCTCTCTTCCTGAAGTAACAGTCTTGCAAGCTCGCCAGGCACTTCGCAATCATCTTCACCTTCGTCTTCGGCTAAGTTGATCGGATTTTCGAAGTCATAACTGGCAGTAGCAGAGTCGTTATCAGTGAGATCCAGGGTGGATTGAAACCTGTATGAGTGAGTGTGTGTGTAAATGCAGCTGTTTTGGAAAATATGTAAAGGAAAGAAAGACAGAAAAGGAGCATAAGATTTGTAATGCGAGAAACGTCCAAGATTTTCATTCATGATATATGAAATGACAATTTATATGCCCTCACAAATAGAACCACGGTGCCTCGGGTAAGACACCGGGCCATAGAGTTTATTATTGTTTATTACAAATAACAAAACAAGAGAATTCATTACTCAGTAACAAGAGAAACAGATAGATTGTCCTTTGCACTCCAATTGTTAGGTCCACTGTCGGTTGTCGGGTAAATCCAGCTATCAAACTCAGCTTCATCCACTTCATCCTCGTCCCCAATAGCATTCACTCCATGAGCAGGCAGGGGAGCTGTCACTACATTAGGCTTCTCAGATGCCTCAAACTGTACCTCCTTGGCGTCAATAAGGTCCTGCAGCTTGCTCCTTAACGCCCAACAGTCATCAGTGGAATGCCCCGGGCTATCAGAATGGTAAGCACAAGAAGCATTTGGATTGTACTTAGGAGATGTAGTATTGGGGAACTTCGGAGCCTCTCTGACAGTCACTAAGTTGGTTGAGAGCAACTGTGGCAGGATCTGTGATAAGGTCATGCTCAAACGGGTAAACTCTCTCCGGGGTCTTTCAGCCCTTTGAGGATTGGTCGGCCGAGGAGCGGCAGCAGGCTTGGCAATCGTTACCATGCTGACAGATTGGCGGCGCTCAAATCTTTCTGATCTCCGGGAGCCATATACAGCACTAGCCTCCTTCTTGAAGGGTTTCTTCTCAGAACTAGACGATGCACCCTTCGGAATTTTTCCAGACTTCAACCCAGCCTCAATTCTTTCTCCAGTCAGAATCAGATCAGTGAACCCTGCAGACAAATTCCCAATAAGATGGTTGAAAAATGGCCCAGATAGGGTCCCCAAGAACATGTCTACCAACTCCCGATCAGTCAACGGAGGCTGCACCCTGCCAGCCAGGTCTCTCCACTTCTGAGCGTACTCCTTAAAACCTTCACTTGAACCTAACGACATACCCTGGAGTTGGGTACGTGTAGAGGCAAGGTCGGCATTATATTGATACTGCTTATAGAAAGCAGTAGCCAACTCCTCCCAGTTACGAACCTTGGTCCCATCCAGCTGATAGAACCATTCGAGATGAGTCCCTGAAAGACTCTCCTGGAAGAAGTGGATCCACAAATTCTTATCCGCTGAGTACGGTTGAATTTTCCGAACATAGGACTTGAGATGTAGCTTGGGACAAGACGCCCCGTCATATTTAGTGAAAGATGGTGCTTTGAACTTCCGAGGAATAATCACACCAGTTGACAAACCCAGATCTCCAAAATCCAGCCCAGGTACCTGTTGGATCTCCATAGCATTCAACCTATCCTCCAGTTGCTTGTATCTGTCTTCTGCCGGAGGATATTGCTCTTCATCAAAATCAGTCTCGTTGTCGGAGACTACCGGACTAGGACCCTTTTCCGCTTGAGGAGTACTCTTGCCAATGGAAGAACCAGCCTCTTCATTCTGTAAAGTGTTGCCAAACCTTCGGCCCGAGTTGAACAGAACAGTCCTTCTTTTCTTCTTCTTCTCCTTCTTCAGGAGCAGAGCCTTCAGCTCTTCTTGGCCTTGAGCCAGACCCTTGATTAATTCCTGAAATTGCGCATTCTGCGCCTGAAGAGCTTTGATGGATGTCTCAGTTGATGATGACTCAGGATTCATGATGCTGAAATAAACAGCGAAGAACGGTAAGCAACTTGAAAAGAGGAAAACCTGCTATGCACATGATGAATGATATGTGTTTATGCAATGCATTCAAGGGTTCGAAAATTCAAATTTGTTGTAGACAAAAAGGAACACACGTTATCATTAATGAAATAATTGTTCAGTACATCAAAGCCTCATGGGCGAAATAATACAAAAGCAAATCAATCCCAAAATATACTACGCATCCGCTTTGGAGCTATGTAGGTGTTGAGATTCCTCTCCTCATGCAACAGGCGGGTGAGCTCCAAGACCTTCTTTTCGCTGGCATGTAGACTGGTCTCAAGAGAATTCCGTTCTTCCTTAAGCTGGATCCAGCTCTTCTGCATCTCTTCCCAGGATGTGGGCATATCAGGGTGCTGAATAGTGTATGACACTTCTCCTTCCAAGACTGGTTCTTTGATTACTGGGAGCATATGGGGATAAGGCATCACTAACTTCTGGGAGCGGGCGCGTACCCACTTGAGATAAGGTTCCAATGGGATGGAGTTCCGGTGCCCCAGTGTCTTGCTGTCTATCCTACTGGGCATCCTCCATGCTCTGATAAATCTCTGGCGAAGTCCTTGAGTATCGTTGTTGAAGTCAAAAACTATGTCAGGAATTAACATGTCATGATGACCATCCCTCCGAGCATAACCAAACTGTCTCCAAGCCAGGCATGGGCTGTAAGTAATACCTCCTCTGATTCCAAGTAAAGGAACATTGGGGTACTCCCTGCAACGATCAATGATAGTGACATCTTCTCTGGACCTAGGGCACCAATGTATATCCGCATGTGTAAGAGTCATCAACCGTTGTGACCATCTCAAACCCCGCTCATTCTTCAAGACTGATTGTGGAAGGTGCGAAATAAACCACCTTCCCAGGAGAGGAGTGCAACACATAAGGACACCTCTTTTTCTCATGGTTCGAGTGTAACATGAGTGAAGGATGTCTCCCAGCAACGTAGGTATAGGATTCCTGGACATAAAGATCTGGACAGCACTGATATCAATAAGCTGATATGGGTTAGGGAACAACACCAAACCATAGACAAGGAGGGCCACCACTTCTTCAAAAGCTTGTAGGTCAAGGGAGTTCCAACATTCATGGACCTTTTCAAACAGAAACCTGGCTAAGAACCCTTTGATACCACTTCTAACTTCCCAATGTCCCTTGAGGTCAGATGACTGTAGGTGCAAGGCTTTAGCAATCTCTTCAAGCTTGGGTTCCTTTTCCGTACCGTTGTAGGGTAGTTGATCAAGGATAGGGATCTTCAGGAGCCGGGAGAACTCCTCCAATGTAGGTACCAGCTGATAATCCAAGAAGGTGAAACAGTGATGCAGAGGGTCAAAGAATTGGAACAGGACCTTGATCATATCTTCCTCAATGTTGGTATTGACCAAGCTGATGAGGCTTCCATGTCTTTCACTGAATGAAGAGTTCTCGGGAATCCTGAATATAAGCTCCTTAAGCTGAGGAGGGATCCTTACAAGACTGATTTGAATTGTCTTTCTACGAACTGTTTCCATGTCCTACAAAACAAAGAACAAAGATGAAGATTCGAACCCCTGAAATGGTTAGTCAATGCATATGATGCTGGATGATGTCATGATGCTATGATTAAACACACCACAGATATTTACAAAGACAAACATGTAAGGCACACAAGGCACACAAGACAAGCCCTTAGGGTTTAAGGCCAGCATGGGGTCTGGGTAGTACCCTCTTGAAGTTGGTGGGTTCAACCTGTCCTATCAAAGTAACCGGGTTCTAAGGGTCCCAATATCACGGGATTGCTTTCATTGTTCATCGTTTCGATTTAGCCACTGAACTGGCGACCGAAATATTCCAGGAAAGCAACCCTCAATTGAGTGTAGTATCGAGTATCAACCAACCTCGGACTGCACCAAAGTCAGTTATCTCACTACCCTAAAGAGGCCAAGATAGTTCAATTAAGGTTCCTAAGGTCTGTTGATGCTTCATGACACCACGCGGAGGCCCCGTACTCTCCTTGACTGAACTCAAGGGTTACCGGTACACACCAAAGTGCCACATCAACGTAGCAGACTGTTTCAACCATGTCGGTATACCCCGCACAGTTCCCTCACAGCCTTGTTGCTACTTTCTAAGAAGGTATCCCCCAGATCCGGGTTAGGATCTATAGAACTCCCAAGACAGTCCCACAATTTAAAGCAAACAAGGAAAGCAATTGAAAACACAGTTATGAACTAACCCTAAGGTACACCTCACTTTAAGTTAATTCCCCAGCAGAGTCGCCAGTTCTGTGATCGGTGGATCTGGAACTGACTGTTTAACGCTGGTTCGCGAAATGTCGCGGAAGCAAGAGTCGCCACCGTCTTTTATTTTCTCCAAATGGAAAGGACAAAAGCACAGAAAAATTCCTTAAAGAGATTGCTCTCGGTTCGGGAGGTAGGTTATAGAAAGGGAAGGTGTTAGCACCCTTTCTATCCATGGTTATCCATGGGCTCTTAGATACTTGCTCACTTGTGTTTTCAAAAATGGTTTGTTTGCTTTTCAACTGTGGGTTTAAAAAAAGTTTCTTTGAAAATTCCAGTTCGACTCTTGTATCGGTCCTCAAGAGTGTTTGAAAAGTTGCTTTCGAAAGCTTTTTGAAAAGGTGTCGGTGTGAAAAGTATTTTTGATTTGTTTTTGAAATTAGAGCAAGTATCTTAGAGTTGTCTACCTACCCTAAGGAATTCGTCTGTGTAAGTGTCCTTTAAAGTAGTGTCATCCCACCATTGAGAGGTAGGTAGCACCACTGTTGGAGGTATTCGGGTCAATTCGAGGTTCGGGACATGGTGATCACCAGAGCAATAGGAAGACACCTTAGAAGCTACCCTCATGCCAGGTTCCCGGATCATGAGGACTTACTAAGACATCCTCTACTCGACGATCACCTTTCGAGGCAAGGCAACAGTGAGGCGTACCCTAGGGGTGGTGTGTGATTTGTGTGTCGTTTTCAGATATTTTTGTCTTTTGTCATGTCATTGGTGATTTAGCGTTTGTTTTTATTTTTGTCCATACATTCTTTCATGCCTTGATTAACAATTAAAAATGCGAGAAAAGTAAAAGTCTAAAGCTATTACAAAAGGCGCGGGTCCACATCGCCAAAATTTCTCGAACCCGATTTGACAGAAAAATAAAGAATTAAAAGAAAAGCGCGAGCAATTAATTACATAGCTTTGGGAGAGATACATAAATATTATAAAGAAAAAAGAAATAAATATGCGAATAAGAATTAAAAACGAGGGCGTTGGACCCTTTTTTGCAAAATTAAATTAAATGAAGAAATTAATTAATTAAAAGAAAAAGAAATTGTTTTTGGTATTTTTGGTATTTTATGATTTCTATGGAAAAAGAATTAAATGCAATTAAACCTAATTCTACAATTTTTATTTTATTATGAAAAGATTAAATTTTAACCTAGAATTAACCCTAATTAATTTACATGGAATTTAATTACAAAAATAAATATTTAATATTTTAATTATTATGAAAGAAAAATAAAAAAGGAATAAAAATTATCATGAACCCTAATTCTACTAATTTTTTAGATTTTTATTAAAAAGTTAAGATTAAAACCTAATTTAAAACTAAATTTAATTATATGCAATTTAATTACAAAAATACTTAAAATAAAAACATTTATTATTTTTCTTGTCTTTTCTGATTTTTTATGTGTTTTTTATATATTATGAAAATATTAAGTTAATTAAGAAAACAATAATTAGAAGAAAAGAGAAATAATAAAAAAGAAAGAATATAAAAATAAATGACAAACCTAGGGGGTCTGCCCCTAATTGTGAGGTTAGTCTTTAGCAATTTGGCCCAATGACCTTCAGGCCTGGTTGACTTTTCCTGGCACCGTGTGGCATCTTTGACTAGGACCTACCATGTCCTTTAGATCTGAACCCTTGGATGACTGATATTGACCAAGTAGATGGCTTGATGGAAAGACGTATGATGGTCTTCAGCATATGAAACTACATGGAAACATTTATTGAAAAATATTATGGCAATAGTGAGGACCTGGGGCTCGAACCCAGGTCATGAACGTTACCAGCACATACGTATACCACTAAGCTATCCCAAGCGCGTTTAACATATAATAACTAACAAACATTATAAAAGAAAAATAGTCAGAGGCTCAAAAACGCGCGAAGAATTTGAATGTTCCAATCAGAGCCTTCCACATAATCATCTTCCTCGTTGGTGATTTCCTGAAAAAAATAGCAAACATTTAACGGGGGTTTTGAACCCCCTCAAAACATGCGTATTTTGATAATAGCGATTAGGCCCTCTTGGTATATAAATTAAGCGCGAGTATGCCATTCTTTTCGTCCAAGCGAGCTGAACATGGTTATGGCATTGAGGTCTCTTAATTTTACAGTATCAAGAAACCCCTAATTTGGATTTCAAGAAAACCTAGCCTGCATCAATGGTAGAATCATGTATATCGCCCAAAAACGCAATTAGTTTGTATGGTTAGCTTCAGAATCTTATAATGAACATGAATCAAGCGTTAAAAATTACAAAGAATGCATGAATTGAGATGCACGACTATGAATTTTTTTGTGTACAGGTGAGATCGTTCTCACGTTTCTGGGTACGAAAACTTGAAGTTTTTGATGCAAATCCCTTCTATGAAGCCTTAGCAGGCTAATGAGATCAAAATCTTGCCTTGAATCGCCCTAGAACTAGGTTTTCAGAATTGCAATTTTTGCCAAAAAAGCTTGAGTTTGATAATGGGGTTTTTGCACAGCTTAGGGGTTCTTCTTACTAGGGTTGCATTCTGAACTTATGTATGAGTGAATTAGGTCAAGAAATTTGATCAAAATCCATGCATGGATGGTTTGTGAGATTTGATTTTTCAAGATCTTTTTTCAATATTTTTTCATGCTATTTTTGTACCAATCATATCCAATCAATTCCAATTCTTCCATATCTGATCATGCACGAATTTTTGAAGATATTATATGCATAAAAAGATTTGAAATAGTAGGTTAAGTATTTTTCATGTATTTAATTGATTTAAATGAATTATTATTAATAAAAATTCAAATAAATAAATAAAAAATGAAGAAAAACTTCCCTTTGGGCCAAGTGGTCGTGCACATGCCTTGGATGATGAATTGTGGAAGAAAAATGGGCCCATTAGCAATTTTAGGTCATTTGAACCAATGTTGACTTTTCAAAATATCCAAAAATTTCCCAACTTCCACAAGGCATAACTTGCTCAATTTTTAAGCTTTGCTCATGTTCTTGGACATTTTGGAAAGGTCTTTGAGTCCTCTAACCAATGCCGTTGGTCCCATGTCATTTTGATTTACCAATCTCAAGTTATGGCCTTTGATTTAAAGTCCCTTTTTGTTGACTTTTGAAAATGACCTATAATGTTGAAATTGATAACTTTTTATGAGAGCATTTGTTGGACTTGGAGTGTGAAGAGGAGTTGTAGGAAATGTCTTTCTCTTCAAAATGAGCTTTGGATGGAATTTTTCTGATAATCCATGTGAAAGTTATGCCCTGGTCAATTTACAGTTGACTTTTTCAGCTGTCCAAATAAGGAAACTTTTGCATCTTGATGATTTTTGAGCCAAGCTTTGAGAATCATGATCAAGCATTGATCAAATGATGTTTGTGGCTTCAAAATGAGATGTTGACCAAAAATTTGAACTTTTTGACTGTCAAATGACCATTTTGCCCCTACAGTTGACTGTAGTGCAATTAGGGTTTTTGATTGTGCAATTTTGTGCTGAAAGTCTTGAAACTTGATATGAGGATGCTTGACCCTATTTGTAGGCATGTGGGACTTGATTGGACCCTTGGAAACTTCATTTTCTTGATCAGAACAAAAACCCTAATTTTGACTGTTTAGGAGGCCCTTGAACTGTGCAACCTTTGGGGAATTTGAAGCTTGACTTGGCAATTTCTTGGAGAATATGGGAGGGCAAATTTTGGGGTACAACACTGTCCATGCCTTCACTTTCTCAAACCCCATATTTGCACCAAATTAGCACATAAAGATGTGTTTAAAAAGCAATGGAACAATATGCCAAAAAGGTTTAAATCCCATTTGTTTTTCCCCCCAAAACCGCAACAAACTCACCTATAAATTAGTTGTTCCATCACACGTTCAAGGGGCTGGTTTTTGGAAAGAGAGAATTATCAAATACAAAAAGAGAGAAAATAAAACAGTCAAACATTCGTAAACCCAGAATTCCAAAACAAAACAAAACCTTTGTTCTTCCCTTTGAATCAAAGAACATAACATTTTGTTCTATTCCTTGCTAACCCCAAAACATCTGAAGGCAGTAGCTCAAGTCCCAAACACACGCTTCATATTCAAGGTAAGTCATTCTGACTTTGAACTTTTCATTTAGAACATCATTAAATATGTAGATATCATAGTGTTGATAATGTCCATATCATGGCCTAAATAGAAAAAAACTGTGGATCAGAACTCCTTGAATAAAGCTAGACTCAGAATTAGGATTAGAACTTCTATAAATTGTCGTGCTTTTATCCTTCTATTTTGTTGTTGTTGAGAACTGAATAGGTCGCAGATGCTCTGACTAATGTAAGGGATGAAGTGAAGCGTAACACATAACTTCTAAGTTTTCTTTTCCATTGTTTTGACACAGTATTAGAACCTTCAGATTTTTCTCACTGTTAGCACAACATCAGAACTTCTGATTTTTTTCTCGTTGTTTAGCATAACACAGAACTTATGATTTTTGCTTACTATTTAACACGACACAGAACTTCTGATTTTCTCACTGTTTAACACAACATAGAGCTTCTGATTTTTGCTCACTGTTTAACACGACACAGAACTTCTAATTTTTTTCTCACTGTTTAACATAACACATAACTTCTGATTTTTTTGCTTACTGTTTTAAACATAACACGCAGAACTTCTGGTTTCCTCTAACGTTTCTTTCAGAACTTCAATGCGCAGCAACCCAGAACTTCTTGTTTCCTCTAATATTTCTTTCTGAACTACAACATGCTCAACATCAGAACTTCTGGTCCCCTTCATTTTCGTTTTCAACAATGTGTTGATCCTGTCTTCATTAGTTTTTCCTTTTTTCTTATTCTTATTATTTTCAGCATTAATACTTTTTTTTATTAATATAAAAAAGACATAAAAATATTTTCCTTTTATTAACTAATTGTTCCTTTTTCTTTTAATTCATTAAGACAAAAAACCATTTTTAAAACAAACCCTATCCTTTTCTTGTGTTGTACAATTCAATATGGTTGTAATAGATAATTAGTGTGATACGGTGGGAGAACTGACTTGGGATTTTGCGTTTGTGTTCGCAAATGTTTCAGTTTAGCAAGAGTCGCCACCGACTTTTTATTTTATCCTAAGGAAAGGTCAAAAAGCACAGGAAAGACCTTTGATATGTTTTCTTGGGTTCGGGGAGTAGATTATAGAAAGGGAAGGTATTAGCACCCTTTCTATCCATGGTTATCCATGGGATCTTAGTTACTTGCTTAGATCACTTGCTTTGTTTTTTTCAATTGTTTGAAATGGTGCTTTGTGTGTGGTTTTTGAAAAATGCTTTTTGAAAAGAGGCCATCGTTGTGGCAACCTTTGTAATGATTCTTGTTTGAATGTATACAAAGGTGTTTTTATCTTTTGAAAATTTTCCAATGTTTGAAAGTGGGATTTTGAAAGTGTGTTTTGAAAATAGCAAGGATGTTTTTGCAAGTTTGATCAAGTAACTAGGAGCTATCCACCTTATTTTACTCAAAGATCTTTCTTATGTTTTTAACCCTTTTAACAGTGTTGTTTCACCATTGTATTTGGTGAACAACCTTGTGTTAGGATGTTAAACGGGACAAGCGCGGGTCATCGTATAGACCATGATAGCAATGGTGTCAAGTATTTTGGCAATTTTCTTTAAGGGACTTGATCATTTTGTTTAGGCAACTCAGATAGCGTCATCGAGGGACTATGATCTTTTGTTTTGTTTTTGTTTTGCCGAAGTACTTGACATGCAACCATGACCCATTTTTGAAGGCAACAAGTGGATTGTAACCCTAGGGGTGCAAGTGTGCATTGTGTTTGTTTTTTCATGCATATTTATTTTGGATTAGGTCAAACTAATTATTGATTTTATTTGCATACAAACCCTAGGTCTAAGCATGGCATAATTGAAAGCTTTTAAATGTGCGAGAATTTAAATGATACACTATTACAACATGATATAGGGAAGGGGGTACAAATTTGAATTGGGGATATTTGACAAGAAATTAAACCCTAGATTACTATTACAACCAAATTGAATGTACAAGATACAATATTTAAATGTACAATAATTAAATAAAAATACAACAAATAAATATTAAATAAAACATGTTATACAAAAAAAGATTTTTATGTATGTAAAAAGTATATTTTTTAATGTGAAACATAAATAAATAAATAAAAGTCAATTTTTATTATTTTTTTGTTATTTAGGGCAAAACCCTAATTTTTGAATAAACAAATATCATTTATTAATTATATACAATAATATATTTATTTATGCATAAAATGAATGTGTATTATGAAAAAGATATTTTTGGTGTAAACTATTAATAAAAGTATAAAAATGTAATATTTTCATATTTTTGGCCTAATTATTTAATAAAACAAGTATATATATATATATATATATATATATATATATATATATATATATATATATATATATATATATATATATATATATATATATATATATATATATATATATATATATATATATATATATATATATATATATATATATATATATATATATATATATATATATATATATATATATATATATATATATATATATATATATATATATATATATATATATATATATATATATATATATATATTAAATATGTAAAAATAAAAATTAATTATTTACAAAAAATGGGTGTTTTCTAGAAAATATTTTCAAGTGTAAATAAAAATAATAAATGAAAGTAAGTATGTTTTTTATATTATTTTTGTGTTTTAAAAAAAAGAAAATAGTTTATTTACCTATTTATATTAGTAAGATAAAAATAAATATCAAATAAATATGAAAAATATAGAAAATAATTTTTTTGCATTTTTTAAATTTAGACAAAAAATAATAAAGTCAAAATAAAAAATAAAAATAACAAAATGACAAATATTCAAATAAATGGGCCAGGGGGGTGTAAACAGAAAAGTGAGGTGTCAAAAGTGAAAACAAACAGGCCCAACCCAACCAGACTTCTTCTTCTTCCTCTTGTTCACAAAACACGCACTTCTGTACATCAATGGCTATCTCCTAATTCTTTGATTTTTTGACAAAACTCATAACATGAACATTATAGAGAATTAAACAATGAATCCAACCATATAAAAAACTTGGATTAACTCTCAAAGACCAGAGAGAATTTCTCTGACCCTAATTTCTAACCTAGTTTTTTCAGAAAGTTCATGAGTGAAATTCTCTTAGCACGATTAATGTAAATGAAAACTAAGCATATGTATGGCTTCAGGGCTATGAGTACAACATATTTCATTCACAAACCTAAGCCTAACCATTCCTAAATAGAGAGATAGAATTCCATGAAATACCTGTTTCAGTTGACTTCGAGTTGGGCAATGTAGCAACCTTCAATGGTGTTTGAGCTTCTGTTAAGCTTGCCTGAAGTCCAAGGAACCTTTTCCAATGCTTGGCTTGTTTTGAAACAGCTTGACTCATGCTGTAGAACTCAACCTGCAGAGCTTTGAAACAAAAATGGCAAAGTGTGTTAGAGGTGTTACAGCTTGCAATGGGGGCCTGGGATAGTTCAGGTGAGTTGATTGGAAGGTGTTTGAACTATCTTTGGACAAAATGCACGATGGAATTTGGTTGTAGCTTTCAAAATGCAGAACTTGCCCTGTTTTGTAGCAAAATAGGGATTTTGAGTATGAGGATGTTTGAGTGATGAAAGGGTCGTGTTTCAGGCTTGTTGGGAGGTATGGAACTTGTCTACAATGTTTGTCTAAGCTTCTGTTAACAGTTATGAGAGATGGCTTATGTTTGGCAACTTTTCTTATTTTTCAAGCAAGCATGTGGAAGTGATGTTATAGCTTGGTACAGGCCCTCCTATCATGCTGCATTTTTTGCTCTTGGTTCTGGGAATTGATAGCTTCAATCTTGCTTCATAGATATAGCCTCATACCTCAAGGATTTTGGTTTGACATAAAGTGTACTTTTACAAAAATGGCATTTTACCTTTTTCCAAATAAGGGTTAATCTTGTATGTAATGTCCAAATGGACAAGATAACACCTTAATTCAATGGTTATGCATTAAATTATGAAGTGCAAGTTGGTTTTGAGGCCTGAAAGCTAGCACCAACATGCTGATTTGAAAATGCAAGTTTGTATGAACATGTATTGGTCATGGAAAAAAGTGAGTTTTTGCCAACTTCAAACATTCGATTCTCTCTAACCACAAGGGTGTTTGAGTAGTTCTTGGATAATTTGGAAAGCTTAGAACATGTACTATAATCCATCTTTGAAATTCAATTTGAAACTCCAAGTGTAACTATGTGAAAAATGGCCAAGAAGATGGGTCAAAATCCTGCCTAAATTAGGGCAAAATTTCTCTAAGTTAAAAGTTTTAGGTACCCTTGTTCCAAAAATCATAACTTGAGATACAAGCCTCTTTTGAGAAAAAATTGTGAATAAAAGTTGTAGACTTTGTGATGGACTACAACTTTCATGTTTCAAGTTTTGTTTGAATCCATTTGCATCTTTGTTAAAAAATGGGACAAAGTTAGGTAAAAATAAGCAAATTTTTAACTTAGAAAATTTTTAAGTTATGAAAAATTTTCCATTTTAAACCCTAATTTTCATTTTTGGGTTTCTTGGTGAACAAGTTTCATAATTTGACATGTCTTGGTGAAAAATGACTCTTGGCACTTGATTTTGACCAAAAAGTCAAAGTTTGACTTTTCAATGTACAGTCAAATTTTGATCAGTTGACTGAAAAATTCATCTGTTAATCCTATGCATTTGAGATCTTTTGAACTTGTTGAATGGGTCAAGACAATGTCATTGAGTCCTTTAGTCCATGTGTGAGCTTAATTTGCCATTGGCTAGGTCAAACAGTCAAAAATTGCCTTTGTGCAGTCAAAACCCTAAAAATGACCATTTTGCCCTTTTGGTGATCTGATTAAATTTCTTGTGGAATTGTGATCCAAACTTGATCAAATAGTTCATATGAGTTCATAATGTTGATGTGGGTCAAATTTCATGAGGTTTGACTGTCAATTGGCCACAGTTGACTTTTTCCCCAATACAGTTGATTTCTAAGTCAAATGTCCAATTGATTGGGCAAAAATTTGAATCAAGGCTCGAAACTTGGTATGGACCAACTTGTGAGTCCAATATGAAGTATGAAAGTCAATTTGGGCATTGTGGGTCAAAAAATCCCTGTGCAAACTCAAACCCTAATTTAGATCAACAGTGCAAGTAAGTGTCTTGAGCAGAGCAAACCCTGGCTTGATCTTCAGTTCCAAGAGTCTTGTGATGAGAAAATGTTGATGAAATGGGAGGGAAAATTTTGGGGTACAACAGTTGCCCCTGTTCAATCTTCTTGAACCTGAAGAGTTAGATTGGTAAGTTTGCCTTACGTGACTCAAAGGTAAAAGAGGATTGGACACTAGAGTGCCCGTAAATTTGCACTCGTCAAAAATATATCTGAGTAAATGGGCTTAAAGATGCCATTTAGAGGTAGTAGAATCTTGCTGGAGATGGGCTTAAAGATTCCATCCAAGAATGTTTGTTGATTTGCAATGTTGTAGGTCAGAAGAATGAGCATCAAAATGGTATCCGTGTCTGGAATGCCATTGAACTGTATTTGGAGACCGATTTTTGTATGAGCAAAAGAATGGCGCCTGTGTCTGGCGCGTATCTGATCTGTAACTGTATTTTAACTTTGAATGAATATCAGAATGACTGTCGCGTCTAGAGTGTATCTGTATTGTATCTGAAGTTGAGATCTGTATGAGTAGTAGAATGACCGCCGTGTCTGGGGTGTATCCATATTGTAACTGGGATCCGAATAAGTGACAGAATGACCTCTGTGGCGACTGCACTAGGGGAATCAGACTGCTGGTGTAAAGGCCAGAACGACATCCGTGTTTGGAGCGTATCTGAACTTGTAGTTGATAGTTGAATCTGAATGAGAGATAGAACGGCTGTCGTGTCTGGAGCGTATCTGGTTTGTATCTGATTGCTGAAGTCTGAATGAGTAGTAGAATGATCGTCGTGTCTGGGGTGTATCCATACTGTATTTTGACTTGAAGTTCTGAATGAGTAATAGAATGACCGCCGTGTTTGGGGTGTATCCATATTGTATCTGAATAATTGTTAATGATAGGTTTTTAATCTTATCCTGAAAAGGGTAAAATGTTAGCTAAAACACGAAGGTATATTGCATAATATGTATGATGCAATGAATTGTAATCCATGTTTATGATATATGGATATAATGGTTATGCATGTAAGCTGAGCAGCTGTCTTGCTGAGGAAAATAAATCCTTGATAACTGGAGATAACGAAGTCTTTGACTGCTGCCGGGTAAAGTAAATCTTTGACCAAAGCTGGGGATTCCAAAAATCTTTGATTTGTGCAGATGAGAAACCTTTGCTGACTGCTTGGGGATTAAAGCTCTTTGATTGTCTAGAATGAGAAGTCTTAGGACCACTGCTGGGAATTGAAAATCCTTGGTGACTTGCGGGGATTTTAACAAGAGCTTTACCAACTTCTGCGGGGTATGAGAATTCTTCATGACTTCCCTGGGGAATAAGGTTTACTCTGACGACTTCTACTAGGAAATTAAAACATGGGATACCTCTGATGGAGAAAAGAGACTGAGAATCTTCAATCTACTGGGAAATGACCTTGTGGGGAGAAAGTTTACTCATCCGGTGAACTCAGGAGTTTTGGATTGTATGTCAAACTACTGGGGAATCCTCCTAGCTGTTGGGGAAATTGAGGGATTTCGATCAGTTGGAAATTTGACTTCGTTGGGGAAGGAGTTTTATATTATTCTGGCTCCGCTGAGAATCGAAAGTTTGAACTCTAATGAGAATTTTGAAACTTAACTCGGCTGGGGAATCCAGTTTGGAATGTACTGGCTTTACCAGGGCTTTTGAAGCTTAACTCCGCTAGGGATATGTACTCCGAGGTTTTAGCTTTGTTGAGGATCTGAACAAAGTAATGCAGGGGATCTCTTCTTGAATGGCATAAAGATATCTTCCTACACCTTCAACCTATCAGTAATTATCCTTTCCCAATTTCGTTTTATTTGTAAGCAGTGATTATATTCAAATGCATATGCCTTTTCAACAAAACATTGGACGTTTTCAAATAAAACATAAGTGTAAAACAGAAAAAGAAAGGCAAGCAAATTTTTGCGCTTTGAAGTATATTTGTATTAATTTTTGTAAGTATCTTTGTACAAAGGAGACAGACATCCTAGTAAGAGAATGTTGTCATAAAAATTGAGAAAAAATTTATACAAAAAGAAAGATGGCTATGTGTAACAATTCCATGGGGTTCCCATTCTGCTATAGCCTTCACAACTCTGAGGATATGTCCATTCGTTGCTTCGTCTGTAGATGATTGGATTGATCAGAAGCTTGGAGCTTGTTGGTGAAGAGATTGTTCTTAAAGTGATCCGACGAGACATAGTCATACGCTTTAATTCCCTAACTTTTGCCTGGACCGCCCTTTCGGGTTTTCGATCCACCGGGAAACCCTTTTTTGCCCAAGTTGCCCTTTCGGGTTTTCAACTTGCCGGGTGTACAGATTTTTTTTGTTTTATCCCTAATTTTTGCCTGAACCTCCCTTTCGAGTTTTCGGTTCACCAGGATGCCCATTTTTGCCCAAGTCACCCTTTCGGGTTTTCAACTTGTCGGGTCGTTTTATGTGTAGTATCTTTTGACTATGTCTGCGTTTGCAGGGTACGACAAGTCATTGCCGTCCATGGTGGTCAGAATCATTGCCCCACCAAAAAAGATGCTCTTGATTACAAATGGTCCTTCGTAAGTAGGAGTCCACTTGCCCCTGGGATCACTTTGCGGTAAGATAATCCGCTTGATTACAAGATCTCCGACTTGATATACTTGACGCCTAACCTTTTTGTTGAAAGCCTTGATCATCCGTTTTTGATACGTCTGACCATGACAAACAGCAGTAAGTCGCTTCTCGTCGATCAAGTTAAGTTGATCAAGCCGGGTCTGAATCCAATCGTCTTCACTCAAACCGGCATCCTTCATAATCCTCAAGGAAGGAATCTGAACTTCCATAGGAAGAACAACTTCCATGCCATATGCTAAAGAAAATGGAGTTGCCCCTGTTGAAGTACGTGCCATGGTACGATATCCATGCAGAGAAAATGGTAACATCTCATGCCAGTCCTTGTAGGTGACTGTCATCTTTTGAATGATCTTCTTAATATTTTTGTTCGCGGCTTCAACAGCACCGTTCATCTTCGGTCGGTAGGGAGATGAATTGTGATGATAAATCTTGAACTGCTCACATAGAGCGGTGATCATAGTATTATTCAAATTTGTATCGTTGTCTGTGATGATCCTGTCGGGGATACCATACCGGCATATGAGGTTTTGCTTGATGAAGCAGGCAACCACATTCTTTGTAAATGAGGCATAGGAAGCTGCCTCAACCCATTTGGTGAAGTAATCAATAGCCACCAGGATGAAGCGATGTCCATTGGATGCCGTGGGCTTGATCTCTCTAATCATGTCAATGCCCCACATCGCAAATGGCCAAGGAGCTGTCAGAACGTTGAGAGGAACAGGAGGAATGTGTACTTTGTCGGCGTAGACTTGGCATTTGTGGCAGGTGCGGGAATATTGATGACAATCAGCTTCCATGGTAGACCAGTAGTAGCTTGCCCTTAGAATCTTCTTTGCCATTGTATGTCCGCTCAAGTGGGTGCCAAATGTGCCGCTATGTATGTCAGTCATGATCAACTCTGCTTCAACCTTGTCCACACAACGAAGTAGAACACAATCATGGCTGCGCTTATAAAGGATGCCATTTCTTAGGAAGAACTTGGCAGTAAATCTCCTTAAGAACTTCTTGTCATTGACGGAAGCTCCTTCAGGATATTCTCTGGTCTGGAGATGCCTTTTGATTTCATGAAACCAGGGTTGTTCCACTACTTCTTCGGTATTAATCTCATGACAGTGTGCAGGTTCGTCCATTCGCTCGATAGTAATTTGGGGAGCCTCGTTATCCCAGTTGAGTTTAAACATGGAAGACATTGTAGCCAGAGCATCGGCTAACTGATTTTCTTCTCGCGGGAAATGCTCGAAGGTAATCTGCTCGAAATGAAGCAACAATGTCAAGACATGTTCTTTGTATGGGATAAGATTAGGATGTTTAGTGTCCCACTCTCCTTTGACTTGACTGATAACCAAAGCCGAGTCCCCAAATACGACCAAAGATTTGATTCCCAAGTCTATAGCAGCCTTAATACCAAAGATGCAAGCTTCATATTCAGCCATGTTATTGGTACAACTGAAGCAAAGTCGGGCAGTGAAGGGTGTATGGCAACCATCTGGAGAAATGAGTACTGCACCGATACCGTTGCCAAGTGCATTTGAAGCACCATCAAAGTATAGGGTCCATCGGGATCCTTGTTCAGGTCCGTCATACGGTCCGTTACTTTCAACATTGTCCAATGTCATGATGTCCTCGTCAGGGAAGTCGAATCTCATAGACTGATAATCTTCAACGGCTTGGTGAGCTAGATGGTCAGCTAGTACACTCCCCTTTATATCTTTTTGGGTAGTATACTGGATGTCATATTCAGTCAGGATCATTTGCCATCTAGCAATTCTTCCAGATAAAGCTGGCTTCTCGAAGATATACTTGATCGGGTCCATCTTGGAAATCAGCAAAGTGGTATGAGTCAACATATACTGCCTTAGTCGGCGAGCAGCCCATACCAAAGCGCAGCAAGTTTTCTCGAGCAGTGAGTAGCGAGTCTCACAGTCGGTAAACTTTTTGCTAAGGTAATAAATGGCATGCTCTTTTCGGCCAGACTCATCATATTGACCCAGTACGCACCCCATTGAGTTATCCAAAACAGTCAGATACATGATCAACGACCTTCCTTCGACGGGTGGCATCAGAATATGAGGTTCTAGTAAGTACTCCTTGACCTTATCAAAAGAAACTTGACAATCATCGTTCCATTCAACTACCTGATCTTTCTTTAGCGGTTTGAAAATTGGCTCGCAGGTAGATGTCAGGTGAGAGATGAACCTCGTAATATAGTTCAAGCGTCCCAAGAATCCTCTAACCTCCTTTTTAGTACGGGGGGCGGGCATTTCTTGTATAGCCTTTACTTTAGCTGGATCAACCTCAATGCCCTTGTTGCTGACAATAAATCCCAGAAGTTTACCAGACCTAACTCCAAAAGTGCACTTGCTTGGATTCAGTCTGAGTTTATACTCCTTCAACCTGGCAAACAACTTTTGCAAATGATTAAGGTGTTCTTCTTCTGTCTGTGATCGAGCTATCATGTCGTCTATCTAAACTTCGATCTCATGATGGATCATATCATGAAATAAAGCTACCATGGCACGTTGATAGGTTGCCCCTGCGTTCTTCAGTCCGAACGGCATCACCTTGTAGCAGAAGGTACCCTATTGTGTGACGAAAGTAGTTTTCTCCATGTCCTCAGGGGGCATTTTAATTTGGTTGTAGCCCGAGAATCCGTCCATGAAGGAAAAAACCTTGTGTTGAGCTGTGTTGTCAACCAAGATGTCGATATGCGGCAAGGGAAAATCGTCTTTGGGGCTGGCCCTGTTCAAATCCCGATAGTCCACACACATTCTGACCTTGCCGTCCTTTTTGGGTACAGGCACAATGTTAGCAACCCATTATGGATAGGTTGTAACAGCCAGAAATCCAGCGTTGAATTGCTTCATTACTTCAGCCTTGATTTTCTCAGACATGTCAGGCCTCATTCAGCGGACCTTTTGCTTGATCGGTGGACAGTCCTCTCTTGTAGGGAGACGGTGAACCATGATATTTGTGTCTAACCCTGGCATGTCTTCATAAGACCAAGCGAAGATTTCAACATAATCATTCAACAACTGCATTAAGCGCTCCTTGACACCTGGTTCCAGGTTGGCACCCACTTTTACTTCTTTCCTGTCCTCCTCCGTCCCCAAGTTGATGGTTTCTAGCAGCTCCTCGTGAGGCGGAATAGCCTGCTCTTCTTGTTGCAAAAGTCTGGCTAACTCTCCCGGCACTTCACAATCTTCGTCAACTTCGTACTCAGCGTGATTGACCAAATCCTCGGAGTTATTGAAGGCTGAAACAGAACAGTTGCCCATGGAATCCGGAATGGATGGGTACCTGCATTTGTGAGTGTGGGTGTGTGTAAGGGATATCCATCCTTAAACAAACAAAAATGCAAAAAGGAAAGAAAAATGAACACAGCAGTTTATAGATGAATAACGTCCAATGATTCATTAAAACATGGCATATGATAATGAAGAAAATCAAGCCCTTACAAATGGACCTGCATGCCCCGGGCAAGGCATGAGGTGAAAATAGCGTGCGAATTGTTTTAGTTATTACAGACCATAAAAATGGGAAATTGTTCGAAGATAAAATTACTGGTTGATAAAGGTGATGGGAATAAAATCCTTTGCTTCCCAGTTGCTTAGACCCCCTTCGACGGTTGGAAAGATCCAATCTTCAAAGTCGTTCTCTTCATCTTCATCTTCAACAACATTAATTACGTGATGAGTGATCCTTATAGGTAGCCCTCCAGTCTTGGAACGATGCATAGCCTTCTGTCCTACAGTTGTGAACCCTAGTCCAAATTTGTCCGTCTTATGGGGAAAATCTAGAAATTGCCCCCATGCTGTACTCTTCCCTTCTTTGATCACCGCCTCCGCGTCCTTGAGAGATGCCATCCTAGGCACAAGCTTGGGAATGATGGGTACCTCAAGCATTGTCTTTGCAACTGCTACCTCAGGAGAAACTTCCTCAAAATGCTGGAAAGGCGTTTCAATGAACTCTCCATCCAGCTCCACATAACGAAAGGAGTTGAGATGACTTATCATGTACTCTTCCTCGCCGTGCACCATTATAATTTTACCCTTGATAGGATATTTCAACATTTGGTGCAAGGAGGAAGTAACTGCCCCGACATAATGGATCCACGGTCTTCCTAACAAGCACGAATATGACGGACGGATGTCCATCACGTAAAAGGTTGAGTTGAAGACCTCTGTGCCTATCTTGATAGGAATATCAACCTCTCCATGAACCATTCTTTTGGACCCATCAAAAGCCCTAACCACGATGTTACTAGGTTTGAGAGTTAATCCTTCGCAGTCCAAGCGATCTAAGGCTTTCTTTGGCAGCACGTTCAAGGAAGAACCAGTATCCACTAAGACATGGGAGAGAGTGGTTCCCCGGCATTCAACTGAGACATGTAATGCGTCGTTATGTTTCCTTCCTTTGGGAGTTAAGTCAGCATCGGAAAAGCCAAGGCCATTATCAGTAGTAAGACTGGCCACATTCCTGAAACTGGTCAGCCGAAGTCTCTTGGGGAACATGTGTCGCCTTCAAGAATTTGATCAGGGCCTTGGCATGGGCCTCAGAACAGAGCAGAAGAGCCAACATTGAAATTTTAGAAGGGGTCTGCCCTAATTGTTCCACAACGTCGTAGTCACTTTTTCTGATTATTTTCAGGATTTCATCCATTTCTTTCTGAGTGGTTTCGGGGATAACCACAGCATGAGCCTTCGTCCTGACAGGCCCTTCTAGTATCCCCTTACCCTTGTCGGTAATATCAGTAGATGGTCTAACTTCAGGAATATCCAATTCTTCAATCAATGGGCCTTGCACAGATGGTCCAACAGGTGCAGAAGCTTTCAAGGGTCCGAAAACTGCTCGAGGGGGAGCAATCTCCGGAGAAAAGATCCGGCCACTGTGGGTTATCTTGCTTGTACCCGTGATGTTCGCTATATCAGGGTCTTCTTCTTCAGAAATCTCTTGGACTGTATCGATTTGTTTGATGCCATGGTAGAAGATTTCTCCCCCATAGTTCCACGGTATCATTTTGCTTGATTGGTACGGGACAGGTCCCGGCATGGTGATCTTTAAAGGTACACATTCAGAATTGGGTGTAATCCTGACAAGCCTTTTGCAAGCCTTGGGAGGATTGTCGGAAATGGTTATGATTGAAATATCGTTGGTTGAAGTAGCAAAAGTATCAGCAGTAATAGGATTGAAAGTATCAACAGGGGTTTTCTGGAAAAGTATCTCTTGGGTATCCATCAGGTGTTGGACACCCGACTTCAACATTGGACAATCTCCTCGTATGTTCAAACAAAAATAGCAGTCTTTATCACAACCAGGAAAAATCCCGGCTCTCATCAAATTTTCCTTAATCACAAGTAGCGGTGTCAACAAGTCTACAACATCAGTAACATGGAGGTCCTCCAAAACAGCATGAACATTATTACCGTGCTTGGGCATTGGAGCAGAAATCACATTGGGCTTCTCAGGCGCCTCGAATTCTACTTCTTTGGCATCAATCAAGTCCTGGATTTTGTTCTTGAGCGCCCAATAATTATTCGTATCATGTCCAACACTGTCAGAGTGGTAGGGGCACTTAGCATTGGAATGGTAGTATGGAGAGGAAGTGTTAGGGTTCTTTGGGGCTTCCTTCAAACTGGTCAGATTCAGCTTCAACAAATGAGGAAGTACCTGAGCGGGCGTCATGTTGATGCGGGTGAACTGCCGTTGTGGCCTTTCCACCCGTTGTTGATTAGGTCTCAACTGATTGTTACGAGGTTGATCATTTGACGAGTTTTGAATCATCACGGCCCCTACAGTCGACCGGCGCTCAGTTCTTCCCAATCCCTTCTGAGAATATAAAGCAGATGCTTCCTTCTTGGTCGGGAAAGGTTTCTTAACAGCGGTGGATGCGGAGGCATCCTTTTGAATCTTTCCACTCTTAATACCGGCCTCCACCCTTTCGCCGGTCAAAATTAATTCAGTAAATCCCGCGGAGGAACTCCCAATTAGATGATTGAAGAAAGGACCAGATAGGGTCCCCAGAAACATGTCAACTAATTCTCTGTCCGATAGCGGTGGCTGCACTCTTCCCTCCAGATCACGCCACTTCTGCGCGTACTCTTTAAACCCTTCATTGGAAGCCATCCCCATACTTTGTAACTGAGTACGAGTGGGTGCCAAATTAGCATTGTATTGATACTGACGGTAAAAAGCAGTTGCCAAGTCTTCCCAATTATGAACCTTTGATCTTTCGAGCTAATAAAACCAGTCTAACTGCGTGCCAGACAAGCTGTCTTGGAAAAAGTGTACCCATAGGTCTTTATCGGATGAGTGGGGTTGGATTTTTCGGACATAAGATCTCAAATGCATTTTTGGACACGACAGACCGTCATACTTGGCGAATGTTGGCACCTTGAACTTGAGAGGGATAACAATCCCAGCTACCAGCCCCAGTTCTTCAAAATCTAATCTGGGAACCCTCTGCAACTCCATGGCTGCCAGTCTATCTTCAAGATTTTTGTACTTATCGTCTGCTGGTGGATACTGTTGTTCGGAGTAGTCCTCGTCTTCTTCCTCTTCCTCCTCTTCCACTTCAGATTCAGAAGGCACAGCAGTCCCTTTCCCTTTACCGACCCCTTCGTCAGACATTGAGGGGAACTCAAGAACCTTCCTAGCATTGCTCTCAAACCTTCTTCCGAAAGTAGCCACTCCAGGTCTCTTTTTCTTTTTCTCTTTATTCTTCTCCAACAAAACTTTGAGCTCCTCCTGACCCTTTGCCAAGGTCATGAGGAGTTGCTGAAACTGTGAATTTTGTGCCTGCAGATCCTTTACCGTTTGCTCCAAATTCATCTTGCTGAAATAAACAGCAGAAAGATAAGGAAACCTGGCGCGAAGACCTGTTTATGCATATGATGAATGGTATGTTATTCATGTAATGCATTCAAGGGTTCAAAAATTCAAATTTGTTGCAAACAAAAAGAACGCACGTCATATTAAGAAGAAATTTGTTAGTACATAAGTGCCCCATGGGCGAAATATTACAAAATTCTTAATGTAAAAAGACATTGTGCATCCTCTTTGGCGCGATGTAAGTGTTGAGAGTCTCCTCCTCGTGAAGTTGGCGGGTAAGCTCCAAAACCTTCTTCTCACTGGCATAGAAGCTGGCTTCAAAAGTATCTCGTTCTTCCTTGAGTTGGATCCAACTCTTTTGCATTTCTTCCCATGATTTTGGCATGTCAGGATGTAGGATGGTGTATGGAACCTCTCCTTCCATAACAGGCTCTTTGATCAAGGGGAGAATGTGAGGGTACGGCATCATAAGATTCTGGGAACGGGTTCGTACCCACTTGAGATAAGGCTCAAGGGGGATGGAATTTTTGTGCCCCAGTGTCTTACTATCCACCTTGTTAGGCATCCTCTAAGCTCTGATGAACCTTTGTCGAAGTCCTTGCGCATCGTTGTCGAAGTCAAAAACTAGGTCAGGAATCAGCATGTCATGAGTGCCATCCCTCCGAGCATATCCAAATTGTCTCAAAGCTAGACAGGGGTTGTAGGTGATGCCTCCCCTAATGCCAAGTAGTGGGACATTATGGAATTCCCCACAACGATCAATGAGGATGACATTTTCTCTAGACCGAGAACACAAATGTACATCAGAATGTGTGAGGGTCATCAATCGTTGTGACCACCTTAAACCCTGTTCATTCTTCAGAACTGATTGTGGAAGGTGAGAAATAAACCACCTTGCTAGGAGAGGAGTACAGCACATGAGAACACCTCTTTTCCTCATTGTTCGTGTGTAAAATGAGTGTAGGATGTCCCCAAGCAATGTAGGTATAGGATTCCTGGATATGAAAATCTTGACAGCATTCACATCTATAAGTTGGTCAGGGTTTGGGAACAAGACCAGCCCATAGATAAGGAGTGCCACAATCTCTTCAAAGGCTTGTAGATCAAGATAATTCCAGCATTCTTGTGCCTTCTCAAACAAAAACTTTGCCAAGAATCCCTTGACACCACTTCTGGTTTCCCAATGCCCCTTGATGTCAGATGGTTACAAGTGTAATGCTTGAGCAACATCTTAAGGCTTTGGTTCTTTTTCCGTACCGTTGTAGGGTAGTTGATGAAGAATAGGAATTCTCAAGAGTTGAGAAAATTCCTCCAAAGTAAGCACCAATTGGTAGCCAGGGAATGTGAAACAGTGGTGTAGGGGGTCAAAGAACTGGAAGAGAACTTTAACCATGTCTTTTTCAATGTTGGTGTTGACTAAACTGAGGAGTCTACCATGTCTTTCACTGAAGAGAGAATTCTCTGGAATTCTGGATGTAAGCTCCTTGAGTTGAGGAGGGATTCTTACAAGGTTGACTTGAATTGTTTTCCTGCGAAGAGATTCTATGACCTACAAAACAAGAACAAAGATGAAGGTCCAAACCCTTGAAATGGTTAGTGGATGCATATGATGCTTTATGATGTTTATGATGTATGCACAAACACATGTACAAGCAAGTCACACAAAACACTAGTTTCAGGCTTGCATGAGGTTTCATAGGTAAATACCCTCTTGAGTTTAGTTGGCTCAAAACCTGTCCTATAAATAGTAACTGGGTTCTAAGGAGCTCAATATCACTAGATTATTTTCTGTGTTCATTGTTTTGGTTTAGCCACTTAACTAGAGACCAAAATATTCCAAGAAAACAACCCTCAATGAGTGTAGTATCGAGTATCTACCAACTTCGGACTGCACCAAATCCGGTCATCTCACTACCCCTAATAAAAGGCCAAGATGGTCAAGTAAGGTTCTAAGAGTTCATTAGTGCTTCATGACATCACTCAGCGGCCCCGTATTCTCTTTGATTGACTCAAAGGCTACCGGTACTCACAAATATGTCGCACTAATATAGCTATTGCTTCAACTGTGTCGGTATACCCCGCACAATTTCCACAACGTATTGCTATTTACCTATGAATGTTTCCCAAATCTGGGTGGAGGATTTCAAACCCAAACAAGAGAGCCAAATGTAAAGCAATCAAAGCAAACAATAATCATGCAAAGGGTGATCTAAGCCCTAAGGTTACTCCACTTTTAGAAGGTCCCCGACAGAGTCGCCAGTTCTGTGATACGGTGGAAGAACTGACTTGGGATTTTGCGTTCGTGTTCGCAAATGTTTCGATTTAGCAAGAGTCGCCACCGACTTTTTATTTTATCCTAAGGAAAGGTCAAAAAGCATAGGAAAGACCTTTGAGATGTTTTCTTGGGTTCGGGGAGTAGATTATAGAAAGGGAAGGTATTAGCACCCTTTCTATCCATGGTTATCCATGGGCTCTTAGTTACTTGCTTAGATCACTTGCTTTGTTTTTTTCAATTGTTTGAAATGGTGTTTTGTGTGTAGTTTTTGAAAAATGCTTTTTGAAAAGAGGCCATCGTTGTGGCAACCTTTGTAATGATTCTTGTTTGAATGTATACAAAGGTGTTTTTATCTTTTGAAAAGTTTCCAATGTTTGAAAGTGGGATTTTGAAAGTGTGTTTTGAAAATAGCAAGGATGTTTTTGCAAGTTTGATCAAGTAACTAGGTATAAAACAAGTATATAAGTAAAAAAAATGTAATATTTTTATATTTTTTGCCTAATTATATATATTAAATATGTAAAAATAAAAATTAATTATTTACAAAAAATGGGTGTTTTCTAGAAAATATTTTCAAATGTAAATAAAAATAATAAATGAAAGTAAGTATGTTTTTTATATTATTTTTGTGTTTTAAAAAAAAAGAAAATAGTTTATTTACCTATTTATATTAGTAAGATAAAAATAAATATCAAATAAATATGAAAAATATAGAAAATAATTTTTTTGCATTTTTTATATTTAGACAAAAAATAATAAAGTCAAATAAAAAATAAAAATAACAAAATGACAAATATTCAAATAAATGGGCCAGGGGGGGTGTAAACAGAAATGTGGGGTGTCAAAAGTGAAAACAAACAGGCCCAGCCCAACCAAACTTCTTCTTCTTCCTCTTGTTCACAAAACACGCGCTTCTGTACATCAATGGCTATCTCCTAATTCTTTGATTTTTTGACAAAACTCATAACATAAACATTGTAGAGAATTAAACAACGAATCCAACCATATAAAAAACTTGGATTAACTCTCAAAGACCAGAGAGAATTTCTCTGGCCCTAAGTTTTAACCTAGTTTTTTTCAGAAAGTTCATGAGTGAAATTCTCTTAGCACGATTAATGTAAATGAAAACTAAGCATATGTATGGCTTCAGGGCTATGAGTACAACATATTTCATTCACAAACCTAAGCCTAACCATTCCTAAATAGAGAGATAGAAGTCCATGAAATACCTGTTTCAGTTGACTTCGAGTTGGGCAATGTAGCAACCTTCAATGGTGTTTGAGCTTTTGTTGAGCTTGCCTGAAGTCCAAGGAACCTTTTCCAATGCTTGGCTTGTTTTGAAACAGCTTGAATCATGCTGTAGAACTCAACCTGCAGAGCTTTGAAACAAAAATGGCAAAGTGTGTTAGAGGTGTTACAGCTTGCAATGGGGGCCTGGGATAGTTCAGGTGAGTTGATTGGAAGGTGTTTGAACTATCTTTGGACAAAACGCACGATGGAATTTGGCTGTAGCTTTCAAAATGCAGAACTTGCCCTGTTTTGCAGCAAAATAGGGATTTTGAGTATGAGGATGTTTGAGTGATGAAAGGGTCGTGTTTCAGGCTTGTTGGGAGGTATGGAACTTGTTTACAATGTTTGTCTAAACTTCTGTTAACAATTATGAGAGATGGCTTATGTTTGACAACTTTTCTTCTTTTTCAAGCAAGCATGTGGAAGTGATGTTATAGATTGGTACAAGCCCTCCTATCATGCTGTATTGTTTGCTCTTGGTTCTGGGAATTGATAGCTTCAATATTGATTCAGAGATATGGCCCCATACCTCAAGGATTTTGGTTTGACATAAAGTGTACTTTTACAAAAATGGCATTTTACCTTTTTCCAAATAAGGGTTAATCTTGTATGTAATGTCCAAATGGCCAAGATAACACCTTAATTCAATGGTTATGCATTAAATTATGAAGTGCAAGTTGGTTTTGAGGCCTGCAAGCTAGCACCAACATGCTGATTTGAAAATGCAAGTTTGTATGAACATGTATTGGTCATGGAAAAAAGTGAGTTTTTGCCAACTTCAAACATTCGATTCTCTCTAACCACAAGGGTGTTTGAGGATTTCTTGGACAATTTGGAAAGCTTGTAAAATGTACTATAATACATATTTGAAATGCAATTTGAAACTCCAAGTGGAACTATGTGACAAATGGCCAAGAAGATGGGTCAAAATCCTGCCTAAATTAGGGCAAAATTTCTCTAAGTTAAAAGTTTTAGGTACCCTTGTTCCAAAAATCATAACTTGAGATACAAGCCTCTTTTGAGAAAACTTTGTGAATAAAAGTTGTAGACTTTGTGATGGACTACAACTTTCATGTTTCAAGTTTTGTTTTAATCCATTTTCATCTTTGTGAAAAAATGGGACAAAGTTAGGAAAAAATAAGAAAATTTCATAACTTAGAAAATTTCTAAGTTATGAAATTTTTCCATTTTAAACCCTAATTTGCATTTTTGGGTTTCTTGGTGAACAAGTTTCATAATTTGACATGTCTTGATGAAAAATGACTCTTGGCACTTGATTTTGACCAAAAAGTCAAAGTTTGACTTTTCAGTGTACAGTCAAATTTTGATCAGTTGACTGAAAAATTCATCTGTCAATCCTATGCATTTGAGATCTTTTGAACTTGTTGAATGGGTCAAGACAATTTCATTGAGTCCTTTAGTCCATGTGTGAGCTTAATTTGCCATTGTATAGGTCAAATAATCAAAAATTGCCTTTGTGTAGTCAAAACCCTAAAAATGACCATTTTGCCCTTTTGGTGATCTGATCAAATTTCTTGTGGAATTGTGATCCAAACTTGATCAAATAGTTCATATGAGTTCATAATGTTGATGTGGGTCAAATTTCATGAGGTTTGATTGTCAATTGGCCACAGTTGACTTTTTTCCCCAATATAGTTGATTTCTAGGTCAAATGTCCAATTGACTGGGCAAAAATTTGAATCAAGGCTTGAAACTTGGTATGGACCAACTTGTGAGTCCAATATGAAGTATGAAAGTCAATTTTGGCATTGTGGGTCAAAACATCCATGTGCAAACTCAAACCCTAATTTAGATCAACAGTGCAAGTAAGTGTCTTGAGCAGAGCAAACCCTAGCTTGATCTTCAGTTCCAAGAGTCTTGTGATGAGAAAATGTTGATGAAATGGGAGGGCAAATTTTGGGGTACAACAATTAGGATTTAAACTCTTGTAAATCCCCATTTGTAAATATGTATCCCCATCCCCGAAATGATGTAATAGCTTAGGATTTATTTTTCCGCACTTTTATTGCTTTCATACATTGTTAGTAATTAAGATGTATGACAAGATAAAAATTAATAAATAGATAACCCTAATCAAAGACGAAATGCATGTAAATTAAACACACTTGCACACTAGCACCTCTAGGGTAATCTCACTTTGTTGCCTTTCGGAAAATAGTCATGTCCCTCGAATATGGGAGTTTTAGCAGAGACCCTCGATAAAAGATCATAGTCCCTCGATGACCCTCAATGTTGCCTTCAGTAAACGATCTAGTCCCTAAATAACATTACTAAAATGTCATGTAGGTTGCCTTCTATGACTATACAAAAACGTCTCGTTCCCGTCCCTTCACATCCAACGACGGGGTTGCTTACCAAAATAATGGTAAGATAACAACATCTAAAGGAGGAGGAAAAGAACGTTTAAGACCTTTTGAGTAGGTAAGTTGCCTTTAATTACTCGCTTGCTCACAACAAAAACATTTTATACACCAACACTTCACTTTGGGACATTTTTTGAAAGACAAAACACTTTGTACGCATTCTTATAGAGACGAGAACCATTACAGAGACATTCCTTTTCAAAATACTTTCAAAACCCACATCACAAACACACTTTCAAACAAAAAGCAAGTGATCTAGCAAGCAACTAAGAGCTAGTAGATAACTACAGATGAAAAGGGTGCTAATACCTTCCCTTTTCATAACCTACCTGTTGTACCCCAAAATTTGCCCTCCCATATTCTTCAAGATTTGCAAAGAGCATGCTCCAAAATCTCCCAAGAGTTGCACAGTCCAATGGCCTCCTAACAGTCAAAAATTAGGGTTTTGGTTCTGGTAAAGGAATTGAAGTTTCCAAGGGCCCAAACAAGTCCCACATGCCTATAAACATTGCCAAGCATCCATATGCTAAATTTCAAGACTCACAGCACAAAATTGCACAGTCAAAAACCTAATTGCTCAACAGTCAATTGTAGGGGCAAAATGGTCATTTGACAGTCAAAAGTCAAAAATTTTGGTCAACATCTTATTTTGAAGCCACAAACATCATTTGATCAATTCTTGATCATGATTCTCAAGGCATGGCTCAAAAAGTCTCAAGATGCAAAAGTTTCTATTTTTGGACAGTTGAAAAAGTCAATTGCAAATTGACCAAGGCATAACTTCCACATGGTTTATCAGAAAAATTCCATCCAAAGCTCATTTTTAAGAGAATGACATTTCCTACAACTCCTCTTCACAGTTCAAGTCCAAGAAATTCTCTCACAAAAAGTTATCAATCTCAACATTATAGGTCATTTTCAAAAGTCAACAAAAAGGCACTTTAAGTCAAAGACCATAACTTGAGATTGGTAAATCAAAATGACATGGGACCAAAGGCATTGGTTAGAGGACTTCAAGACCTTTCCAAAATGTCCGAGAACATGATCAAAGCTTAAAAATTGAGCAAGATATGCCTTGTGGAAGTTGGGAAATTTTTGGGAATTTTGAAAAGTCAACTTTGATTCAAATGCCTCAAAATTGCTAATGGGCCACAATTTCTTCCAAGAATCATCACCCAAAAGCTATGCACGACCCATTGACCCAAAGGGGAGTTATTTTCTTATTTTTAATTAATTAATTGAGTTTTTAATCCTATTAATTCATTTAATTAAAATTAAATATGAGAAAAATACTAAAATAAAGGTTTTGAATCTTTTTGTGCAGAGATTTCACTCATAATGAATCAAATATTTCGTGCATACTCAAAAAGGCAAGATTTCTTATGATTGGCAATAGTTTCATGGCAAAGAGATTTGGAAAAGATGCTTGAAAATCACAAATTCAAAAGCATTGAATACATGGATTTTGGGCCAGTTTTTCTAACCTAAATCATTCACATACATAAGCATAATACAAACCTAATGCCAAGAACAAGAAAGATGCGCCCAAACACAAAGAACAACTTTGCATTTTTTTCAAAAAAACCTTGAAACTGTTTTGATAGCTAGTGCATAATTCAAGGCCTCAAAACTATTCCACAAGCTTGCCAAGACTACCAGGAATCTTTTCCAATCAAAGTCAAGTCCCCATACTCGAAGAAGTGGTAGAACGCAATCACCCTGTTCACAAAAATTTTCTTAATCGTATTTGAATTTACATGCATTTTCCATATGTTCTAATGCTTGATTTACACTAATATAAACTCTCTGAAGCTATTGATGTATTTTAATTGAGTTAATATTGTCTGTATGAGAAGTTGCCATGGACGCAGGTTAGGGTTTCAGAAGCTTCCATTTGGGGCTTTGCAAATATGGAAAAATTAGGCTATGAAACTTACACCATTGAAACCAGGATGCCCAAACGAATTGAACAACCACCTCGCGCCCTTTTTATATTCCCTCATGTGCTAATCGCTATTTTTGAATATTGCAGTTAGTGGGGGTTTAAAACCCCCGCTATTTGATATTAGTTTCGGGCAAAAATGAAGAAGCAATGGGAGAAGAAGATGAGCTGTTGGCTTGTGGTTGGCTAGTTCAAACATTGGCGCGTTATTTTATTGTCCAGCATAATACTTATTTCTCTCTCATAATAATCATGGTCCACTAAATGAACAAAGAGACTCAATGGCTCAGCTGGCATGTGCGTTGCCCTACAGGTATTGGGACCTGGGTTCGATTCCCAGGTCCCCTTGTATATTTCATGATTTTTTCTCTAACATGTTCCAGCGCTGCACTCATCCAGTGGTCCACCAAACGCCTTGCCTGCTTGCCTGCCAAGTGTCCCCAGGGATCCATCCAAAAGCCAGAATGTGCTGACTACCATGTACGCTAGTCAACCACACGCGCACAAGCATTGAAAAGTCAAACAGGCCTTGAATTCAGTGGGCCTAATTCCTTGCACATACCTCCAAATTGGGCAGATACCCCTCATATGGTTTGCATATCTCTTTTTATTTTAATTCTTTTTTTCTTTTATTTAATTAATTGCTTTTATTTAATTCCATAAAATTAATTTTCATAATACAAAAATATAAAAAATCAGAAAAGTCAAAATAAAAATATGTTTTATTAATATTAATTTCTATCAATTTTGTAAATAAATTCCAATAATTAATTTAGTTTAATTTTAGGTTTAACTTTAATGTTTTTTTTTCTTAAATAAATAAAATACATAAAAATTAGGTTTTTTTAGCATTCTACTCTTTTTCTCAATAATTAAATTTTTCTTCTTATTATTATTAACCATTAATTAATTTTGTAAGTAAATGTGACGTTTAATTAATTAGGGTAAATTAGGTTAAAACTTAAACATTTTTTTCTTTAATAATTAAAAACAATTTAGAACTAGGGTTTTATTTAATTTCAAATTCCAATTAATTTTCTTTATTTCCATTAAACACAAAAACATCAAAAAAACAAGTTCTTTTCTTTATTTAATCATTAATTAATTTAAATTCCGATCTAATCTTTAAAGGGTCCAACGCCCTCGCACCTTCGATTATAATTCCTTTTCGCGCATTTGCTTCTATTTTTCTTTTTTATCTTATGTAATTGCCCCAAGGATTTGTAATAGTAATTAGGACATTTACTTTCCACACTTTTATTCAAATCGGGTCTTTGTTTAATTTGGCGATGTATGGACCCGCGCCTTGTAATAGCGTAGGACTTTTATTTTTCCACATTTTAATTTCCGCACCTTTAAACTGTTAATCACATGAAAGAATGTATGCCCAAATAAAATCAAAGCGTAGCTCACTCAATGCATGATTAAGATAAAATATAAACTGAAAATGACACACAATTCACACACCACTCTTAGGGTACGCCTCACTGTTGCCTTGCCCCTCGAAACGTGGTCGTCGAGTATAGGACGTCTTAGTGAGTCCTTATGTCCCATTGATCTAGTTGCCTCGAAACGGTTGCCTCGAACAAGTTGCCTCGAAACAAGTTGCCTCGGAATAGTTGCCTCGGAATAAAAGATCAATGGCATAAGGGTAGCTTCTAAGGTGTCTTACTATTGCTCGGTGACCACACTGTCCCTAAATCGAATTGACCCGAACACCTCCAACGGTGGTGCTACCTACCTCTCAATGGTGGGATGGCACTACCTTAAGGACATTTACACAGCAGAATTCCTTAGGGTAGGTAGATGACTCGTAGATACTTGCTCTAATTCAAAACAAATCAAAAACTTCTTTTCACACCGACACTTTTCAAAAAGCTTTCAAAAACAAACTTTTCAAACACTCTTGAGGACTAATACAAAAGTCGAACTGAAACTTTAAACGAAACTTTTTCAAACTCACTCACACTTTGAAAAGCAGACATTTTGAAAACACAAATGAGCAAGTATCTAAGAGCCCATGGATAACCATGGATAGAAAGGGTGCTAACACCTTCCCTTTCTATAAATCTACCTCCCGAACCGAGAGCAATCTCATAAGGAATTTTTTTGTGCTTTTGTCCTTTCCATTTGGAGAAAATAAAAGATGGTGGCGACTCTTGCTTCCGTGACATTTCGCGAACCAGCGTTAAATAGTCAGTTCCAGATCCACCGATCACAGAACTGGCGACTCTACTGGGGATAACTTATAAAGTGAGGTGTACCTTAGGATAGTTCATAAACTGTGTTTTCAATTGCTTTGACTTGTTTGCTTTAAATTGTGGGACTGTCTTAGGAGTTCTATAGATCCTAACCCGGATCTGGGGATACCTTCTTAGAAAGTAGCAACAAGACTGTGAGGGAACTGTGCGGGGTATACCGACATGGTTGAAGTAGTATGCTACGTTGATGTGGCACTTTGGTGTGTACCGGTAACCCTAGAGTTCAGTCAAGGAGAGTACGGGGCCTCCGCGTGGTGTCGTGAAGCATCAACTGACCTTAGGAACCTTAATTGAACAATCTTGGCCTCTTTAGGGTAGTGAGATAACTGACTTTGGTGTAGTCCGAGGTTGGTTGATACTCGATACTACACTCAATTGAGGGTTACTTTCCTGGAATATTTCGGTCGCCAGTTCAGTGGCTAAATCGAAATGATGAACAATGAAAGCAATTCAGTGATATTGGGACCCTTAGAACCCGGTTACTTCTGATAGGACAGGTTGAGCCCACCAACTTCAAGAGGGTAATACCCAGACCCCATGCTGGCCTAAACTCTAAGGGCTGACTTGTGTGACTTGTGTGCCTTATCATGTTTGCCTTTGTAAATATTTGTGGTGTGTTTAATCATAGCATCATGACATCATACAGCATCATATGCATTGACTAACCATTTCAGGGGTTCGAATCTTCATCTTTGTTCTTGTTTTGTAGGACATGGAAACCGTTCGCAGAAAGACAATTCAGATCAGCCTTGCAAGGATTCCTCCTCAGCTTAAGGAGCTTATATCCAGGGTTCCCGAGAGCTCTTCATTCAGTGAGAGACATGGAAGACTCATCAGCTTGGTCAACACCAACATTGAGGAAGACATGATAAAGGTCATGTTCCAGTTCTTTGACCCTCTGCATCACTGTTTCACTTTCCTGAATTATCAACTGGTGCCTACATTGGAAGAGTTCTCCCGGCTTCTGAAGATCCCTATCCTTGATCAACTACCCTACAACGGTACGGAAAAGGAACCCAAACTTGAAGAGATTGCTAAAGCCTTACACCTACAATCATCTGACCTCAAAGGAAATTGGGAAGTTAGAAGTGGTATCAAAGGGTTCTTAGCCAGGTTTCTGTTTGAAAAGGCCCAAGAATGTTGGAACTCCCTTGACCTACAAGCTTTTGAAGAAGTTGTGGCCCTCCTTGTCTATGGTTTGGTGTTGTTCCCTAACCCAGATCAGCTTATAGATATCAGTGTTGTCCAGATCTTCATGTCCAGGAATCCTATACCTACGTTGCTTGGGGACATCCTTCACTCATGTTACACTCGAACCATGAGAAAAAGAGGTGTTCTTATGTGCTGCACTCCTCTCCTGGGAAGGTGGTTTATTTCGCACCTTCCACAATCAGTTTTAAAGAACGAGCGGGGTTTGAGGTGGTCACAGCGATTGATGACCCTTACACATGCTGATATACATTGGTGTTCTCGATCCAGAGAGGATGTCACTATCATTGATCGTTGCGGGGAGTACCCTAATGTTCCTTTACTTGGAATCAGAGGAGGTATTACTTACAACCTGTGCCTAGCTTGGAGACAGTTTGGTTATGCTTGGAGGGACGACCCTCGTGACATGTTAATTCTTGACATAGTTTTTGACTTCGACAACAATGCACAAGGACTTCGCCAGAGATTTATCAGAGCTTGGAGGATGCCAAGTAGGATAGACAGCAAGACCCTGGGGCACAGGAATTCCATCCCGTTGGAACCTTATCTCAAGTGGGTACGAGCCTGCTCCCAGAAGTTAGTGATGCCTTATCCTCATGTTCTCCTTGTGATCAAAGAGCCAGTATTGGAAGGAGAGGTGTCCTATACCATTCAACATCCTGATATGCCCACGTCCTGGGAAGAGATGCAGAAGAGCTGGATCCAGCTTAAGGAAGAACAGAATTCTCTTGAGACCAGTCTACATGCTAGTGAAAAGAAGGTCCTGGAGCTCACCCGCCTACTGCACGAGGAGAGGAATCTCAACACCTACATTGCTCCGAAGAGGATGCGTAGTGTCTTTTGGGATTGATCTACTTTGTAATGTTTTGCCCATGAGGCTTTGATGTACCAAACAATTATTTCCTTAATGATAACGTGTGTTCCTTTTGTCTACAACAAATTTGAATTTTCGAACCCTTGAATGCATTGCATAAACACATATCATTCATCATGTGCATAGCATGTACTCTTCTTTTCAGGTTGCTTACTGTTCTTCACTGTTTATTTCAGCATCATGAACCCTGAATCATCTATCGAGATGTCTATCAAGGCCCTTCAGGCGCAGAACGCACAATTTCAGGAGCTGATCATGGGTTTGGCTCAAGGTCAAGAAGAGATGAAGGCTTTGCTCCTGAAGAAGGAGAAGAAGAAGAAGAAGAGAACCGTTCTATTCAACTTGGGCCGGAGGTTTGGTAACACTCTGCAGAATGAGGAAGCTGGTTCTTCTGTAGGCAAAGACAGTCCCCAGGGGGGAAGGACTCCAAGTCCGGTGGTCTCTGACAACGAGACTGACTTTAATGAGGAACAGTATCCTCCAGCGGAAGACAAATACAAGCAGTTGGAGGACCGTCTGAACGTCATGGAGATTCAGCAAGTGCCTGGTTTGGATTTCAGAGACTTGGGTTTATCCACTGGTGTGATTATCCCTCACAAGTTTAAAGCACCATCTTTCACCAAGTATGACGGGGCGTCCTGTCCTAAGTTACACCTCAGATCTTATGTGCGGAAGATTCAGCCGTATACAGTGGACAAGAACTTGTGGATCCACTTCTTCCAGGAGAGTCTTTCAGGGACTCATCTTGAATGGTTCTATCAGCTGGATGGGACCAAGGTTCGTAACTGGGAGGAGTTGGCTACTGCTTTTTACAAGCAGTATCAATATAATGCCGACCTTGCTCCTACACGTACCCAACTCCAGGGTATGTCGCTAGGATCAGGCGAAGGCTTTAAAGAGTATGCGCAGAAGTGGAGGGATCTGGCTGGCAGGGTGCAGCCTTCGTTAACAGACCGTGAGTTGGTAGATATGTTCTTGGGGACCCTATCCGGGCCATTCTTCAATCATCTTATCGGTAATTCATCTGCAGGGTTTACTGACCTCATTCTGACTGGGGAAAGGATAGAGGCTGGCATGAAGTCCGGAAAGATTCAGAAGGGTGCATCTTCAAGTTCTGAGAAGAAGCCTTTTAAGAAGGAGGCCAGTGCTGTGTATGGGCCTAGAAGACAAGATAAACCAGAGCACCGCCAATCTGTCAACGCGGTGGTGATTGCTAAGCCTGTTGCCGCTCCTCGGCAAACCAATCAACAAAGGGCTGAGAGACCCAGAAGAGAATTTACCCGGCTAAGTATGACCTTGTCACAAATCTTGCCGCAGTTGCTATCCACCAACTTGGTGACTGTCAAAGAGGCTCCAAAGGTTGTGAATACTGCCTCTCCTAAGTATAATCCAAATGCCCACTGTGCTTATCATTCCGATAGCCCGGGGCATTCCACTGATGATTGTTGGGCCCTAAGGAACAAGGTGCAGGACCTTATTGATGCCAAGGAGGTACAGTTTGAGGCACATGAGAAGCCTAATGTAGTGACAGCTCCCCTGCCTACTCATGGAGTGAATGCTATCAAGGATGATGACGAGGTGGAAGAATCTGAGTTCGACAGCTGGATTTATCCGACGGCCGACAGTGGACCTAGCAATTGGACTGCAAAGGACAACCTACCTGTTACTTTTGTTACGCAGTAATGAATTCCTTTGTTTTTGTTATTTGTAACAAACAATGAATTGAAACTTTATGGCCCGGTGCCTTACCCGGGGCACCGTTGGCTTCATTTGTGAGGGCTTATAACTGTCATTTCCATATATCATGAATAAAGATCTTGGACGTTTTCTCGCATTTCAAATCTTGTGCTCCCTTTTCTTTCTTTCTATATATTGCAAAACAGCTGTATTTACACACACACTCATACAGGTTTTAATCCACTCTGGATCTCACTGGTAATGACTCTGCTACTGCCAATTATGACTTCGAAAATCCGATCAACTTAGCCGAAGATGAAGGTGAAGATGATTGCGAAGTTCCTGGCGAGCTTGCAAGACTGTTACTCCAGGAAGAGAGGGCAATTCAACCACATGAAGAGCCAGTGGAAACGATAAATCTGGGTACTGAGACGGACAGAAAGGAAGTTAAGATTGGTGCCAACCTGGAGCTCAGCGTGAAGCAACGGTTGACTCAGATGTTACATGATTATGTGGAAATCTTCGCCTGGTCCTACGAAGACATGCCCGGGTTGGATACCGACATTGTGGTCCATCATTTGCCTACCAAGGAAGACTGCCCTCCGGTTAAGCAAAAGGTCCGCCGTATGCGTCCAGAGATGTCTGAGAAGATCAAAGCTGAGGTTATGAAGAAATTCGATGACGGGTTTCTTGCAGTGACTTCTTACCCTCAGTGGGTTGCTAATGTGGTGCCGATACCAAAGAAAGATAGTAAGGTCAGAATGTGTGTCGACTACAGGGATCTGAACAGGGCCAGCCCCAAGGATGACTTTCCCCTACCTCACATTGACGTCCTGGTTGACAATACTGCTCAACACAAGGTGTTCTCTTTCATGGATGGTTTTTCAGGGTATAATCAGATCAAGATGGCTCCTGAAGACATGGAGAAAACTACCTTTGTTACTCAGTGGGGTACCTTCTGCTATAAGGTCATGCCATTCGGGTTGAAAAATGTTGGGGCAACCTACCAACGTGCCATGGTTGCTTTATTTCATGACATGATCCATCATGAGATAGAAGTGTATGTTGATGATATGATTGCAAGATCCCAAACTGAGGAAGAACACCTTGACCATCTACAGAAGCTGTTTGACCGTTTGAAGTTGTACAAGCTGAGGTTGAACCCGAACAAGTGCACCTTCGGGGTAAGATCTGGAAAGTTGTTAGGCTTCGCTGTAAGTGATAAGGGTATTCAAGTGGACCCTGCCAAGGTTAAAGCTATTCAAGAGATGCCAGTTCCCAAGACAGAGAAAGAGGTCAGAGGCTTTCTAGGACGTCTGAATTACATTGCTCGGTTCATCTCACACCTAACTACTACCTGTGAACCAATCTTCAAGCTGCTGAAGAAAGATCAGGTAGTACGTTGGAATGATGAATGTCAGGCCGCCTTTGACAGAATCAAAGAGTATCTCCAAGAACCACCCATTCTTATGCCACCGGTTGAAGGGAGACCTCTGATACTATACCTAACAGTACTTGACAACTCAATGGGGTGTGTGCTGGGGAAGCATGACGAGTCTGGCCGAAAAGAGCACGCCATTTATTACCTTAGGAAAAAGTTTACCGACTGTGAGACCCGATACTCACTGCTCGAGAAAACTTGCTGCGCTTTGGTATGGGCTGCTCGCCGGCTAAGACAGTATATGCTGACTCACACTACCTTGTTGATTTCAAAGATGGATCCGATAAAATACATATTCGAAAAGCCTGCTCTGTCTGGGAGAATAGCAAGATGGCAAATGATCTTGACAGAATACGACATCCAGTACACGACCCAGAAAGCCATCAAAGGAAGTGTATTGGCAGACCACTTGGCACACCAGGCAGTAGATGACTATCAGTCAATGAACTTCGAGTTTCCGGACGAGAGCATCATGATTGTGACTGATTGTGAAGTACCTGGGCCGGATGAAGGACCTGAGAAAGGATCCCGATGGTCTATGCACTTTGACGGAGCCTCCAATGCTTTGGGTAATGGTATCGGCGCTGTAATCATATCCCCTCAAGGCACTTATACTCCACTTACTGCCCGACTATGCTTCAACTGCACCAACAACATGGCGGAGTATGAGGCGTGCATCATGGGTCTTCAAGCTGCGATTGACTTAAGGATCAAGTTTCTGAGTGTCTTCGGAGATTCTGCTCTCGTGATCAATCAGATCAAAGGAGAGTGGGATACGAAACATCCGAATCTTATTCCTTACAGAGAATGTGTGTTGACATTGATCCCCCACTTCACAGAGATATCTTTTGAACATTTCCCAAGAGAGGAGAATCAGTTGGCAGACGCGTTAGCTACAATGTCTTCCATGTTCAAAGTCAAATGGGACAATGAGGCTCCCCGGGTCATTATCTGGAAACTGGACGAACCGGCATACTGTTGTGATCTTGAGGCTAAGGTAGTGACTGAAAAACCCTGGTACCATGAGGTGAAGAGGTACTTGGAAGCTCAGGAATACCCTGAAGGTGCATCTGTCAACGATAAAAAGTTTCTGAGAAGGTTCGCAGCAAAGTTCTTCCTCAGCAACGGCATCCTGTACAAACGAAACCATGATTCGACCTTACTGCGTTGTGTGGATAAGACCGAAGCAGAAAGGATCATGGCAGAGCTACATGAAGGTACCTTCGGAACACATTCCAGTGCACACACCATGGCAAAGAAGATCCTTCGGGCAGGGTATTTCTGGTCCACAATGGAAGCCGACTGTTACCAACATTCCCGGACATGCCATAAATGCCAGATTTATGCAGATAAGGTGCACGTTCCTCCAGTTCCTCTGAATGTCCTGACTGCACCTTGGCCTTTTGCAATGTGGGGTATAGATATGATCGGCGAGATTAAACCTACAGCATCCAATGGGCATCGCTTCATCCTGGTAGCGATCGATTACTTTACAAAGTGGGTTGAAGCAGCTTCTTACGCCACTGTAACCAAGAATGTTGTGGCACGATTCATTCGGCATAACATAATATGTCGATACGGCGTCCCTGAAAGAATCATTACAGACAACGGTACCAATCTTAATAACAAGATGATCACTGAGCTCTGCGAGCAGTTCAAAATACAGCACCACAACTCTTTTCCTTACCGGCCGAAGATGAATGGGGCTGTAGAAGCAGCGAATAAGAATATCAAGAAGATTGTGCAGAAGATGACAGTGACCTATAAAGATTGGCACGAGATGTTACCGTTTGCTCTACATGGGTACCGTACCTCAGCAAGGACGTCAACCGGGGCAACTCCTTTTTCCTTGGTCTACGGCATGGAAGCAGTCTTACCGATCGAAGTGCAAATACCCTCTCTCCGGATAATGAAGGATGCAGACCTGAGTGAAGATGATTGGATCCAGACACGACTTGATCAGTTAAATCTAATTGACAAAAAGAGACTTACTGCTATTTGTCATGGTCAGACGTATCAAAAACGGATGATCAGGGCATTTAACAAAAAGGTCAGACCACAAGAGTATCAAGTTGGGGATCTGGTAATCAAGCGTATCATCCTTCCTTAGAGTGATCCAAGGGGCAAATGGACCCCCACGTACGAAGGGCCATTTGTGGTTAAACATGTGTTCTCAGGAGGAGCCATGATTCTCACCACCATGGATGGTGACGACCTTCCTCACCCCGCCAATGCAGACATAGTAAAAAGATACTACGCATAATAAAGACCCGCTAGGTTGACATACCTAGGCAAAAATTAGAGCTTCCCGGCGAACCAAAAGGGTTCAGGCAAAATAAGGGATGAAATGAAAAATCTGTACACCCGGCAAGTCGAAAACCTGAAAAGGCGGCTTGGGCAAAAATGGGTATCCCGGTGGACTGAAAACCCGAAAGGGCGGTCCAGGCAAAAGTTAGGGATAAAGCGTAATACTATGTCTCATTGGATCACCTTGCATCCAGAATCCGGTATCAACATCAAGTTCAGACGGCATCAATCAATCAGCTTCATCTTCGACTAGGTCATCAAGTGATGAGACGCTCGAAGACATAAAGGCGATAGCAGAGTTGGAAGCCAGTGGGATTATTCTTTTCACACAGCTGTTTTGTTTTCCCTTTGTACAAATTGTATAAACTCTTTTATTCGGCGGCGTTCTCTTACTAGGACGTCAGCCTCTTATACATAAAACGCCTATTTACAGGCAATTCAAAAATCAATATAAATTCACTTTTCAGTTAAAATTGCCAATTGTTTTTCCTTTTCTGTTTTGTTTTGCGAAGAACGTCCAAGGTTCAATTTGTGATATATGCATTTGACAATAATTGTTAACTCATAAATGTTTGCATACGAAACAAAGGATTAATTACAGGTAACATTAGAAACAGGGGCAATAACGAGTTGTCTAAGCGATCTAATTGTCCTGTCCACCAAGGTACCAAGGTAAGTTCATCCGAAGAACATAACCAATATACCTCAATTCCCCAGAGAGAGAGTCAGCAAATCAATGCACTTTCCCCAAGCAAAGCTATACTGGCAGCCCTAAGGAAGTTGGGTATCCTCCAGCAGATCTCAACACTCCCAAGCGCAGTATACGAATATTCTTAACAAGCATCCCCGACAGTCTTGATCTAAGATTGTTCCCCGGCGGTATACCAGACATTCAGTGGAGTCACTTCCAGTACATCTCAAAATTTCCCCAGGAGAGCCCAACATAGTTCAAGATTTCCCCAGGAAAGTTTGAATCCATCTCCCCAGCAGGAAGCTTATCCCCAGTAGATTCTGGAAGCTTCTCCCCCACAGAGCACGAACGCGTCCCCTGGCTTTATTCAAAGGTTATTTCCCTACCAGGATATAACTGGGTTATCCTCAGCCAAAAGCCACGGAAAGATCGTTCTCGGCGAAGTCTTCTTATCCCCAGCGAAGTCTATTAAAGCTTCCAACATAACAACGGTATCCCCAACGGAGTTATCATCAACATCTCAACAGAGTACCTCTCCTCCCACAGAGTACTGTTCCCCAGCAAGGTAGCTAGACTAATTTTTCCCCGCAGAGTAATCCATTCGCCAAGTTTATTCCCCAACGAAGTTATCTTCTCCTACCGGTATTCTTGCAACTGTCATCCCCAGCGGAAACAACAAAGCACTATTCTCCAACATCAGCCCAGGATGTGACTTCCCGGAACCCGTCAAAGATTTACTTTCCTAGACAAAAACATACATTCATAAACATCGCATTTCCATACATTATAGCATGCATATACGCATCATATCTTACAATCTCATTTATGTTGAGAACATCATTGCTCGATCCATATCATGCATTGCATATGACTGACCTTTACCCTTCAGGAAAGATCCAGTTAAGTTCTCAGCTATGTCCAAGACTTTAGTCTGGTTCAGTTAAATCGACTCTAAGATTTTTCTGATTCTTATCCAGTCAAAGTTAATCCAAAACCTTCTCTGGTTCAGTCAGATCGATGCTAAGATCTCCCTGATTCTTATTCCAGTTGAAGATTCCAAGACCTTACCTGGTTCAGTTAAATCGACTCCTAAAGATTTTTCTGATGTCGATCCAGTCAAAGGCCTTCTCTGGTTCAGTCAGATCGACCCTAAGATCTCCCTGATTCTTATTCCAGTTGAAGATTCCAAGACCTTGCCTGGTTCAGTTAAACCGACTCCTAAAGATTTTTCTGATGCCGATCCAGTCAAAGGCCTTCTCTGGTTCAGTCAGATCGACGCTAAGATCTCCCTGATTCTTATTCCAGTTGAAAATTCCAAGACCTTGCCTGGTTCAGTTAAATTGACTCCTAAAGATTTTTCTGATGCCAATCCAGTCAAAGGCCTTCTCTGGTCCAGTTAAATTGATTCCTAAAGATTTTCCTGATGAAGACTCAGTAGAAGACATCCAAGATTCTCTCACCGTTACTGTTGAGGTAGTAATCGTCCAAGATTCTCTCACCGTTACTGTTGAGTTAATAATCGCCCAAGGTTCTCTCATCGTTACTGTTGAGGTAGTAATCGTCCAAGGTTCTCTCATCGTCCCGTTGAGGTAGTAACCATCCCTGATTCATTCATAACCTTTTGAAACTCCAGACTCGATTCCTGTATCTCGCCAGGGCACGTCTGAAGAGGTTTAAGGATTCAATTCCTGTAACCAGTCAGGGCACATCTACACAAAGAGTTTGAAGACCAACTCTTGTAACAGGTCAGGTAATCATCTTTCTTTTTTCAGGTACGCAAGTCCTCGCTAAGGAAACTCTTACGCGATCGACACCTAGATGGCATCTATAAGCCCATCCACATACCAACAGTCTCCAAATGGCATCTATAATCCCATTCCTGACAAGGCTCTGTCACAACTCCAAATGGCATCTGTAAGCCCATTCCCACCAACACACTATTATGTGAGCGCAAATTTCTGGGCACTCTAGTGTTCAATCATCTTCCACCTACGGATTACGAAAGGCACGCCAGCCAATCTACATCCTCAGGCTTAAGAAGATTGAACAGGGGCAACTGTTGTACCCCAAAATTTGCCCTCCCATATTCTTCAAGATTTGCAAAGAGCATGCTCCAAAATCTCCCAAGAGTTGCACAGTCCAATGGCCTCCTAACAGTCAAAAATTAGGGTTTTGGTTCTGGCAAAGGAATTGAAGTTTCCAAGGGCCCAAACAAGTCCCACATGCCTATAAACATTGCCAAGAATCCATATGCTAAATTTCAAGACTCACAGCACAAAATTGCACAGTCAAAAACCCTAATTGCTCAACAGTCAATTGCAGGGGCAAAATGGTCATTTGACAGTCAAAAGTCAAAATTTTTGGTCAACATCTTATTTTGAAGCCACAAACATCATTTGATCAATTATTGATCATGATTCTCAAGGCATGGCTCAAAAAGTCTCAAGATGCAAAAGTTTCTATTTTTGGACAGCTGAAAAAGTCAACTGCAAATTGACCAAGGCATAACTTCCACATGGTTTATCATAAAAATTCCATCCAAAGCTCATTTTGAAGAGAATGACATTTCCTACAACTCCTCTTCACAGTTCAAGTCCAAGAAATTCTCTCACAAAAAGTTATCAATCTCAACATTATAGGTCATTTTCAAAAGTCAACAAAAAGGCACTTTAAGTCAAAGACCATAACTTGAGATTGGTAAATCAAAATTACATGGGACCAAAGGCATTGGTTAGAGGACTTCAAGACCTTTCCAAAATGTCCAAGAACATGATCAAAGCTTAAAAATTGAGCAAGATATGCCTTGTGGAAGTTGGGAAATTTTTGGGAATTTTGAAAAGTCAACTTTGCTTCAAATGCCTCAAAATTGCTAATGGGCCACAATTTCTTCCAAGAATCATCACCCAAAAGCTATGCACGACCCATTGACCTAAAGGGGAGTTATTTTCTTATTTTTAATTAATTAATTGAGTTTTTAATCCTATTAATTCATTTAATTAAAATTAAATATGAGAAAAATACTAAAATAAAGGTTTTGAATCTTTTTGTGCAGAGATTTCACTCATAATGAATCAAATATTTCGTGCATACTCAAAAAGGAAAGATTTATTATGATTGGCAATAGTTTCATGGCAAAGAGATTTGGAAAAGATGCTTGAAAATCACAAATTCAAAAGCATTGAATACATGGATTTTGGGCCAGTTTTTCTAACCTAAATCATTCACATACATAAGCATAACACAAACCTAATGCCAAGAACAAGAAAGCTGCGCCCAAACACAAAGAACAACTTTGCATTTTTTCAAAAAAACCTTGAAACTGTTTTGATAGCTAGCGCATAATTCAAGGCCTCAAAACTATTCCACAAGCTTGCCAAGACTACCAGGAATCTTTTCCAATCAAAGCCAAGTCCCCATACTCGAAGAAGTGGTAGAACGCAATCACCCTGTTCACAAAAATTTTCTTAATCGTATTTGAACTTACATGCATTTTCCATACGTTCTAATGCTTGATTTACACTAATATAAACTCTCTGAAGCTATTGATGTATTTTAATTGAGTTAATATTGCTTGTATGAGAAGTTGCATGGACGCAGGTTAGGGTTTCAGAAGCTTCCATTTGGGGCTTTCCATATATGGAAAAATTAGGCTATGAAACTTACACCATTGAAACCAGGATGCCCAAACGAATTGAACAACCACCTCGCGCCCTTTTTATATTCCCTCATGTGCTAATCGCTATTTTTGAATATTGCAGTTAGTGGGGGTTTAAAACCCCCGCTATTTGATATTAGTTTCAGGCAAAAACGAAGAAGCAAGGGAGAAGAAGATGAGTTGTTGGCTTGTGGTTGGCTAGTTCAAACATTGGCGCGTTATTTTATTGTCCAGCATAATACTTGTTTCTCTCTCATAATAATCATGGTCCACTAAATGAACAAAGAGACTCAATGGCTCAGCTGGCATGTGCGTTGCCCTACAGGTATTGGGACCTGGGTTCGATTCCCAGGTCCCCTTGTATATTTCATAATTTTTTCTCTAACATGTTCCAGCGCTGCACTCATCCAGTGGTCCACCAAACGCCTTGCCTGCTTACCTGCCAAGTGTCCCCAGGGATCCATCCAAAAGCCAGAATGTGCTGACTACCATGTACGCTAGTCAACCACACGCGCACAAGCATTGAAAAGTCAAACAGGCCTTGAATTCAGTGGGCCTAATTCCTTGCACATACCTTCAAATTGGGCAGATACCCCTCATATGGTTTGCATATCTCTTTTTATTTTAATTCTTTTTTTCTTTTATTTAATTAATTACTTTTATTTAATTCCATAAAATTAATTTTCATAATACAAAAATATAAAAAAATCAGAAAAGTCAAAATAAAAATATGTTTTATTAATATTAATTTCTATCAATTTTGTAAATAAATTCCAATAATTAATTTAGTTTAATTTTAGGTTTAACTTTAATGTTTTTTTTTCTTAAATAAATAAAATACATAAAAATTAGGTTTTTTAGCATTTTACTCTTTTTCTCAATAATTAAATTTTTCTTCTTATTATTATTAACCATTAATTAATTTTGTAAGTAAATGTGACGTTTAATTAATTAGGGTAAATTAGGTTAAAACTTAAACATTTTTTTCTCTTTAATAATTAAAAACAATTTAGAACTAGGGTTTTATTTAATTTCAAATTCCAATTAATTTTCTTTATTTCCATTAAACACAAAAACATCAAAAAAACAAGTTCTTTTCTTTATTTAATCATTAATTAATTTAAATTCCGATCTAATCTTTAAAGGGTCCAACGCCCTCGCACCTTCGATTATTATTCCTTTTCACGCATTTGCTTCTATTTTTCTTTTTTATCTTATGTAATTGCCCCAAGGCTTTGTAATAGTAATTAGGACATTTACTTTCCGCACTTTTATTCAAATCGGGTCTTTGTTTAATTTGGCGATGTATGGACCCGCGCCTTGTAATAGCGTAGGACTTTTATTTTTCCACATTTTAATTTCTGCACCTTTAAACTGTTAATCACATGAAAGAATGTATGCCCAAATAAAATCAAAGCGTAGCTCACTCAATGCATGATCAAGATAAAATATAAACTGAAAATGACACACAATTCACACACCACTCTTAGGGTACGCCTCGCTGTTGCCTTGCCCCTCGAAACGTGGTCGTCGAGTATAGGACGTCTTAGTGAGTCCTTGTGTCCCATTGATCTAGTTGCCTCGAAACGGTTGCCTCGAACAAGTTGCCTCGAAACAAGTTGCCTCGGAATAGTTGCCTCGGAATAAAAGATCAATGGCATAAGGGTAGCTTCTAAGGTGTCTTACTGTTGCTCGGTGACCACACTGTCCCTAAATCGAATTGACCCGAACACCTCCAACGGTGATGCTACCTACCTCTCAATGGTGGGATGGCACTACCTTAAGGACATTTACACAGCATAATTCCTTAGGGTAGGTAGATGACTCGTAGATACTTGCTCTAATTCAAAACAAATCAAAAACTTCTTTTCACACCGACACTTTTCAAAAAGCTTTCAAAAACAAACTTTTCAAACACTCTTGAGGACTGATACAAGAGTCGAACTGAAACTTTAAACGAAACTTTTTCAAACTCACTCACACTTTGAAAAGCAGACATTTTGGAAACACAAATGAGCAAGTATCTAAGAGCCCATGGATAACCATGGATAGAAAGGGTGCTAACACCTTCCCTTTCTATAAATCTACCTCCCGAACCGAGAGCAATCTCATAAGGAATTTTTCTGTGCTTTTGTCCTTTCCATTTTGAGAAAATAAAAGACAGTGGCGACTCTTGCTTCCGCGACATTTCGCGAACCAGCGTTAAACAGTCAGTTCCAGATCCACCGATCACACTACCCCCCGAACTCAAGAAATAATCTCGAAAGGTCTTTCCTGTTCTTTTCAACCTTTCCTTTTGGATAACAAAAAGTCAATGGTGACTCTTGCTATCCGCAACAATTGCGAACAAACGCAAAACAATCAAGTCTGTTCTCCCACCGAGTTACACTCGGCATACCGTTTCACTGAGTACACTCTGATAACCGCTCCTCGCGAGCGTATCTTTACTGAGTGTATTAATGTTGAATTCAAACAGATTGGGGTTCGACTTCTCATACCTACACCCCTAAGTTTAACATCGACAAAACCAAGTACTACCGCTTCCATAGGAGCCATGGCCATATCATTGAAGACTGCATCCACCTCAAGGATGCAATCGAGACCCTCATTAGGGAAGGTCGTCTGAGATAGTACATCAAGAGGAGCGAGGCTCTCCGACAAGAAGTCTGCAAGATGAAGAAGGTCGAGGAGGAAACACCACCCTCTATCAATGCCTTCAATCTACAGGTCATCATATGCGTCTCTCGGCCTAAGGACTTCTACGTCCTCGAGGAGGCCAACATGCCTTTATCTACTCATAACACCTAGGAAAGGTTCCCCTCCGCTGTGGTCATATCTGGCGGAGGCTTCAACAAGATCGATGTTGGTTCAGTGAAAAGAAAGTTTGATGGGATGATCAACATGAGCTCAACTTATAATACAACTCTCAACAAGTTCTGGGGAAAATTTGAACCCATCACATTTTATCTCGAAGAGATGCCAGGTGGATCCCCCAACTTCAGGATCCCTTTGCTGGCGAGAGAAAAAAATGGAAAACTTCGATGTTCACCGCATTTTGGTCGAATAAAGGAGCTCAGTCAAAATTATGTACGCACATTTATTCACCACTCTCTAGCTCGACCACACTTACTTGACATTGTACGTGGGTTTCGACCTACATGGTTTCAATGGCACAACCACCATGCCTTAGGGATACATCGAGTTTGTTGTCACCTTAGGGGAATAAAAAATGGCCAGACAAATCAAAGTCCATTTCCTGGTCATTGAATTCCCTTCTCTGTATAACTGCATCTTAGGAAGGCCAACTCTGCTCGAGATGACCGTCGTGCCATCCACGATCCACTTGAAGATGAAGTATTATACAAAGAGGGCTCGCGTCGTCACTCTGCACGGGGATATCGAAGCCACAAGAAGATGCTTCAAAGCATCCACTAAGGGACAAAAGTTGATCGTTGCTACACCCAAGACTGCCAACAAGCAAGCCCAACCCATGGACAATAAGCCAGCTCGAACAATAGAGTAAAAGCCGTCACCTCATGTCGGCTTGGTCGACCTTGACACCCGCTTCACCAAGGATGATCTGAAGGAGGAAAAATAGGAAGATAGATGCCCGACCAGGGATTGATGGCTCTGCGACACTCACAAACAATAGGGAGCCTCTCCATCCTATGCGCCCCATTTCAAATTGATATTTTGAAGTCATCCTCCTCGACAATGATCTGGGAAAAGGTGTGAAGATCGGAACAGGAGTCCCCGACTTGGCGAGGAAGCAACTTAATGCATTCCTAAGAGAGAACACTGACCTATTCGCATGGAACGCTGTTGAGATGCCCGAACTTGGCCCTGAGGTCGTCTGCCATCAGTTGACCATAGATCTTGCCGCTAGGGCAGTAGTTCAACGTAGGCATAGGCAGTCTCCCAAAAAAGCAGAGGTTGCTGAAAAAGTTATAAAAGACCTCCTAAATGCCAATTTTATTTTTGAAGTCTAGTACACAACCTGGTTGTCTAACGTTGTATTAGTTAAAAAATCTAATGGAAAGTGGAGAATGCGTGTTGACTATATCGATCTTAATAGGGCTTGCCCCAAAAATGCATATTCTTTGCATAACATTGATGGACTGGTAGACAACTTTGCCGGTAATAAACTTTTATCATTCATGGATACATATTCAGGATACAATCAAATCTCCATGGTGAGGAGCGACAAACAATACACCACTTTTATGACCGAGTCGGGCAACTATTACTACAATGTAATGCCCTTCGGCCTGAAGAACACTGACGCTACTTATCAACAAATAATGAACAAAGTTTTCTGAGGAGATATCAGGGATATGCTCGAATTATATATGGACCATATAATTGTGAAGTCCCAGGAAGAAACCAACCACACCACCCACCTAAAGAGGGTTTTCGACCAGGCAAGGAAATGTAGGATGAGGTTCAATCCGGAGAAATGTACTTTCGGTGTATGGGAGAGCAAGTTCCTCGATTTCTACTTAGCAGAGCAAGGAATCAAAGCCAAACCCGACAAGTGCAGGGCTTTCTCTGAGTTCCCAACATCGAACTTGAGAAAATCCATCCAATCCCTAAACGGGATACTCACCTCACTGTCTCGCTTCGTGGTGAAATATGCTCAATACACACTTCCGTTTTTCAAACTACTGCGCAAGAAAACAACGTTTGAGTGGAAAAAAGAGTGCGAGCAAGCCCTCCTCCACCTCAAACGAGCTATATCTCAACCACCAGTCCTCTCGCAACCAGAAGGCGGAGAGACTTTGTACCTTTACTTGGTCGTCTTGGCCGAAGCCGTCAGCGCGACCCTCATCTGTGAGACCCTCGACGGGCAAAAACCAATATACTTCACGAGCAAAGCTCTGTAAGGCTCATAACTCAGATACCAACAAATCGAGAAGGTTGCCTTAGCCCTCATCTATGCGGCGAAGAGGCTAAGACACTACTTCCTAGCCCACACGGTCATTATACAAATTGACCACCCCGTGAAGCAACTACTTATCCATCCAGACATGGCCGGTAAAATGCTTAAATGGTCGCTAGAACTATCGAAGTTCAATATCTAGTATGAGAGCAGGAATGCCCTTAAAGCCCAAGTCTTGGCCGACTTCATGGAAAAAATAACCAGATCCGCCTCCCCAGCGAGTGGAGCCCACAAGTGGACTATCTTCGTGGATGGAGCATCTAGCTCGACAGAAAGTGGTGCAGGCATCATTCTCAAGAACGAGGAAGGTATCCTAATCGAAGTCTCCCTCACCTTATCCTTACCTACTTCAAATAACCAAGCCGAATACAAAGCCTTCCTCGTAGGGCTACACCTGGCAGAGGACTTAGGCGTGCAGGAAGTAAAAAACCTTCACTGATTCTTAGCTCGCCGCCTCTCAGGTACAAGGAGAGTATCAAGCCAAAAACAACAACCTCATTGAGTACTTAACTCTAGTAAAAGAAAAACAATGAAAAAGTTTGCTTCCACAAAAGTCAAGCACGTTCCTCATGAGCACAACACCCGAGCAAATATCCTTTCTAAATTCACGAGCACAAGGAAAAAGGGTGGAAATAAGTCCGTGATCTTGGAGACCCTCTCTCGCCCGAGCATCGAAAACCCTCAATGACGCTCGATGTAAACACCATCCGAGATAATAACTGCTGGATGAACCCGATGTACCGTTACCTCGTCACAGGGGAACTGCCTTCCGATTAGAACGAAGACAACCTAACTAAGCGAATAATATGCTCCTACATCTTAATCGAAGACAAACTCCATAGACGAGGATTCTTCATCCCACTCTTGAAGTGTATTGAGGAGGCCAAAGTCCCGCACATCCTGCGGGAAATCCACAAAGGAATCAACGCCAACATCTGGGAGGAAGATCCCTAGCACGGAAGGCCCTACGTGCACGATATTATTGGCCCACCATGCAACACTACACGAAAGAGCATATAAAAATGCGATAAATGCCAACACCGTGCAAATATGCACTTGGCACCGTCTAAAAAACTTAAGACTCTATCGTCCCCGTGGCCCTTCGCCTCGTGGTGAATGGACATCCTCGGTCCGTTCACTATGGGACCATACCAGAACAAGTATTTGATTATCACCGTTGACTACATCAAGAAGTGGATAGAGGTCGAAACCCTCGCCAAAATAACGACACAAAACATATTGCATTTCTACAAGAGAAACATGCTTGTCCGATTCGGCGTACCTTAAGTGCTCATCACCGAAACAGAATGCAATTTACTGACAAAAACATCCAAGACATCGTCACCAAACTAGGCACAAAGCAACACTTCACATCTGTCGAGCACCCTCAAACGAACGGGCAGGCCGAGGCCGCGAACAAAGTGATCCTTTGAGGACTAAAATGACGAATGGGTGAGGATAAAAAGAGGTGGGTCGAAGAGCTACACAACATACTTTGGACCTACATAACGACACCCCACTCGACCACAGGGGAAACTCCCTTCCGACTAGCCTACGGAATCGAGGTGATAATCCCAGTGGAAATCAGAGAGTCATCTAGGAGAACCGAATCTCCCCTCGACGAGGAGATGAACGACGAGGCATTAAGAGATGAGCTCGACCTAGTCGAAGAAATTAGGTCGGGGGAAACTCTCTGCGAGGCCACATTAAAACAAAGGATAACTTTGCGCCACGATGCCAAAGTTATAAAATGCGAGTTCTAAATCGGCAGTTTAGTTCTGTGGAGAAATTAGAAAAACTCGCGCAAGGGAAAACCCACCGCGAATCGAGAAGGCTCTTACCATGTCTGAGCAAAAACGGATAACAGAGCCTATTACCTCAAAAACTTGAATGGGGAACAAATTAATCGACCATGGAACGCAGAAAAGCTAAAACAATATTACAGTTAGTCCTAATAATCCCACGTTTATGCCTAACAACCATCCTTCCCCATTCAACATGAAACATAGCACACCTAGACATTGAAGCGTGTTACAGACACATCATCCCAAACTTGAAACTAAAAGGCGAGCTCCCTCTCATTGGATGAGCAGAACCTTAGCCCGACGGGGATACCTCGACCGAGCTTCGCCATCGCAGTACCAATGAGGCAGAACACCCAACTCGCGATGGGAAAGTTCAAGCCGCAAGATCAAGACCCTGACCGTAATCTTAGTCCCATTATCAAGCGGAACCCAACTCCATTTCATTAACATGTTCCCTAAATTATCGAGCGCTAATTCTGTCGAGCAAGAATCCCCGCGCTTAAACAAATTACATGTTGCAAACATAAATAACGATTAGGAAATTAAGTACTCAACATGCAAACAACATGGAAGCATACAACCAACAACATTGAGGCGCCGACCACGAAGGCCAACATTGTTAAAATATTACAAAAAGTCGAGAATATCCCATTATCCAAATATTACAAAAATTATGGGCACACATGCCTAAACAAAAACAGTCAAAACAACAAAGTAAACTACTCCTCATGAACGACTCCCCCAACATTCAAATTCTCCTCGGCATGAGGCTCCCCATCTTCATCGACCCCAGGAGAGAACTTGGAGGATGCACTATCTGGCTGTTGACAACCTGGTAAATGAGGTTAGTCCCTTCAATGACGAGCTTAACCTCTGGGTTCACGATCTTGAGTTGGACCACTGTGTTGTCAAAACTCATATCAACAACACCCATGAAATCCTGCTCAAGTTCTTGAATCCGAGAAACCAGTTCAACTCGGGTCTTCAAGGCCTTCAACTTGTCGATTTCATCCTTGACAGGAGCCGTAACAGCCTTCAAACCAGCAATTTCATCCTCGAGAATTTTCTTCTCGAGCAGCCGACCACCCTTCTCCGCAGACAAGTTGGTTACCTCATCATCCTTCTTCTTTAGCTCGTCAGCCTGAAGTTGGAACTTGTCTTTATAACTACTAAGGTCAGCTTCCAACTTGTTTGCCTTCACCTCGAGGGACGACTTTGTTGTCTGCAATTTCTCCAGCACCGCTGGAGAGCTAGTCTCCTCACCAGTAAGAACTATATCCATCTCAAAAACCCTCATCATGGCAGCGATATCTTCGACCAATATTTTTCTCTTGCCTGCCAAATCGAGGCCCCCAATGACCAGAGATTCTGCCCAGGCACATTCAAAGGAAGCCCTTCGAAGAATCTCTTCTCGACGAAGCAAAGAGGCAACATAAATTTAGGTTTGGGAGAATCCTCCATAAGATTTAAGATATCACCCTCCGTCGAGCGACCCCTCTTTCTACCTGAGTTTTCCTGCATGGGTGGAGGTTGATCGACGACTGGAGATGAAGAAGAAGTACCAAAACTATCTTTGGGCTGGTTCGGGGCTGGGACAAAGTGACTCGTGGTTATTTTCTTCAGGACTTTACCTTTGCTCTGCACCATCTTGAGCACATGCTCCGTCAGACTTGACATCTTATCTGCAACAAATGACAAACACAAGTCAGTACGACGAGGAGAAAAACACACGAGTACACAAAATAAAGCACGACTACCTAAAAGCACTACGACATCCTCAAAAGTTTCACACTCGAGGAGCTCCTTAATATTGATGTGTCAAGCCTTATATACAAGACAAACCTTATTCTCGAGGACATCCTCCCCGTTTCTTGTCTCCCACTTGGCAAGGAAGAAACCATCTACAAACTTAGTAAGTTTCCTATAGGAATCTTCGTCCTCGTCATCCAAATTGCTCAGCTTCGTAAGGTAGTGATCCATCCCCTTCAAAAAACGACTCTCACACCAATGAAGAGGAAACTTTGAGACCAATTTCGACTCCTCGTTCCCGTCGTCATCATAGCACACATTTTCGTCCTCGTTAACCATGATCACCCTCTCGAACATTGAATCGAAGGATTCATGCAACACATGTTTAATGAGGTAGTACCGATCCTTGAAGTTGCAGATAGAGTCCATGAACATCTTATACAGCCTCTTCGGTTGCTTCAGGGAGACCTAAATGTGTTTTCCGTTCAAAGCCTGTCATTGGAAGTGGAAGCAACATAAGAATAAGGGGATCATGGCACCGAGCTCGAGATATCAATACACGATCTCGAATGGTCTAATAAAGGCAATCACGTTCAGGTGCAACTAGGAGGATGCTAACTCCAAGTGATCGAAGACACCGATCTGAAAATCACTGAAGGGCAGCCGAAGTCCCAATTCCTTGAAGATGAAGTCATACATTGGAAAGCGGTTCCCTTTGTAGTACGACTAGATCCTCTCGGTCTCGTTGGGTTTGAAAATCTTCCAGTTTGAATCAAATTCCTTTTTGTCCATACCTTGCTCAATGATCCTGAACGCATCATCTGAGAAGGCGACACAATGAGAGGCTATACCCCGCGGTTCTGGCCCGACCCAGGCAATCTGGGGAACAATAAATGTGTCAACCATCTCGACGCCCTCGGTAATACGAGCCATCATACCTGAAAAGTAGAGGAAAACTATGAATCTGATGATCAAATAAAATTCACTCTTCCACCGCAAATCAAGTGAAAGGGCGTACGAAGGCACGAGGACAGATTCCACGACCAAAGCCCCTACTCAACGAAAAAGAAGGAAGTTATGACAAACCTTCCTCAACTCAGGGTTCGATGGGCCTGCTAACGAAACTACGGTGTGGACCCCCTCGACGCTTCAAAATTCATGAGTTTCACGGGGAAACACGTCCCAGACACATGAAATTCTTCATGGATTCATGAGTTTTGCGGGGAAAAGCCTCCCCGTCACATGAATTTCATCGTGAACTCATGAGTTTCGCGGGGAAAAGTCTCCTCGTCACATGAATTTCATCATGAATTCATGAGTTTTGCGGGGAGAAGCCTCCCCGACATATGAACTTCACCAGCAATCAAGCATACCCTAAGTTTTCTTAGCCTAAAATTCATGAAAAAATGAAGACAAAAGAGAGGAAACTTACTAGATTAAAGAAGAAAATGAAGGTTGGTGACGTTCTGGCGGCAACAACGGCGGAAGAAGACTATGAGAGTCAGAGGTCTAGAAAGGAGTAGGAGAGAGCAGATAAATTTAGCGTAAGGAGCAAAGTTGTAAATGGTACCCATTCGCAAGTATTTATAGCAAACTTTCCTTGCGCAGAAAACATGACAATGCATGAGACGGCGTGTCACCGAAATGACGCATCATTACACCCACTCTTAGGTTGTCATGACCCTATGCCTAGGCCATCATTGCACATTAAATGTTATGACACGTGGCTCAAGAAATAAATCTTTTATCTTCCCAATACCTTTAGATCCACATGTGTTGAACACAAATCAAAAAGTTATGCATTCCGTCAACGACATCAATAGGCACATCCATGGGGAAACAACAAAGAGAAGTTATGGGAATCATGACAATTCACGAGTTGGGTTGACTTTACAACACGGGACGCAAGCAGACGAGGCTATCGACCACGATCCATACGTGTTATCTCGCCCACGCAGACAAGACAATAACGGCTGCAAGAAAGATACCATCCTTGTACGCGCTTGCCCATAAAATGGAAATCGCTCGAGGCGAACACTGTCGTTGCGGGCATATAAGCATAAGCACAAACTAATGACCACCTCGCATAAGTCCTCTTGATCTTCCTCGATGCGCGAGCTGACTCTAAGTCATTACTTCTTTGCCTAGGAGCAACGACTTAAAGGGCTTCTGTTATGGACTGGACCCGGGCATAACCCAACGTCAGGCGCGACCCAATTTGCCCTCGCGCCAACAACGACCCAATTGATGGCCCAATCCATTGGGATCCAATCTGGACATATGTTCCCCATGTGTCACTCACCTGGGAATACGTCAACAACGTGTCCCACACTCTTTGGAGCCGTTATGCCCCTCGTAACGGACATGGTCAGCCCACTATCCATGAAGTCCACAGAGCACTTAATCCAAGATGATGAGCACGTCCTGCTCATCTTTACTGCCACGTGAGAATCCTGACAGCTATCCATTATGAATCTGAATACTCAACCCATAATAGAGGCCTTGGGTTAGTGCTGAGGGCACTATAAATACCCTCTTTTACTAGAGGGTCAAATATTCTATTCACTTTCACCAATTCTATACTTGCTCTCTTTTCACTCTGAATCTTACTTTGGCATCTGAGTATCTTGCAGATACACCCCCTTTTTTCTCCAACAACCATAAAAACTCAAGTGTTGTAGGCCACTGAAGATTTTTCTGATTCAAGTAAGATCAAGTCTCAAAGAGGCTTATATTTTTAAGTCTGCATCTACAGTGATTCCCTAGGCTAAGACTATATGGAACACAAACATTCATCCCTTTAAATCCATGCTTATGTGGAGGCTTATGCTTGACAAGATCCTTACAAATGACAAGCTAACTTGCAAATGTTGTTCTTTGCCTTTCATGTGCAGCCTTTGAAGTAAGAATGTGGAAACGATCAGACACATGTTTTTTGATTAACCATTTGCTAAGCATGTTTGGTTATAGTTTTATAACATAACTGAGTTATCAAACATCCCAACTACATTAGAATATTGGTGGCATGTTTCTAATTCTAACAGATTCAAGCAATATTTTTTTTATATGTTGAAAGCTACCATTACTTTCATAATTATCAATGTTTGTGAAATGCACAACTGAGTTAGGTTAAAGAACCATACTCCAAATGTTCCGATGTCAATCTCTAAAATCAAATTGCAGGTTCTCATGACCGAAGAAAAACTCTTTCACTACCTCTTCTCTTCGATGTATGACTTTCAAATGCTAAATATTTTCAATGTCTCCATAAAACCTTCTAAAGCTCCTCAAACTATAGAAGTTACTTAACATCCACCTATTTTTGATTGGATCAAATGTACTTGTGATGAAGTCTATAATCACGATCTCTTTTCCAACGCAATTTTTTGTTGTTGCAAATAGACACTATTTCATTACTCGCATTTTTTAGAGATAAGAACTTTTATACCGACTTTTTTGCTAACTCACTTAGAATTCTCCAATATTGTTGATGCTATTTTTCTAAGAATTATGAATGCTATTTCTCTAATCATTCCTGAATTCGTGACTTTGTTCTCTCTATTTCTTTATTCTCTTTTTTTTTATATATAAAAATATATGAGGTCTTATTTAAAAAAAATAAATCGAAGGATTTTATATGTTTTTTGAAATTGGGATAGTTTAGGGATTAAAACATAACTTATTTTATTTGCATTTTTTTTCTTCAATTCCAATCGAAGTCCTGTGTTAGCAGAAAGTCGTGAGTGAGTAAAATCCCCAGTAAAGCTAACACCAACCACCTTCAGTCGCCACCACCGTTTAGGGTTTCTTCCGTTTTCCGATTCAATCTCCCCTAATTAGGGTTTCTCCTCGCCATGGCCGACGGCTTCTGGAACCGCCAGCAGACGCTTCTCCCTCATTCCGGCCTGCACAAACGTCCCCGTTCAGATTACGGTTCGTTTCCCCTTTTCTTCTCCATCAATTTCTATCACGCTTGTTTAGTCCAATTTGTAATCTTTCTCTTTCTCTTTTCTCTTTTGTTGTTACTGTTGTTGTTTTTAATGCAAATTAATGAAATTCACTTTGTTATTGTTTTGAATTTAGATTCTTTCATTTTGTTTGAGGGGTTTAGAGGAAAATGAAATGATACCCTTTTCACCCTGGATGTTTATAGAAGATTGATGATCCTCTTTTTTGGATTGATTTAACTGTCATCAATAATACCAATGCCATTTGGGATAATTGAATGCTTTGGATAACGGTTTTATAAGTTTAAATTGAGGAAGCTGATTACTTCACATTTGTTAGATCTTATTATCCTAATCATGGTAGTTAAAAATGTGATCTTGCATGTTTGATCTTAAATTCTTACAACCTTTCACGCTGCGAAAGATCTCAATCGAAAGAAGAACTGGAAATTGGGGCATTGTGTAGGATCGATGAAGATGGGTGGTTGAAATGGAGGAGGACTTTAGGGATTTTATGTGATAGAAATGTACCGCTCAAGTTGAAGGGAAAGTCTTATCGGACTGCGGTAAGACGTGCAATGTTGTATGGGATAGAATGTTGGGAGCTTAAGAATCAATGCGAGAATAAAGTAAACCTAGCAGAGATGAGGATGTTGCGTTGGATGTGTGGTAAGACTAGACATGATAAGATTATAAATGACAATATTAGAGAGTGTTAGAGTAGCACCTATAGTAGAAAAAGCAGTGAATAATAGACTTCAGTGGTTTGAACATGTAGAGATAAGACCTTTAGATTTTGTGGTAAGAAGAGTAGATCAGATGGAGAGGGATCAAATAGTTAGAGGTAGAGGAAGACCTAAGAAAACTATAAGAGAAGTTATTAAGAAAGATCTCGAGCTTAAGAATTTAGATAAAAACATGATCCTGGATAGAACATTATGGCAGAAAATGATCCATGTAGCCGACCCTACTTAGTGGGATAAGACTTGCTTGTTGTTGTGTAGGATTGATCATTGACCTTACCCTAAAATCTTCTGATCGGATGCTTTGGTCAACTGTTTTATAAGCTTAAATTGAGGAAGTTGATAACTTTACTTTTGCATGTTAGGGTATAATGTTGTGGGTGCTAGATCTTATTATCCTAATCACCCTAGTTAAAACTAAAACCGTGATTCTGCATGTATGATCTTAAATTCTTATAATCTTTCACATTGCATAAGATCTCGATCACAAGCAGAATCTGAAATTGGCTATACAATTGATAATTTTACCTGTGTAGTCATGAGACCGCCACAACTTTCTCAATCCCTGGTTCGGTGAATTGGGTTTTGCGCCTCGGTTGCAAAATGTCATTTTGCCTTGATTAAATCAGAAGCATAAAAGCAAGTCAATATTGCGTGTGCCCGAGTTTGATTTTAAGGGGTTGTTTGAGTTCAATTCAGAGTTGTCAATAGCGGGCGCTCCGGCCGCTATAGCGGCGCACCGTAGCGGTGCGGCACCCCCCGCGCGCTATTTAGGGTGCGGTAGCGGAGATGAAAAAGCGGCCGCTTCAGCCGCGTTTCCGGGTAGCGGGTAGCGGGAAGTTCCCGGGCTCCGGTTCTCTTTTTTTTTTTTAAACAATTTTCTGGGTCAAATTACTTAAATGCCTCTGTTTTAGAACAATTTTTGTTTTCTTTCTCCCTCATTCGCTGTGTTTTATCGTGCCTTAATTCCTCAACTCTCCTTCTACGATTCTGCCGCCATCTCCCTGCAACTCTCCTTCTTCGATTCTTCCTCCATCTCCTTCTGCCATCTCAGGTAATTTCTTCTAATTCTTCAACTTATTCTACTTCTTTTCTTTCTACTTCTTTTCTTTCTACCTTCTACTTCTTCTATTTTTGTTTTGTTGTAAACACCGTTTCTTTCTATTTTGAAGAAGTTGAAGATGAAGAATTGGAGGAATATTTTGATGATGCTACATGATTTCTATGTTTGCTTGAATTTTCATATGATAGTACTAAGTTTGAATTTGAATCTTTATGTTTTGAATCTTGATTAAGCATTGTTCTTGGTTTGACATTAGATTTTATAAATATTTTATGAGTGTTGTAAAATTAGTTTAGTATTACATGACATATGATTTATAGATTATTATATAATTATTAGTATACAAAAAGTTATCTCGCTATCCGGGATCCCGCTATTCCCACTTTTCCCATTCCCGGGAGTCGGCCGCTCCGCTCCGCTATCCGGGATTAATAACTCTGGTTCAATTTCAACTGCTGCAAGCGTCCTATGATTCCAACTGCTGAGACATTATTTGAGTTTGAAAGTATCTGAGTTGGAGCCATTCTTTCTGTCGCTCGGGCATGTGAAACTGTTCTGTGATCCTCTTCTGATTTCTTTACTTCGGGCATTTTGGTTCTCTTTGCTCCTTGTTCATATTCTCTCTGTCCGTGTTATTTGTTGGTTACACACACTGCTTCTACTTCAGAAATTTTCCTTCTGTGGTTGGCATGATACTCTCTGGATGCTGCTCCATCTCTTTGAAAGTCTTTTTTCTTCCAACAGTCGTCAACAAAGTTTGGTTGGTGGGTGATTTTGAAACTTACTTGATGAGCTTTGTTGAAATTCATCAACCCTTTAATCATAAACTTCTCTCTTTAATTGTGAACTGATCTATTCCCTTTTGGTCAATTATTTTCTTGTCATAACCACTATTAATAAAAAGGTAACTATATAAATATGCATATCATAGAATAACCATAATTCCAGATTGTCATTCTCACTCAACTTCATTTATATTATAATTATACCATACTATTAATCAGTTACATTATTATATTTATACATATTTAAATCGATTTTAATGTTTTCAGTAGGATTGTACAATCCGTGTTCATTATTCCAATATTTTCAACCTTTTACTCTCTTTCCAATTTTAGGCAACATCTTGATTTTGACTACCTTGGCCCATGATCCTAATAATGTCATGTAATATCTATCTGATTCAATTTCTCGGTGATGAATGAATTAACTGTAAATATTATAATATGTTTATCCTGTCAAATATCGTAACAAGTTAACGCAAAAGACACTATGGAGTTTGAGTGTATTTATAAACTAAACTAATTGAACAAACTAAATATGAAGAGACATTGCTGGGCTGTGACATATTCTCGTTTTTGTGTTTAAGTTCTTAGTGATTAAGTTCTACAAAAATAAAAGAACACCATTTTAGTATCGTTGTCATGTCAAAGGTGTGATTTTCTCGTGGATGCAACAATGACTGGGTGACAGTAGTGTCAACCTTAAAGTTGTGTTTTTTCAAAGGTTATAATGTGTTTATCCTGTCAAAAGTCGTAACAAGTTAACGCAAAAGACACTATGGAGTCTGAGTGTATTTATAAACCAAACTAATTGAACAAACTAAATATGAAGAGACATTGCTGGGCTGTAACATATTCTCGTTTTTGTGTTTAAGTTCTTAGTGATTAAGTTCTACAAAAATAAAAGAACACCATTTTAGTATTGTGATAGAAACTGACACTGAACAAAAATAATTTGGAGAATAGGGATACTTTATTGATGATAATTCTGGTGGACAATCAAAGGACCAGAATAATATGTTTACAATAGTTATAGAAAATAGTGCAGAATATTAGGACACACACCAAGATTCGAGAGCTTGGTTCTCTCCCTCCCCAGTGCCTAACACTCACAACTTTAGGATGATCAGAACACAGTTCTGTTTCCCCTTTTATTCCGCCTAGGTTTTGTAACTGTTCCTAATATTAATTGTTACTCTAGTAATAATAATAACTGCTGCCTTTAGAAATCTGTAACTGCTACAGATGCCATTAACATGACTGTTTATCTGCTGCCATTACTTGACAACATTTATCTTGCTTTATTGGTGCTCCTTCCTCTTATAAGTATTCTTTATGAGGGGTCTAACAATACTCCCCCCTAAAAGAGACACCTTGTCCTCAAGGTGAAATGAAGGAAATTGCTCTTTGATGACTTCCACAGGCTCCCACGTAGCTTCAAATTCTGGTAGGTCCTGCCATTGAATAAGCACTTCAGCTGAGCCATTAGCATTATTCCGGACAGCCCTTACCGCCGCAGGTGATACTTGGAGTTCTAAATCCTCGGAAAGCATTGGCGGAAGAGGTTGTCGATTGCTTGTTGGAGCCAGGGCTTTCTTTAGTAAGGAAACATGGAAAACTGGATGAATTTTGCTCTCTGGTGGTAAATCCAATTCAAATGCCACCGGTCCTATTTGTTTGATTATTTGATAAGGCCCATAGAACCTAGGACTCAGTTTCTCATTCCTCTTCTTAGCAAGAGAGTTCAATCTGTAAGGTTGCAGCTTAAGATAAACCCAATCACCGGTAGAGAGATTTATTGATCTTCTGGACTGATCTGCATAAGTTTTCATCTGAACTTGGGCTTTCACTAAATTAGACTTGAGCTCATGTAATATTTGATCCCTCTCTTGAGTCAACACATTAACTTCTTCCACAACTGAAGGAATGGTAGAGCCTTTGAGTAAATGGGGAGGGTCTCGGCCATAGAGAGCTTTGAAAGGAGTCAATTTCAAGGAGCTATTATAGTTGGTGTTGAACCAATATTCAGCCCACCCTAACCACTTTGTCCACTGCTTCGGTTGAGTCCCTGTGAGACACCTCATATAGGTTTCCAAACACCGGTTTACTACTTCGGTTTGTCCATCAGTTTGAGGATGATATGCGGAACTGAATTTTAACTTGGTACCAGCCATTTTAAACAACTCAGACCAGAAATGGCTGAGAAATATTTTATCCCTATCGGACACAATGGTTGATGGGAAACCATGTAACTTAACCACCTCTTTGATGAAAATTTCAGCAACATCCTTAGCGGTAAAAGGATGACTTAAAGCCATGAAATGAGCATATTTGGTAAGACGGTCAACTACCACTAAAATCACATTTTTGCCATGTGCTTTAGGTAACCCTTCTATAAAATCCATTGTAATATCAGCCCACACCTGAGAAGGAATTGGCAGTGGTTGTAGTAGACCAGCAGGAGACAAGGTCTGATATTTGTTCAATTGGCAAACTTCACAAGTGGCAACATATTGTTGAATGTCTTTCCTCATTCCTTCCCAGTATAGAATTGCTGAAATTCTTTTATAAGTTCTGAAAAATCCCGAGTGGCCTCCCATGGCTGAATCATGGAATTCTTTTAAAAGCTTCGGAATTTTGGAAGACCCTTTTGGTAGCACTAGTCGTCCTTTGAAAAACAACTTCCGATAATATCCCGGGTGAGAGTGGCTATCCTTCAGCAAGTCTTGAATGATTTCTTGCAATTTTTTATCATTTTGAATTTCAGTCTCCCACTCCTCTAATTCGTCAAATTGGACTGTGGATAGAGCTGCATAACTCATCCTTCTAGAGAGTGCATCAACCACTCTGTTTTGTGTTCCAGGCTTGTATTGAATTTCAAAATCGAATCCCATCAACTTAGAAGTCCACTTGAATTGTTCCTCTCCTAGAACTCTTTGGTCACAAAGAAATTTAATGCTCTTTTGGTCCGTAAGGATGATGAAATGCCTCCCCATCAAGTAATGTCTCCATTTTTGAATAGCTATCACAATGGCCATCAACTCTCTCTCGTACACTGACTTGGATTGTGCTCTATCCGATAAAGTTTGACTATGAAAAGCCACGGGTCGACCTTCTTGTAATAAAACAGCTCCTAATCCTTTGTTAGATGCATCCGTCTCTATGGTGAAGACTTTGGAGAAGTCTGGGACTGTTAGTATGGGTAATTCAGCCATCAATTTCTTCAGTTGCTCAAAAGCGATTTGGGCTTCGTTGTTCCAACGGAAACAATCTTTTTTCAACAATTAGGTCAACGGTCTTGCTATCTTGCCATAATCCTTCACAAACCTTCTATAATAACCTGTGAGTCCTAAAAATCCTCTTAGTGCTTTGAGATCTTTAGGAATGGGCCACTCCATCATAACAATTAGTTTTTTTGGATCAGCTGCTACTCCTTCCCCTGAAATGATGTGACCTAAATACTCTAATTGAGTTTGGCCAAAAGTGCACTTTTTCAGATTCGCAAATAGTTGGTGCTCCTTCAGTAGCGCTAGAACAGCTTGCAAATGCTTATGATGTTCCTCATTAGATTTGCTGTAGATCAAGATATCATCAAAGAAAACCAAAACAAATCTTCTTAAATATGGTTTCAACATTTCATTCATTAACGATTGAAATGTGGAAGGTGCGTTAGTAAGTCTAAACGGCATAACGATAAACTCATAATGACCCTCATGAGTTCTGAAGGCTGTCTTTGGAATATCATCTTCCTTCATCCTTATTTGATGATAACCTGATCTTAAATCCAGTTTAGAAAAAATATTTGCTCCCCCTAACTCATCAAGTAGCTCATCAATAATGGGAATAGGGAATTTATCAGGCACAGTAATCTTATTTAGGGCTCTGTAATCTACACAAAAACGCCATCCTCCGTCTTTTTTTTTAACCAGAATAATAGGACTAGAGTAAGGACTTACACTAGGCCTAATGACACCCGATTTTAACATATCATCTACTAACCTCTCAATCTCATTTTTTTGATAATGAGGATACCTGTAAGGCCTGATATTAGGAATATCCGTTCCTTCCTTAAGTACAATAGCATGATCTTGTCTCCTCGACGGTGGCAGCCCCTTTGATTCTTGGAACACCTCTTCAAATTCGCTTATAACTCCTTCCAGCCAGCTAGGCGGTGAGATTACTGAATGTGTTCCAGCCTTTAACATCTGGTATTCTAAGAGAAAAACTTCCCCTTCATTACGCATGGCCTTTAAAACAGACCTGAAGGATGCTGCTGCCCTCGATAATTCAGACTCTCCTTTCAACACATGATATCGATTACCACATGGAATTTTGATAGTTAAATCCTTGAAGTTTGCTTTTATTTCTCCCAAACTGGATAGCCATTCCATTCCCAAAACCACATCCACTCCATCTAATTCAAAGATGAAGAAATCCTGCTGAATGTCCAACTCTTGCATGCTGAGTTTCAGTTGGGGACACACTCCCTTACAAGAGATTTTTCTACCATCCCCCACTTCTACATAGTAAGAGGGTGTTTCTTCTACTGCCCATTTCTCTTCTTTAGCAAGCACAGAAGAAATAAAATTATGAGAGGCTCCACAATCAATCAATACCACTACTTGCTTGTCGCCAATTCTTCCCCGGAGTTTGATAGACTTCTTGGTAGTAAGACCAGAGATGCTATACATAGACAATTGCAAGGTTTTCACTTCTTTTGCTGATTCTTCCTCCTCTACTTCTTCATCTTCTTCTGATTCAGCCCCCATACCTTCGCCCACCACAATCACCCTTAATTGTTTATTTGCACAGATGTGCCCTGGTCCAAATTTTACATCACACCTATAGCATAACCCTTTCTTGTAATTTTACATCACACCTATAGCATAACCCTTTCTTGTACTTCTCTTGCAATTCTGCATCTGTTAACCTCTTAAAACTTCTCCCTTTAGATGAAAGATTTGTTCTAGAGTCACTTGTAGTGCTACCAATTGATGAAGCAGCCTGGTTTTGACTCCTAGAATTCGGTGCCCATGTCACAGTTTTTGTGCTATTATAGGTCCTGAAACCAGATTTACTCCCAGAACTTGTTCCACCATTACTCTTGTTTAGCAAATTATTTTTTTCATCTACACTCTGAGCATAGTCCGTTAATTCAGACAATGTCTCAACTGGATGCAATTTCAATTCTGCTCTAATAATTTCTTTAAGTCCATTCAAAAAAATACCTTTCAAATAGGATTGCTCTGTGCATTTTAGCTGGCCAGCATACAATTCAAATTGTTCTCGGTATTCCTCCACAGTCCCTGTTTGTTTGAGACTCAACAATAATTCAAAAGGACTTTGAATCATTGCTGGCTGGAACCTTCTTAGTATGGCAGTCCTAAAATCTTCCCAAGTAGGATTTTGCGTTGAGAATTCCCACCATTGATACCATGCTAGTGCCTTGCCTTCCATAGCCACCATCACAGCTTGTAATTTCTCACCGTCACTCATCTTCTTTAAGTCAAAGTAACGTTCCACCCTGTTCAACCAACCATAGGCATCAGTGCCTTCAAAAACAGGTATCTCCAATTTCCTCCATCGTTCTTCGCGTTTTCGAGGATGATTAGTGTGTACAGAAGTTTCGTCATCACTGTCGTTCGGACTCCCCGGTGTTGTTCGCAGTTTGCGACGCATCAGGGCGGTTAATTCTGCTACTTGCTGGCTAGTTTCAACTCTTTCCTTGCGATCATCTTCAAGGATTTTCTCCACCTTTTCCTGCATGGCTAACAACCCTTCCAATCCACGTTCGAGAGTTTCCAATCTGGCCTCCATTTCCCCTCGCGTAGATACCATAAAGCAGTCCCGGAAGGAAACTGCTCTGATACCAGTTGATAGAAACTGGCACTGAACAGAAATAATTTGGAGAATAGGGATACTTTATTGATGATAATTTTGGTGGACAATCAAAGGACCAGAATAATATGCTTACAATAGTAATAGAAAATAGTGCAGAATATTATGACACACACCAAGATTCGAGAGCTTGGTTCTCTCCCTCCCCAGTGCCTAACACTCACAACTTTAGGATGATCAGAACACAGTTCTGTTTCCCCTTTTATTCCGCCTAGGTTTTGTAACTGTTCCTAATATTAATTGTTACTCTAGTAATAATAATTGCTGCCTTTAGAAATCTGTAACTGCTACAGATGCCATTAACATGACTGCTTATCTGCTGCTATTACTTGACAGCATTTATCTTGCTTTATTGGTGCTCCTTCCTCTTATAAGTATTCTTTATGAGGGGTCTAACATATTGTTGTCATGTCAAAGGTGTGATTTTCTCGTAGATGCAACAGTGACTGGGTGACAGTAGTGTCAACCTTAAAGTTGCATTTTTTCAATGGGTATCAGTAAACTAAACCTTTTCAATGTCAATCCGTTACATGCTTTTTTCTAAATCTATCTTAAAAACAAAACCATTAGTTCGTCAACCACAAATTGTCTTTCTGCAACAGCACCTAGCTTCTCAGATCTTTTCTCACCGAACATAACTCAGTTTTGTCGATGGCAGATGGCAGTCCATGGCAGAGAGCCAAAATCCTTCCATTTTATAGCGGATTATGGCGGAAACACCCGCAATAGTGACCGATATTTACCATTGCGGCGAGCCCAAAAACTACCATGTATATCCGCCATAGCGGCCATGGCACCACTATTTGATAACACTAGAGCCTCATAGAAAGAAACTTGGTAATGTGCATGTAGTTGCTAGGGATTAGGCTTATGTGTCTATAATCATTTTACAGTGCAAGGACTATATTTGGGTACTGATGAAAATAGAATCCGTGTTTATCCCATGGTTTCCTTAATGGGTTTCTTCTCAACTTTACTTTGATGAGGTTATTGCTTACCTCATTCCAATTTCTAACTACTCTTGAAGAAAGAGTTCGTAAAACTTTTGAACCTTGGTGTTTTTCCTATTTATAAGCTTTATCATGGGATTTAGGACAAGGATCCAATTCTTCAACGAATGGCTTATATTGGTTTTGTTCCGAGTGAATATATGTAAAGGAACAAAATACTCACGCAGTTATCACCAATACCAAATAAGACTTCCTTCTTCATGCCATAATCCCTTGCTGCCGCAGCACCGGATGACATGCTTCTAGTGTTAAGGCAATGATTTTCATGGTTAGCTCAGTTGATCACGCTTCTTGTTCATGATGATATCATGATAGCCAACAAAACATTAGCTTTAGATATTGTTTTAAGCATACAATAATCTAAGTCCACTTCTGGATTTCATCAAATATGCTAGTGTTGATTGTATCAGATATCTTTTGTTTTTGTCTGTTTCAGAGGTTGGTATCTTAAATAAGGAAAAAGGTTAGTTAATACCTAGGCATGAATCAGTAACAATGAGAAATTTTTCTGTGGAAACTGCCATAATACTTGTGGAGCCATAGTTGCTAAATTGTGGTTAAGGTGGCTCTGTAATGCAATTGCATTATTGAATTTGACGAAACTGCCATTAATATTGCATTGTAGATTCTGCAAATCAGGTGTAGCAACCACCAATGGTAAAGTGGTACAGCGGATGCGATACCTATTGTGAGAAACAGGGTAGTTTTTTAGTTTTTTTAAAGAACTGAATGGTCACTGTTATCTCACGTTACTTATTTTTTTTACTAGTGCTGTACTCTTCATATCTTGCTACCAGCCCCAGTTGCATAGAAACTGGCAATCCGCCGCACAAGTATAAGAAACATAAAAAGAGTACACAGTTTAGTTGGGGAGTCAAATACAATGTATAACTGCTTAGAACATACAGTTTTGGCTCTGAAATTAACCCAATCTCACTCAGTTATATTGGTGACTGAAACAAGTTGCTAGTTGGGAGGATAATTAGTGATGAGATGCTGGAAACGGCAAGGTCCATGGGAATGAAAGTTTTGCTGCTCTTAATTGGAAGCTATATATAGGGATGCATGCATGAGAGCCTAGAAAGTGTATCAGACAAAGAATCGTAGCACAAATCATAAGATCCTAATACTAGGGAAAAAGATACACAAACACACACATGCATAGAAATTATGACAGATGAAGAAATGATATCCATCCATCCACAAAATCATAACCATAAATTCATAATTAACTCAAACAGCTAAGTTCAAAATTGGTTCCCCGCAAAAATGAATCCATTAACACAAGAGGTTAGGGGATGAATTCGCAACCTCGCAAGAATGAGAGGAACCACACCCAACTTGCAAGAAACAGAGGAATGAAGAGAAGAGATTCTGAGAGAAGAAAGGAATAGATTTTGCATTTTGCCTCAACACTCGACTTGTGAGGAAGAAGAAAAATTTCAATATTTTTTTAGCATCAAAAACCTTGGGCTTATCAAAATTTGATCCGGATCCATTTTAATCAAAGAATTAGAGTTTTTTTTTTTGACAAAACCCAGCCCATGTTGGAGTCAATTCCTAACGATCTTCTGCGATCCTATTGCTTCTCATCTCACACTCACCCTGATCCCACTCACATTGCCACATGGAAAAGGGGTTTAGATTGTAAGATTGGACGATCCTACGCGGTTATCACCGATCCTACGTACACTGTATATTGGGGAAGAGGTTGAGGATAAATGAATAGAGTTTTTGTTTATGTTCTCGGTGTTTTCTTTAGAACAATTAAAGTTGTACAACTGATCTAATGCTGAAACATATTTATATATGCCTTATCTTTTTATTTTTTTTATTTGTATATAGATCCAATGCTTTTTGTATATATGTAACTGATTTATTTTAATTACTATACAACTTCCAGCTCTTTGTCTGCAATGTAATGCAATCAACCATTTGACATATTGGTATTGTGTCCTTGTATCCTGTTTTATTTTGATTTTCAGCATATATTGTGTCCTGGTCAGTGTAGTCAAGGTCGAGTGCTGGATCTTAAGATCTTACGTGCTGAGATTGCCTTTTAGTGCTACAATCAGAGAAAGATCTTTTTTCGTGCACGGCGTGGTCAAGATCAGGCTTTCTAGAACAAGATCATAAAAAAATAGTGTTGGGCCTGTTTTCTTGGGCTGTCTAACCGGGTTGGTTTTCTTAAGTGAAAACCCGGTTATTATTTCAATTAGGTTCTCCCTCCTAAACCCTAAAACAGAATCGGCTGCATCTTTCACGTTAGGTGCTGGTAGCTCTGCAACTTTCAAGTTTCATCTTCCCATCACCATTCTGTTTTCCTCTCTTGCCCCTCTGTTAATCTTCTCCACGGCAACGGTGACAGCCAGTTCTCACTCTACCATCAATATTCGTGTTCATCATCTCCCTATTACTGTACACATTCTTCTCCCATCATTTTTCGTAACACCATTTTCTCCCCTTTGTAATGGCTTCAAGTGTATATGAAATTACCATTTTGCCCTTTCGTAGGATCTTACGTACCGTGCCACGATCCTAGTTTTACGATCTTTCACAGGCTGTTCGATCCTACTTAAGATCTCGTGCTTGACTACCTTGGTCCTAGTTATATCGTTCATTTTCTCTAATAATTTTTATCTTCTAAAATAATAGTAAAGGTGATTTGTTGTTATTTTTCTTGGGGGTAGATTGGCATTGGACTGAGTAGTTAATTTTATTAATGTAACAAGCCCACTTTTCTATTATATTTGATGTTTAGAAGTGTATGAATATGAATGATATATTATTTATTAGATATGGAGATTTTTTCCTTAAATTGTTAGAGATGATAATTATCATTACTTTTATCTTTTACATTACAGAAATGCCAACTACTGGTCTGCCTCCTGGAAGTGAGATGCATAATTATCTTGCTCGCGAAGAGGACCGTTCTGGTTACCCAATGGTAAAGGACACAAAAACGATTGGATCTGCGTATGATCGCTACCTTCAGAGTGGGGTAACATTTCACCCTTTTATGCTTGCTAAATTAACTTACTATTTATTATTTTGGGCATTTTCACTGGTTGTTTCATTGCCTGAAAACATGCATCTTGTTTTGGTTTTGAAGCAACTTTCTTCATTTACTTCTGCTGGGGAAGCCAGTACAATTGGTGCTCTTGGGTTGCAAAGGGGTGTTGGTGGATTACCGAACCATTCACTAGGTGATCCCGCTCTCATGGGGCGTCATGGGGGTGGTGGTCCTGATTTTCCACCGAATGGACGGGGTATCAATTATGGGTTTCAGCCACCTGTGGATTCAATTTCAAGGCCTGGACCGGAGACAGCACTCCTACCCCCAGATGCTTCCCCTACGTTATATATTGAAGGTCTACCTTCTGATTGTACAAGAAGAGAAGTGGCTCGTATCCTTTTTGTTATGATGCAAAGCTTCTGAATTTTATCATCTTGCTTTCATCTATTATGACTCTTGATATTTATTTTAATTCTGTTATACATATATAATATATTCCTTAACATTGTCTTTAGATATTTTCCGCCCTTTTGTTGGATACAGAGAAGTGAGACTTGTCAGCAAAGAGGCCAAACATGTAAGAGTATGGTTTGTAACAGATGGCTGCTTGTATTATAGCTAAAATGTCCCCTTTATGCTGAACTGCCTGTTTCTTGCAGCGTGGAGATCCTTTGATCCTTTGTTTTGTGGACTTTGCAAATCCAGCTTGTGCAGCAACTGCTTTGAGTGCCTTGCAAGGTATTATTTCTCTATAGTTTCTTTTTTGGCGATTATCATTTTTATACAGCTACCTATGCTGTCAATTACCTCGCTACAGCAAGTGATCACTGATTCACATTGTGGAGGCAACGCCGACTGCATGCATTCAACAGGTGCGCAGTCGCAGCCACAAATTGCGCTGTTTTCACATCTTTTTTGCAGCTCAATGTTTTTGCATCCACAATTAGGGTCTCAGGGAAATCTCTCAAATGCCCACTCTTTTTTAAATGTTCTGTTTATTTATTGAAGGTATATATTGGTCATTCAATGTGTTTGAAGTGGCCTGTTATTTTATTCTGATTATTGGAAAAACCTGCTATTTTATTTTTCATGTGACTGCATTTACTCTTCTCGATGTGTTTTCCCTGTTTCTGCTTGCGAAGCCCTCTTAAGTCTTCTGTGTGCGTGTGAAGCCCTCTCTTTCTTCTGCTTCTTTTTCTTCACGCAAAGTTCACCGTTCCTTCCTTCTGCAACAATTTCGTGTTCTGTTCTTCTCTGTTCTCTTTGTTTCCTTTTCTATGGTCTTTGGGTTTTCCGCGAGAACAATGACATCAACATCATCTGAAACACCTATCTTATCTGAACAATGTCATTTTGATTACTTTTAGAACTTTAATTATTAAGTTATTTTGGCCAACAGGAATAGAAAATGAAAGGTTTATTCATATAGATGGTTATCATTATTCATTCATAAAAATACTACTGAGGTATTAGCTAAATGTGGTTCTGCACAGGCTATAAAGTTGATGAAATCAATCCCGAGTCTAGTTATTTGCGGCTTCAGTTTTCTCGGTATCCAGGCCCAAGAAGTGGAGGTGGTCCAAGAAGTAGTGGACCCGGTCCAAGAAGTGGATCTGGATCTCGTGGTGGTAGGAGGTGACTCGCACAACCCAATTAGGATTTATGCTCATAAGAAATGTGGACGGTCCTTTAAACATGCTCATTTTGTGGGCTCGAATGTTAGCAGGTCATTACTACACAAATTCATAATTCTATTTTGCTCCTTATTTGAGCCCTTGAGATGCACAAATTGTTATTAGATCAAATAGTAATTTTTTCATTTTAGCTGTGTAATATTATTTGCTAGCTATGAACAGTCTAAATTCTGGTAGCTTTTACTTTGGTATGTACTTACACCTGTGTTTTTTTTTTCCTTAGCTGCCTAAACTTTCTTTCATTGGTGCCAAGTGCCACAAATCTGTTTTTCTACTGACAGATTTGGTGATCAAGCAAGAAAAAAAAGTGCAAAATGTTTTTTTTTTTTCATGTTGTTTTGGTGGTCAAGTGCATAGAAGAAATATGAAAATGTGTGCAAAAAAGATAAAAAATTGATCTGGCATTCCATGATCTGATTACAAGAACAAACATATTTTGCTAAATCTTTTTATTTTGGTAATTGATGTCATATTTTGCTACTTGGAAGTTTAGAGTTAAATATTTTTTTGTGGATTTTTAAACACTTTTAAAGATAAATGTATAGCTAGTGGATAGCGTGACACAGTTTATCTAACACATCATTAATACTCTAAAAAAATGGTCACATTTAAAAAAATTATTTGTTCTAAAATACTTGTTATTTTACAATACTAAAGCAGTTTTATTTTTAATCTTATAATTGTACCCTCTAATAAATGCTAATATATAATCTTATTTTATTATTTTCTTACTTAACATTAATGTTAATTTAAATACATCAATAATTGATAAAGATAATTTAGTAAAGTCTTTATTATTTCTCTTTTATTTATTATGATTTTTTAATCTGTGTGAAATTGTTAACTCACACTAACTTGCATAACACCAAACTACACACTTTTAATTAGGTGTTAATGGATAGTTAATGAAACTCCTACAACTTTCCCCTTAAACAATTGTAAAAACATACTCCCTCGGTCTCAAAATATATAAATCTTGAAAGACTTTTAAATATCTTTTTTCTAAAATATTTTTTCATTCAACCATTACTTTTTTTTTTAAAATTTGTGTGCAACAAATTCGATAGACTTTTATTTTCAGAGGGAGGGAGAGGAAACTACTTTAAGTGTCCCAATATTTAGATTGACAAAAAAAAAAATTAAAGTGGAAATGTCACAAATTATCGTTTGGTGGTTGATTTGAACAATTTCAATTTGTTTATTCATATGTATTGTACGGGTATAAAGAACAGGGTTGTGTACTATGTTAACTGTACTTTGGTTATCACATTATATAATTGGGGGTTGAAATGAGACTTTCAGTTAATCTAGATAGGTTTGGAACCATATAAATTATGTAGTAATTAGCCTCAACACCAGCACAAACAACTAATGTTTTTAGACCACCATGAGTGTATATTTAGGAAAAAAGAAAATTTCACCTAAGGAGTGACGATCATCAGGATCTTGTGCCCAATTAACATCATAATAGCCATATGGGGGAGAGGTATGAGGTTAAGAGCAGGTGTATAGTACCAGCCACATAGCTAAGGATACATTTGACTGACTGCCGGTGTTTGTCTAGTGGGTGAGCCATAAATTGACAAAATTTATTGATGAAGAAACTCATTTCAAGTCTTGTAATAGTTGCATACTGAAGAGTTCTCATTAATCTTTAATATATTAAAACACAATAATATACAACTATTACAAAATCATATATATATATTGAACCTTTCATTTATTAATCATTGCCAAAAAAAATTATTTTTTACATTCAACATTATAACAAATCTTCAAATTAAATACGATATTAAATAATAAATACTTTTCTTTTTTTTATAAATATTAGGTTAGTGTAGACCGCCATATAAAATTATTAATGAATTATATATCAAATCAATTATATAAATGGAAGGATCAATCAATTCAATATCAATATTTTGAATACAATTTATTTTCCTTTTTACTGAACCACCTATCCTATTTCTCTTTCCAATAAATTGTAATTTGAATATTATTATTAGTGTAATTACCTCACCACCTCTTTACTCGAACGGTTCAGAGAAACGGAAATTCCTAAAGTTTTTCTACTTTACCTTCTTTCCATTCTTCTACTTTATTATGTTAGAAATTAATTAAACAAATTGTAAATTTGAGTTTTTTCTAATTTAAAAATATTCAGAATAATATTGAAGAGAGTACTCCAACCACGTTGATCAAAGGAAAGGTGATGTTCAGTGATGTTGAAGTGTTGTCCACAACAATTGAAGAATCTGATGCTCAAGCATCAACCACAAAAATGCCCAAGTTAGTTCAGATTAAGAAGGAACCTGCAGAGTAGATGTTTTTAATTTAGAATGCAGTTTTTTTTTAATGTATTTGGGATTTTATATTGTGTACTTTGGATGTTTGAATTTGTTTTTAATTTAGTTATAACCCAATCTTTGTTTCAATGTACTTTGGTAAGCTTGTGATTGTAGGTGATGAACAAGCAATGTTGATAAGTCATCTCTCATCCTTTAGTTATATTGATGCTGAGGTAGTTGTTGGAATTCTGTTCCAAACTTTTTTTTTGTTGATGATTTCTTCTTTGAAAGATGCGCAACAAGTGGTGCAACATGGTCTTATTGAAGGACGAGGACATATTATGAATCTCCCAGAGAACAAGCACTTTGTTGGTCTAGGGTTTTCTCTCAAGTCAGGAAAAACTGTGAAGCATGAGGTTATTTTTCGCCCGATTCAAGAGATCTTTCATAGTGGAGGCTTCATTCATCCAACTTCTCCAGAAGTTGACGCAGTTACTAAAGATGATTCAGATCTGGATTGGCCAAACTTTATGACACATGGAGGGACTAGTCAGAACTGGATTGTTGTTGATATTCCCATTGTTGTTCACGTTTCGAAGTAATTTGTTTTTGTTTTTTCAAAATCCTTTCACTCTGTCCAAAGTGAAAGTAACTATGTGTGGGCTTACCTATTGTTTCAATCATTAAGATCATTAATAAAAATTTATTTTGTTATCCATGTGTGTTTTTACTTTTTACTTTTTCTGAAAAAATGGTAACATAAAATACCAATAAAAAATAACTTCAATATCTACATATAACTTGCGCATTTTTCTGTTTCTAAAATCAAGCATAAATCATTGTGCAAATTGATTAATAAATCCATTGAAAGCCATGACCCTATGCCCTCTCTAAACTTTGAATTCCCTGTATTTGAAGCTGGAGAAGAGGAATTGGTTAAAATTATAGAAGAAGTCACTCAGTTACTTGAGCACGAGGAAATGATCATTCAACCTTATAAAGAGCCGGTAGGATTGGTCAACTTCGGTTCCGAAGAAAACAAGAAAGAGGTCAAGATTAAGGCACTGTTCGGTCAAGTGGTCAAGAGCAGAATGATAGAACTCCTTAAAGAGTGTGTTGATGAGTTCATTTGGTCTTATCAAGATATGCCAGGTTTAGATACAAATATTGTGGAGCATAGATTGCCTTTGATGCCACAATACCCACCGGTCAAGCAGAAGTTGAGAAGGACTCACCATGATATGGCTGTCAAGATTAAAGAGGAAGTGCAAAAGTAAATTAACGCTGGTTTTCTTGTTACATGAGTTTATCCTCAATGGGTGGCCAATATTGTACCAGTCTCGAAGAAGGATGGAAAGGTAAGAATATGCTGTTGATTACAGAGATTTGAGTAAAGCTAGTCCGAAGGATGACTTCCCATTACCACATATTGATATATTGGTAGATAATATAACCAAGTTTAATGTCTTCTCCTTCATGGATGTGTTTTATGGATATAGTCAGATCAAGATGGCACCCGAAGACATGGAAAAAATGACATTTATCACCCCTTGGGAAATATTCTGTTATAGAGTGATGTCCTTCAGCTTGAAGAACGCTGATGCAACGTACTAGAGGGCTATGACTACCCGTTTCCATGATATGACTCATAAAGAAATTGAAGTCTATATTGATGATATGATTGCCAAGTCAAAGACTGAGGAGGATCACGTTGAGTATTTGTTGAAGTTGTATCAGCATTTGAGAAAGTATAGACTCTGCTTGAATCCGAATAAGTGTACTTTTGGTGTTTGTTTTGGGAAGTTATTGGGTTTCATTGTTATCCAGAAAGGTATTGAGGTAGATCCTGATAAAGTTAGAGCTATTCAATAAATGCATGCACCTAAAACTGAAAAGCAAGTCAGAGGATTCCTTGGGCATTTGAGCTGTATTTCCAGGTTTATCTCTCACCTGATTTCCACTTGTGGGCCTATTTTCAAGTTGCTTTGCAAAGATCAAGGTTGTGTTTGGATTGAAGATTTCCAGAAGGCTTTTGATAGTATCAAAGAGTATTTGCTTGAGCCTCCTATCTTGGCTCCTCCAGTGTAAGGAAGACCTTTGATTATGTATATGATTGTGTTGGAAGAATCCATGGGTTGTATCCTGGGACAGCAAGATGAAACAGGAAGAAAAGAGCATGTCATCTACTACTTGAGTAAGAGGTTCCCTAATTGTGAGTCTTAGTACTCTATGCTTGAAAAGACTTGTTGTGCTTTGGCCTAGGCTACTAATTGTCTACGGAAATATATGATAAATCATACCACTTGGTTGATATCCAAAATAGATCCAATCAAGTATATTTTTGAAAATCCTGCTTTAACTGGAATGATTGCTTGTTGGTAAATGTTGTTGTCTGAATATGACATTGAGTACCGCACTCAGAAAAAAATCAAAGGAAGTATTTTGGCAGATCATTTGGCTCACCATCCAATTGAAGATTATCAGTCCATCAGGCCTGACTTCCCTGATGAGGATGTTATGTATCTCGAAGCCAAAGATTGTGATGAACTGTTTCCTAAAGAAGGACCAGAGCCAAGATCTCGGTGGGGTTTAATATTTGATGGAGCTGTTAATGCTTATGGTAATGGAATTTGGACAATCATTATTACTCCTCAGGGTTCTCACATCCCTTTCACCATAATGATGATGTTTGATTGCACGAATAATATGGCGGAGTATGAAGTTTGTATCATGGGTCTTGAAAAAGCCATTGATATGAGGATTAAGATCTTTGATGTGTATGGACACTCAGCTCTGGTGATTAATCAAATTGAAGGTGAATGGGAGACTCGTCATCCTAGTTTGATTCCCCACAAATATTATGCAAGGAAGTTGTTACCTTTCTTCAACAAAGTTGAATTTCATCATATACCTCATGAAGAGAATCAGATGGCAGATGCTCTGGAAACCTTATCTTCCATGTATAAAGTGAATTTCCATAATGAGGTACCTAAAATCAGAATTATGCGTCTGGATAGACCTGCTCATGTGTTTGCAGCAGAAGAAACGATGGATGAAAATCCATGGTAGTATGATATCAAGTGTTTCCTCCAAAGTCTAGAGTACCCACTTGGGGCATCTAATAAAGATAATAAGACTTTGAAAAGATTGACTGGTAATTTCTTCTTGAATGAAAATGTTTTGTACAAGAGAAACTTTGACATAGTTTTTCTCAGATGTGTGGATAAACACGAAGCAGACATGTTAATGGAATAGGTTCATGAAAGGTCATGTGGTACTCATACCAATGAAATTAAATGGCTAAAAATATGTTAAGAGCATGATATTATTGGCTGACAATGGAATCTGATAGTTGTAAATTTGTGAGGAAGTGCCATAAGTGTTAGGTTTATGCTGATAAGATTCATGTACCTCCAACTCTTCTCAATGTTATTTCTTCTCCTTGGCCTTTCTCTACGTGGGGCATTGATATGATTGGTATGATTGATCCCAAAGCTTCGAACGAACATTGTTTCATTCTAGTGGCCATTGATTACTACCAAATGGGTTGAAGCAGCATCTTGTGGTCAGATTTATTAAGAATCAGATTATTTATCGATATGGTGTTCCGAATAAGATCATTATCAACAGAAACTCAAATTTGAACAATAAGATGATGAAAGAGATTTATGAAAGTTTCAATATTGAACATCACAAGTCTTCACCTTACAGACCCAAGATGAACAAGGTTATTGAAACTGCTAACAAGAATATTAAGAAGATTTCCTGAAGATGGTTGTGACTTATAAGGATGGGCACAAGATGCTCCCTTTTGCTTTGCATGGGTATCATACATCCGTCCATACTTCAAACAGGGGAAACCCCTTTCTGTCTTGTGTATGACATGGAAACAACGCTCCTCATAGAGGTTGAGATCCCATCAATGTGAGTCTTGATGGAAGCCAAGTTATCTGAGGCTGAATGGTGACAAAATTGGTTTGATCAGTTGAATTTAATTGAAGAGAAAATATTGACGGCCTTGTGTTATGGTTAGTTATATCAAAAGAGAATGAAGCAGGCATTTGATAAAAAGGTTTGACCTCGTGAATTCAGAGAAGGCGAACTCGTGCTAAAAAAGTTATTGTCTTTTGTAACGCCTGTAATTTAATTAATTATTTAATTAAATTATTTTTGGAATATTTGTGAAGATGCGTGGTGATTAATTGGATTTATTTATTTAATTAAGTGGAGAAATAATATTAGAAATATAATTTATTTGATGTGGGCTTGTTTTAAAGGAATAGAAGTAATAAGGGGGTGTATTAGTTTTGAGCCCAATAAGGAGTAAAGAGAATAATATGTTATTTTATTATTGTTAGAAAGAATAGAAAGAAGAGGCAGTAGAAGAATAAGGATTGAGAAGAAGAACGTGAAGCTGCTGGAAAAGGAGGAAAAACGGTAGAACGAGAATTCAACCGGAGATTATAGAGCGACCTTTAATCCAAGGTGTGGTGCGGTGGAAGAACTGACTTGAGGTTTTTGCATTTGATCGTAAATGTTGCGGTTAGCAAGAGTCGCCACCGACTTTTCTTTTATCCAAAAGAAAAGGTGAAAAAGCACATGAAAGACCTTTGAGATTGTTTCTTGAGTTCGGGGGGGTAGATTATGAAAAGGGAAGATATTAGAACCCTTTTCATCCATGGTTTTCCATGGGCTCTTAGTTACTTGCTAGATCACTTGTTTTTGTTTGAAAATTGTGTTTTGTGTGATTTTTTGAAAGTATTTTGTAAAGAGGGCATTGTTTAGGCAATCTTTGTAATGATTCTCGTTCGTAAGAATGTATACACAGATGTTGATCTTTTGAAAATATTTTCAATTTTGTAAGATGTTTGAAAGTATGTGTGTTTGCTTTGAAAATAGCAAGGATGTTTTTCTTTGAAATGGAGCAAGTAATTAGGAGCAATCTACCTACTCAAATGTCTTTCTTGTTCATTTTCTCTTCCTTTTGACATTGTTGTCTTACCATTGATTTGGTAAGCAACCCTATCTTTGGATGTAAACGGGATGGGTGTGGGTCATCGTATAGCCATGATTAACAATGTTGCAAGGTATCTTAGCGTTCTTTTTGAGGGACTAAAATCATTTGTAAGACAACTTTGAATAGCGTCATCGAGGGACTATGATCTTATATTTGTTTGTTTTTTTGCTAAGATACCTTACATGCATAATATGGCCATTTTGTAAGGAAACCAAGTGGAATAACCCTAGGGGTGCTTGTGTGCAAGTGTGTTATTTTCAGGCTTAATTTTGTCTTGAATTAGGATTTTCTACTTGATTGATTTTATTCTTTCCATACAAACCCTAATTACTAGCATATTATGTAAAAGCGATAAATTGTGAAATTTAAAGTTACTACGCTATTACAACACTTGTTGGAGGGGGGTATACAATTTATGAAAGAGGATTGCAATAATATAAATATAATTAATCTATTACAACCAAATTGAATATTGTACAAATAATTGGAGAAATATATAAAGTACAAATGCAAATTGAAAGAAATGATTTTTGTGTTTGGATTTTTATATGAAAGAGGTTTTAACCTAAACCTAATTAGAGAAAAAAAATAATTAAATTAAATTAACTTAATTTAATTAAGAAAAGAAATTAATTAAGAAAAGATTTTTGAATAAAACCCTAAATCTATTTAGTTGATTAAAAGAAAATAAGTTTATAGAAAAAGTATTTTTGTATTTTTGTATTTTTGTCTTGAAAATAATATGTGGTGATATGAAATATTTTTGGTCTTTTTTATATTAAAATAAATATATTTAGATAAATAATAATCTAGTTTTAATTTAATTTACAAGGAAATTAGTAAATGGTAAATAAAGTATAATGAATAAAAATAATTTTTGTATGGAAAAAATATTTAAATTATGTCAAAACATAAGTCTATCATTTTTATATTTTTTATGACTTTTTGGTATTTTTAGAAAATATATTTAAAAGTAAAAATAAAATAAATAAGTAAATAAAAATAAATGGGCCAGGGGGTGCCAAAAGTAGGCAGAGGGGTGAGCTAGCAAAAAAAACACTGCCAGGCCCAAAGGGCCCAGCGCCTGCAAAAAATGAGGAAAATAAGAAAATATGGAAAAATGCAAAAGGGGGGTTCACATTGGTTCGAACCCTCGCCCTTTAGGTAAGAAGTGACTTAATACGCGCGCTTGCCACTGGGGTGGCTGTTTCATCCGGTCATATAATCAACACATAAATATATATTGGAAACTACTTTCTGAAGGCAACTTCGTCTTCAACCTCGCGCCTAGCCGGACCACCTGTATCTTCCCCATCTCTCCACAAAAATGGAAAGTTCAAACATGAATTTGTGGTGTTTCTTCCCACGAATTCAACCATATAACTTATGTAAGCTAAAAGTCAAAGATAAAAACTAATTTTGATGGCCCTAAATTGAAACCTAATTTTCTCAGAAATTTAAAATTTAAAATTCTCTACACACAGTCAATATAAATGGGAATTATGAACATGGTCAACTTTAGAGCAAAGATATCTATATTTTGTCTTCACAAATCAGGATCAAATGATGCTTGTATGAAAAGATAGAAGTTTGAAAATTTACCTCTTGCAGCTGGAGTCGTGAATGGAGTTTGAGCAACTTTTGAGATGGCTTGATGATCTGCTTATCTTGCCTGGATCTCCTTGAGTGTATTCCAACTCCTACTTTGCCTTGAAAGTACCTGAATCTCTCTACTCAAGTCAACCTGCAAGCTTGATATTTGAAAATGGTGGATAGTGCTGAAGGAGTTAAAGTCTTGAAACAGGGGTCTGGATTGCTTTGGTATGATGTATATAAGGTGTCTGAGTGATTAGTTTTCAAAACGCACGAGTGAAAATGAAGATCATGAGTTTTGGTTCAAAACTGTGTATTAATGGTGTTCTTGAACAGGTTTATGGTTTTTGAGTGTTTGAGATAGTTTGAGGGCACTAGAATTCGTGTCTCAACTTGCAAATAGTGTGTATACTTATAAGCAAGAGGTTTTGAGGCTTGTAACAACTCAGAATTTGAATTTGCATCCTTAAGCTAAACATGTGATTTTTGAGAAAACAAGTTTCAATGCCTGTGTACTTGCTAAGATAGAGTGGTTAAGCTTTAAACATACTTTCTTCTGACTTTGTAGATGAAGTGTGATAAGAGGGAACAAGTTAGAGGCTCAAGAGTGGACTTTATGCAAAAAGCTTGCTTTATAAGAATGGTATTGTTAGCTTTCTTCCTAAAATGGCAATGTGAATTGGATAAAGCTTAAATCACTTGGATTATAGCTCAAAACTTTATGTAATCCATTAATTATGGAGTGACAAACAAGTTTAAGGCCTGCAAAGCAAAGATTATGCAGCCTAACATTGATTTGCATTTGTGTTCATCATGAAATGACCTATAATTCAAGTGACAAAACACCAGCTTCATCTCTTCGATTCTCCCTACTCAAGAATGATCTTAAGGAGTTCTTGGACATTTTGGAAAGCTTGCAATGTGATCTACAACTCATATTTGAATTGCGTTTGAAGATTACCCTTGTAACTATATGAAAAATTTCCATGAAGTTAGGTCAAAAATCTGCCTAACTAGGGCAAAATTTCACTAAGTCATTTTTAGTTCATGAGCATGTATTCACAAAATTATAACTTGAGATCCAAGCATTTTTAGGAGAATTTGTGTGAAGAAAATTTGTATATTTCATGGAGATATACAACTTTCATGTTGGAAGTTTCTCTTGAATCATCTTGAATCATGGTGAAAATTTGGATCGAAGTTATAAAAAAACATGAAATTTCCAACACTTGGAAAAATTTCTAAGTTTAGAAATTTTAACTTTTCAAAATGAAATCTTGACTTTTTGATTTCTTGATAAATAAGTTTCACATTTTGACATGTTTTGATGAATTATGATTTTTGGCACTTCAATTTGAACAAAAAGTCAAAGTTTGACTTTTCAGTATACAATTGACTTTTGATCAGTTAATTGCAAAATTCATCTGTCAATCAAATGGACTTGCAATGTTTTGAATCATGTCATTAGGTCAAAATGATGCAATTGGACTCTTGAGATCATGCCTTAAACCAATTGATCATTTTCTAGGTCAAAAATCAGAAATTCCCCTTTCTCAGTCAAAACCCTAATTTTGACCATTTTGCCCTTTTGGAGATTTGATCAAATTTCTTGAGGAATTATGGTCCAAACTTGATCAAATGATACATATGGGTCTAAAATGTTGATGTGGATACAAAATTATGAAGTTTGACTGTAAATTGGCTATGGTTGACTTTTTCCCCATTACAGCTGATTTTTAGGTCAACTGTTGAATTGACTGATCAAAAGTGTGATCCAAGGCTTGAAACTTGACATGAGTAATCTTGGGGGTCCATAATGGTCCATGAAAGTCATATGAAGCATTGATAGTCCAAAAATACTTGTGCAAACTCAAACCCTAATTTTGGTCATCAGTGCATAAGGAGGTGTCTTGAGCTGATCAAACCCTAATGCAGTCTTGAGCCCAGAAGATCTTGTGAGAAAAATTATTGATAAGTGAGAGGGAAAATTTTGGGGTACAACACAAGGTAAGGGTGGGGTTCTGACTCTATAATTGGGTTCATGATAATTGGTATGTGGGGTTAAAGGTGATTACTGTCTTGTTCATGAATTAAATGTATATGATGTTGTATGATGAAAAATTGATGAATTATAGATGAATAATGATGTCCCGATGTTGTTTAATTGATGTAGAATTAAAGGATAACTGTAAGTGATGATTATCTATGATTAGATTAAGCTTTTAGGGCTTAAAATATGGAACCCGTAGTGAAAACACAGAGAAAATTACAGAATTTATGCTGAATGGAGCAGGATGTGTCGACCCCAAATGCTATGTTCGATACAAGAGGGTTTTGAGACTCAGTATGAGTCGACACGAAGAGGTCTTGCATCGATACATGAGGGCTTTTAGACCCAGGATGAGTGGATATGTAGGAGCATGTGTCGATACATGTTGTGTGTTAGACTCAAGATGAGTCGACCCAAGAGAGGATGCATTGACTCATGTTGCAAGTCAGTACAGTACGCATCGATCCAAGGGGTTATGCGTCGACCCATGTTGTCTAGTTTTTGGCAGAATCATTTAGAAAATGCTGTAACTTAAGTTTTAGGATGTCGTTTTAGGTTCCGTTTGAAGCGTTGATTAGCTAACGCGATGCGCTTTATTCTTGAGGATTAAAATGAAGAATAGGAAGTGTAATCCTTGTAGCCAATTTAGGATTTAGAGTTAATTCCCGTGTTGATCGTTATGTTGGTTTTATGCAGAATGATGAGGATGAAATGGTTATAGACTGCTGTTTGATTCATAACAGTATGAGTAATGATAGTAATGATGTAAGATTACAGAATAACAGTATGAGTTACTGTAGTATTAAAGTACAACTGAGTTGTTGATGAGATATTATTAATGATGTTGTGTTGATAATTTATGATGAATGAATGATGTTTGATGAATTATTATGATGATATGAGATGTTGAGATGCTTTTAATATGTAGGCCTTTGGCCAATGATGGTCTTGTATTGAGATGTTGTCAATTATGGTGTTGTTATTACATTTATGATTGTGTTGCATACATTGCATTTTGAGATGGAGCTTATGCTCGTTGAGATGGCCTGTATTGGCGAATATTGAGATGAAGGCTTATGCCTTGTTAATGCCTCTATTAATTGGAAATTTTTGAGATGGGAGTTTTGCTCCAATGGTACCACATACATTTTCATAATATTGAGTCGCATTATTTGATTGTATAAAGAAGTTGTGCATTGATGTTGTGAATGTGTATTATTGTTGTGATTGTTGTTGATTATGAGATAAGAAGTGGTGATGTTATGTGATCTAATTTAATATATTAATTATCATGCGCTTTATGATATTGTTAGATATCTCACGCCTTCTGTTTGAATGTTTCCCTTATGTTGGTAACATGCAGGTAATCGAGAGTGAAGGCTGTAGACCTTTAATAGTTCGAGTCAGTGTCATTGCTCTGATATGTAACACTCGGGGGGATGAACGCTTATTGCTTTTGATTGTTGATTATTCAGTTGTTGAACTTTAAGTTAATTATTATTAAGTATTTATTGGTTTGAAGTTGCTGTAATGATGATAAAGATGTTATTAAGAATTCCGTTGCGTAGATGTTGAAGTATTTAATTAAAGGTGTTATGATGATGGTTTATCCGATGTTCTAAAAGTGTTATATATCTACGATGAATGCAATGAGTTTTGATAGAAGAATTTGTGGCATCCCTATTTGTTTGCATGCATGATTTTTATAACTCTGATTTATTTATATAATTCACATGGGTAGAATTGGGGTGTTACAAAGTTGGTATCAGAGCAAAAGGTTGGTCCGACCTTGTCGTCAAGTCGTAGTTGTCTAACAATCGAGTATTGTTGATTTGAGTTTTAACTGTTGTTTATGTTGTAGTGAGAAGTTGAGATGGCTGTAAGGAATGATGTTGCACTTGCTGCTGCTTTAGAAGCAATGGCTCATGCGATGGAGAATCAGCCGAATATTGATAGGAATGCTGGATCTTGTAGCTTGGCGACTTTCCAGAGAGAGAATCCGCCTAAGTTCAAGGGAAAGTATGATCTTGACGGAGAATTGGAGTGGTTTAAAGAGATTGAGAGAATCTTCCGTGTGATGGATTTCACTCCAGTGCATAAGGTTCGGTATGGGACTCATATGCTAGCAGTCGAGGTTGATGACTGGTGGCTAGAGACTTGTCAAAGATTGGAAGCTGCAGGTGAGAATGTCACTTGGGCTGTGTTCCGTAGGGAGTTTTTGAAGAAGTACTTTCTTAAAGATGTCCGTGGTAAGAAAGAGATTGAGTTCCTTGAGTTGAAGTAAGGGAATATGTTGGTTGTTGAGTATGCTGCCAAGTTTTCTAAGTTGGCTAAGTTTTATCCGCATTACGCTGATGTAGATGCTGAGTTTTCGAAGTGTATTAAGTTTGAGAATGGGTTACGCCCGGAGATTAAGAAGGCAATTGGATACCAGAAGATCTGTGTCTTTGCTGATTTGGTTGATAGTTGCAAAATTTATGAGGAGGATAATAATGCTCATTACAGATTATCAGTGAGAAGAGGGGTAAGCACCAGCAGAATCGTGGTAAGCCTTATGATGCCCCAGTTGGTAAAGGTAAACCGAAATTTGCTCAGGGTCAGAGGACTAGTGGAGGAGATACTCCTACTGGTGTGGTTTGCTTTAAGTGTGGAAAACCTGGACACAAGAGTAATGTTTGCACTACTGAAGTGAAGAGATGTTTCTGTTGTGGCAAGAACGTACATGTTGTATCTGAGTGTGAACATAAGGATGTGATTTGTTTCAATTATAGAGAAGAAGGGCGTATTGGTAGTCAGTGTCCGAAACTGAAGAGGGCTCAGTCAAGTGGTAAAGTGTTTGCTTTGGTTGAGGATCAGACAATTGCTGAGGACAGACTTATTAGAGGTACATGTTTCATTAATAGTACTCCTTTAATTACTATTATTGATACCGGTGGTACGCATTGTTTTATTGCTGCTGATTGTGTTGAAAGATTGGGTCTTATGTTGTCTTCTTTGAATGGAGAAATGGTCGTTGATACTCCAGCCAAGAGGTCGGTGACTACTTCTTTTGTGTGTTCGAAGTGTCCCTTGTCGATATTTGACAGAGACTTTGCTGTCGATTTGGTTTGTTTACCGTTAAGAGGTTTGGATGTGATTTTGGGTATGAACTGGTTAGAGCATAACTGTGTTCATATTAACTGTTATGACAAGTCTGTGAGGTTTTCTACTCATGAGGAAGAGAAAGATGGTCTATTGTCTGCTAAACAGTTGAGGAAGTTGATGCAAGCGGAAGCACAAATGTTCTCATTGATGGCGTCGCTATCTGTAGAGACTCGTGCTATAATTGGGGAATTGCAGGTGGTGTGTGAATTTCCTGAAGTTTTCCCTGATGAGATTCCTGATGTACCGCCAGAGAGGGAAGTTTAATTTGCGATTGATCTTATACCAGGTACCAGACCTGTGTCTATGGCACCATATATGATGTCTGCATCTGAATTGTCAGAGTTAAAGAAGCAATTGGAAGAGTTACTTGAAAAGAAGTTTGTAAGACCAAGTGTATCGCCATGGGGAGATCCAGTGCTGTTAGTAAAGAAGAAAGATGGAAGTATGAGGCTTTGTGTTGATTATAGACAGTTGAATAAAGTGACGATTAAGAATAAGTATCCGCTTCCAAGAATAGATGACTTGATGGACCAATTAGTGGATGCTCGTGTGTTTAGTAAGATTGATCTGAGGTCGGGTTACCATCAGATTAAAGTGAAGGATGAAGATATCCAGAAGACGACTTTCAGAACGCGTTATGGACATTACGAGTATTCGGTGATGCCTTTCGGTGTTACTAATGCGCTGGGAGTATTCATGGAATATATGAATCGTATCTTTCATATTTATTTGGATAAATTTGTAGTGGTGTTCATTGATGATATTTTGATTTACTCTAAGTCAGAAGAAGAGCATGTAGAACATATAAGAGTAGTGTTGCAAGTTTTGAAAGAGAAGAAGTTGTATGCAAAGCTGTCCAAGTGTGAGTTCTGGTTGAAGGAGGTTAGTTTTCTTGGTCACGTGATTTCAGGTAGTGGCATTGCTGTAGATCCATCGAAGATTGATGCTGTGTTGCAATGGGAAACTCCGAGTCCAGCTACTAAGATTAGAAGCTTTTTGGGATTAGCTGGTTATTATAGAAGGTTTATCGAAGGTTTCTCTAAGTTACCACTTCCGTTGACTAAGTTAACTTGTAAAGGTAGAGCTTTTGTATGGGACGTTCGGTGCGAAGAAAGTTTTACGGAATTAAAGAAGAGGTTGACGTCGGCTCCGATTTTGATGTTGCCTAATCCAGGAGAGCCTTTTGTGGTGTACTGTGATGCTTCTAAGATGGGTTTAGGAGGTGTGCTTATGTAGAATGGTAAGGTAGTTGCTTATGCGTCAAGGCAGTTAAGGACTCATGAGAAGAACTATCCTACGCATGATTTAGAGCTTGTTGCAGTTGTCTTTGTGTTGAAAATTTGGAGGCATTATCTTTATGGTTCTAGATTTGAAGTGTTTAGTGACCATAAGAGCTTAATGTATTTATTCGATCAGAAGGTGTTGAATATGAGGCAACGAAGATGGTTGGAATTGTTAAAGGATTATGATTTCGGTTTGAATTATCATCCAGGAAAGGCGAATGTGGTAGCTGATGCGTTGAGTTGAAAGACTTTGCATATGTCGACAATGATGGTTAAAGAGCTGGAATTAATTGAGCAGTTCAGAGATATGAGCTTAGTTTGCAAGGTTACGCCACAGAGTGTTATGTTGGGTATGTTGAAGATTAATAATGAATTTCTAGACAGTATTAGAGAAGCTCAGAAGTTGGATGTTAAATTGGTAGATTCGATGGTTAGAATCGATCAGCCAGAGAATAGTGATTTTAAGTTAGATGCACAAGGTGTGTTGAGATTTCGTAACCGGATTTGTATTCCTGATGATGCTGAGATGAAGAAAGTGATATTGGAAGAGAGTCATAGAAGTAAGTTGAGTATTCATCCAGGAGCTACAAAGATGTACCAAGATTTGAAAGGTTTGTTTTGGTGGCCTGGGATGAAGAGTGATGTGGCTCGGTTTGTGTATGCATGTTTGACTTGTCAGAAGTAGAAAGTTGAACATCAGAAGCCTGCAGGATTGATGCAACCGTTAGAAGTTCTAGAATGGAAATGGGATAGCATTTCAATGGACTTTGGGATGGGGTACCTAATACTATAAGAGTACATGATTCAATTTGGGTGATTGTTGATAGGCTTACGAAGTCCGCTCATTTTATTCCTATTAACATCAGTTTTCCAGTGTCGAAGTTGGATGAGATTTACACTAGTGTGATTGTGAAGCTACATGGTGTTCCTTTGTGCATTGTGTCAGATAGAGATCCAAGATTTATTTCTGATTTTTGGAAGAGTTTTCAAGAAGCGTTGGGTTCTAAGTTGAGGTTAAGTTCAGCGTATCATCCTTAGATAGATGGCCAGACTGAACGGACGATTCAATCGTTGGAAGATTTGCTGAGGGCACGTGTTCTTGAGCAGGGAGGTTTGTGGGATACTTATCTTCCTTTGATAGAGTTCACTTATAATAACAGTTACCATTCTAGTATTGGGATGGCACCTTTTGAGGCGTTGTATGGTCGAATATGTAGAACTCCTTTATGTTGGCATGAATCTGGTGAAAGTGTAGTACTTGGACCTGAACTTGTTTGTGAGACCACTGAGAAGGTGAAGTTGATTAGAGAAAAGATGAAAGCTTCCAAAAGTAGACAGAAGAGTTATCATGACAAGCGAAGGAAAGATTTAGAATTTCAAGCGGGTGACCATGTGTTTTTAAGAGTTACACCCGTGACTGGTGTTGGACGAGCATTGAAGTCTAAGAAGCTCACTTCTCGTTTTATTGGACCATATCAGATTTCAGAGAGAGTGGGGAATGTTGCTTACAGAGTGGATTTACCGCCTAATCTTTCAAATTTGCATGATGTGTTTCATGTGTCACAACTCTGAAAGTATATTTCAGATCTATCTCATGTGATTCATATGGATGATGTGCAAGTACGAGATCATCTTACGGTGGAGATGATGCCTGTACGGATCGCGGATCGTGAAATGAAGACTCTGAGGGGTAAAGAGATTGCCTTGGTTAAAGTGGTTTGGCTAGGAGCTGCCGGAGGAAGCATGACTTAGGAGTTGGAGGGCAAGATGCGAGACTCCTACCCTGAGTTGTTTGATTAAGTTAAATTTTCGAGGACGAAAATATTCTAAGTGGGGGAGAGTTGTAACACCCGTAATTTAATTAAATTATTTTTGGAATATTTGTGAAGTTGCGTAGTGATTAATTAGATTTATTTATTTTATTAATTAAAGAAATAATATTAGAAGTATAATATTATTTGATGTGGGCTTGTTTTAAAGAAATAGAAGTAATAAGGGGGTGTATTAGTTTTGAGCCCAATAAGGAGTAAAGAGAATAATAGGTTATTTTATTATTGTTAGAAAGAATAGAAAGAAGAGGCATTAGAAGAATAAGGATTGAGAAGAAGAACATGAAGCTGCTGGAAAAGGAGGAAAAATGCCAGAACAAGAATTCAACCGGAGATTATAGAGCGACCTTCAATCCAAGGTAAAGGTGAGGTTCTGACTCTATAATTGGGTTCATGATAATTGGTATGTGGGGTTAAAGGTGATTGCTGTCTTGTTCATGAATTGAATGTATATGATGTTGTATGATGAAAAAATGATGAATTATAGATGAATAATGACGTCTCAATGTTGTTTAATTGATGTAGAATTATAGGATAATTTTAAGTGATGATTATCTATGATTAGATTAAGTTTTTAGGGCTTAAAATATGGAATCCGTAGTGAAAACACAGAGAAAATCACAGAATTTATGCAGAATGGAGCAGGATGTGTCGACCCCAAATGCTATGTGTCGATACAAGAGGGTTTTGAGACTCAGTATGAGTCGACACGAAGAGGTCTTACATCGATACATGAGGGCTTTTAGACTCAGGATGAGCCGATACGTAGGAGAATGTGTCGATACATGATGTGTTTTAGACTCATGATGAGTCGATCCAAAAGAGGATGCATCGACTCATGTTGCGAGTCAGTGCAGTACGCGTTGGAGGGGTTAGTTTCATCAAAAGAAACATGCATAGATTCTTCAATAGTCAAAGTTCTTTTGTTGTATATTCTATATGCTTTACTAGAGAGTGAGTAACCAAGAAATATACCTTCATCGGATTTCTCATCAAACTTACCCAAATTATCTTTGTCATTGTTTAGGAGAAAGCATTTGCACCCAAAGATATGAAAGAAAGCAATGTTAGGTTTTCTCCCTTTGAAAAGTTCATATGGAGTTTTCTTTAAGATTGGTCTAATGTTAACTCTATTACTAACAAAACATCCCGTGCTCACCGCATCCGCCCAAAAGTATTTTGGAAGGTTTGAGTCGCTAAGCATTGTTCTAGAAAGTTCCATAAGAGACCTATTCTTTCTTTCAACCACTCCATTTTGTTGTGGAGTCCTTGGTGCCGAGAAGTTGTGAGATATTCCATGTTCTCCACAGAATTCTTCAAATAGAGCATTTTGGAATTCTCCGCCATGGTCACTCCTTATTGAGGCAATTGTTAGAGACTTCTCATTATGAATTTGTTTAGCATACTTCTTGAACGCCTTGAATGCATCACTTTTCTGCACTAAAAAGAATGTCCAAGTATATCTAGAGAAATCGTCAACAATAACCAAAGCATATACATTACCTCCAAAACTCCTTGTTCTCGATGGACCAAATAGATCCATATGTAACAATTGTAGTGGCCTTGTAGTGGGCACCACATTCTTAGATTTGAAAGTTGATCTAGTTTGTTTCCCCTTTTGACAAGCACCGCATAGTCTATCTTTGACGAAATTTTTCTTAGGCAATCCAATGACAAGATCATGATTGATTAATTTATTCAAGTGTTCCATATGAATGTGAGCAATTCTTTTGTGCCAAAGCCATGAATCATCGTTGTTCGCCATGAGACATTTAACCTTAAAAGATGGATCATCAAGGGAAATCATAAATATATTATTGATTCTTTTACCTTTAAGTATAACCTCATGAGTGACTTCGTCTTCTATCAAACATTCATCCTTGGTGAACTTGATTTTGAAGCCTTTGTCACAAAGTTGGCTAATACTTAGAAGATTGTGCTTTAATCCTTCAACATAAAGAACATCTTCAATGGATGTGAAAGGTGGAGCACCAACTTTGCCTTTGCCTAGGATTCTGCCCTTATTATTGTTTCCATAAGTGACAAAACCCTTGTCCTTTAGCGCTAGATGTGATAATTGGTTTATGTCTCCTGTCATATGCTTTGAACAACCACTATCAAGATACCAAAGATTGCACGTGGTCTTCAAGCATACCTCATTGTCTTCATCATCGGAATGGTGTGAGGCCATCAATGCTAGATTTGCACTTTCATCACTATCGGAATCGGACGAGGAACTTATTTCATTGTCCTCCCATGCGACATAAGCCTTTTTGTTTTTGAATCCCTTCTTGCTTTTGAAGCCACTTTTCTTGGAGAGTTTTGGACAATCCGGCTTGATATGACCTTGCTTACCACATTCATAACATGTAATTTCTTGTGTTGATGTGGAGCCTTCCTTTTTCTGAAAATGTTTCTTTCCTTTTGCATGAGAAAAAGGTTTGTCATTTCTACAGAAGAACTTACCAAGCCTTTTAACAAGAAGCATGAAGTTTTCATCTTCTTCTGTATTGTTTTCCTTTTCAAATTCCTTGGAGTCTATCTTCAAAGCAATATTCTTGGATTTATTCTCTTGATTTTCATGCTTTTCGAGTATTCCGAGTTCCGTTTCGTATTCTTGAAGTTTTCCAAATAGAGTTGCGGATGTCATGTTGGAGAGACTTTTCTTTTCTGAAATTGCCGTTACCTTTGGTTGCCATTCCCTAGTAAGGGACCTAAGTACTTTCAGATTCAATTCATCATTTGTCAAAGTTTTACCCAGAGCACTTAGATGATTTGTCAAGTGCATAAATCTCTTTTGTAAGTCAAGAATGGTTTCTCCGGGCTGCATTTGAAATAGTTCGTATTCTTGACTTAGGGTATTTAGTCTTGATCTTTTTACTTCAACCGTTCCTTCATGAGTTTGTACCAAGGTATCCCATATTTCCTTTGCTGTTTTGCATGTCGAGACACGGAAGAATTCGTCCATGCTGAGTGAACCTTGAAGAAGGTTTATTGCCTTTTTGTCATAGAGAACTTTCTTCTTGTCATCATCGTCCCATGCAGTTTTAGGCTTTGATGAGCCAACACCATTGATTACCGTTATCGAGATAAATGGACCATTTTCGACGGTATCCCATATTTCCTCTCCTTGTGCTTCTAGATGCGCCTTCATGCGAATTTTCCAGAAGTCAAAATATTCACCACAGAATAGAGGAGGCTTGTTGTTACTACCACCATCTCTGAAAACGGGATTATGATTTGCGGAAGCCATTATGGATCTTTTAGGAGCAAGTTACCTATAACCTGCTCTGATACCAATTGTAAGTACGAAGTGCGCCTAAGAGGGGGGTGAATTAGGTACTTTTAAAAATTCTGGTTTTTAGTGATGATGGTTCTTATTTTTCTGGTTATAAGTGAGTTTAGGAAAGCTTAAAAATGCAGAAAAATAAAGAGACACGGGCGATATATCCTGGTTCCTCTCACAGTCCGAGAGTACTCCAGTCCCCTTTCAACATGAAAGAGATTTCCTTATTGTGGAAAACTTACATAAGAACTACCAACCAAACCAAGAACAATCCTCTTGGACCAACAACAATCCTCTTGGATTTTCACTAAGTTACCTATGAGAAGAATCCTATAAATGTAACTACACTTGTATCCAGCAACTTGGAAAGACAAGATTTCAAAAAAAAACACTTAAACTTAATTCCAACAATCCTGGAAAATAAGTAAGTAAATATCAATTTGTGAGTTTGAGTGAGTAGAGTAATATTGATCACTAAGAGTGATTTGACAATGTATAATCTTCTTCTTTCAATAATAATATTGTACAAAGACTCAAGATATATTTGGTCAAAGTTTTCTGTTTAAAGAATGAAAATGTGCAGAAAACTTATGCATGAAAATGAAGAATGCTTGAGTTTGTAATTTTAAAGTTCAGAAAAATATTATGAAAGAAGGTGTTAGATCTGGATTTGAAATTGAATATTTATATGTTCATAACACCCTTTTGAAACATCATGAAGATTTGGAAATGTATCATGAACAAATGCCAAGTTTGAGTGAAAAGATGTAATGAAAAGGCATGAACAAAACTGTTATTTTTCAAATTCGTGCAGTGTGTAATCGATTGCACCTTTAGTGTAATCGATTGCACAAGGTTTTCAACAGCTATTTTTTTTCAAAATCTTTAAGAGTGCAATCGATTGCATTAACAATGTAATTGATTGCATGCTAAGTCAGTAGAAAAATTTAACTGAGTGCAATCGATTGCACCAACTATGTAATCGATTGCATGCAAAGACAGAACCAAAAGTTTTGAAAAATTTAAGTGTGCAATCGATTGCACTAACTATGTAATCGATTGCATGCAGAAACAGAAGCAAAAGATTTGGAATTTTTGAAGAGTGCAATCGATTGCACTAAGATGTAAAATCGATTGCATGCATATGAAAAGTGAAATTTTATCTTTGAAAACCTTGAGTAATGATTCTTAAACATTTCTTTTTCATTTTTGAGCATCTATATCTTAAGATCAAAGTAGATAATATTATTATACCTTTAAAGTTGTTGATGGATTTGATTGAAGATATTATCCTTAGATGCTTAGATGCTTGACCAAAATCTTTGCCTTCTTTGTTAGCCATGGTTTGTCTTCATCAAAACCAAATCTTATTTGAGAAGCTTGATTTCACATTCTACCCCTTTTTGATGATGACAAACAATCTTTCTTTATGCGATGTACTTTCCGGAAGAGCTTCTTCCCCTAAGATGCAAAACTCCCCCTATGTAGGAGAGGGTTGAAATCCTTGAAATTCTTCATCTTGATTGGAGAGTACCTTGAAAAAATAAGACAAGGGAAATACAAGCATAAAGTACCATACATCTTTCTCCCCCTTTGACATTATCAAAAAGAAGGGAAAGATACCTCAAGCAAATAATAATAGAGCAAAATATTGACAAAAGTTATAAAATTAAAACATTAACACACATTGTTTAAGAGTTACACAGAAAATTGAACAAACAAAACATTGAAATATCAACACAATAACATAACAGAAAAAAATAGTCAGCCAGAACATTAGGGGTGATGAATGTCTGGATGATTGTAAGGCCATGAGCCCTGATTTGGGAATTGTTGTTGAAGTGGAGGTTCTGTGTAATGAGGAGGAGGTGCAACTGGGTTGTTTGGGTCGTATTGTGGGATATGCAGGTGAGAATTAAGAGCAGTGGATTGGATGATGAGTCAATCTTCTTTTTCCCTTTATCTGAAGTTGAAGCCTTTCTCTTTGTTCTTGAAGCCATGGATATGGTGTTTTAGGTTTTGTGGTTTTAGGGTTTTTGTGAGAGAGAAAGGTTTTGCGAGAGAGAATTGGAAGTGATTTTGGTAGGTATGGAATGAGTTATTAGTATTGAAGTGTATTTAGCTTGGGAATAGGAGAGAGGAATTTTGACCAACATTAATTTTCTATCATAAAAGCTACTTTTAGTGCGTGCAATCGATTGACATACCATGTGCAATCGATTTGCACACAAACAGAATAAAAAATAAAAGCAAAATGCACATAGTGCAATCGATTGCATTAAAGGTGCAATCGATTTGCACATGAAACACAATGGACAAAACTGAAAAATTTCTTTGTGCAATCGATTACACTCTTTGTGCAATTAATTTGCACAAACATAAATTGTCCAAAACCAAATTTTTCTTTAAAAATTAAGCATCACATAACATAAAATCATATATGGCATGTATAAAACATATGTAAAAGATATATCAAGGGTAGAATGCACCTTATAAGTCACGTTCGTCAAGTATGCCGAGCTCTCGACGAATTTTGTAGAAAGGTTCTTTCGCCAAAGGTTTGGTGAAGATATCAGCAAGCTGATTATGAGTATCTACAAAGGTTACCTCGACCTCTCCTTGAAGAACATGATCACGAAGAAAATGATGTCGAATGTCTATTTGTTTAGTCCTTGAATGCATGGCGAGATTCTTTGTGAGGTTGATTGCACTTGTGTTGTCGCACCTCAGAGGAATGCACCCTAGATCGAGTCCGTAGTCACGAAGTTGTTGTTTTAGCCACAAAATTTGAGCGCAACTACTACCCGCTGCAATATATTCAGCTTCGGCCGTGCTTAGAGCAACACATGCTTGTTTCTTGCAGGACCATGATACTAATGCATTACCAAGAATGTGACAAGTACCACTTGTGCTCTTTCTATCTGTTTTACATCCTGCATAATCCGTGTCAGAATAACCAATTAAGTTGCAGACACTACCTTTAGGATACCATAATCCGACATTTGTTGTCCCTTTGAGATACTTCATGATCCTCTTTACCGCCGTAAGATGGGATTCCTTTGGGTTAGCTTGAAAGCGGGCACAGAGACAAACACTAAACATTATGTCAGGATGACTTTCCGTCAAATATAATAAAGAGCCAATCATACCTCGATATTTAGTGATGTCGGTGGAAACACCTGATTCATCTTGATCAACATAAGAACCAGAACCCATAGGTGTAGACATTTCTTTGCAACTATCCATGTCAAACCTTTTCAAGAGTTCCTTGCAATATTTGGATTGGTTGATGAAGATGCCATCTTTAAGTTGTTTGATTTGAAGTCCAAGAAAATAGTTCATTTTACCCATCATGGACATTTCAAATTCTCCTTGCATCATTGATGAGAACTCTTCACACATTTCTTGATTTGAAGAACCAAAGATGATGTCATCAACATAGACTTGTGCTAGCAAAGTGTCGTCTTTGATTTTCTTGATAAATAGAGTCTTGTCAACTTTGCCTTTTTCGAAACCTTTTTCGCATAAGAAGTTGCTTAAAAGATCATACCATGCCCTTGGTGCTTGTTTCAGTCCATAGAGAGCTTTTCTTAATTTATATACATGATATGGATTATTGAAGTCTTCTAAACTGGGGGGTTGCTTAACGTATACTTCTTCAGTGATATATCCATTCAAGAATGCGCTTTTGACGTCCATTTGGAAAAGCTGAAAATTTAATGAACAAGCATAGGCAAGTAAGAGACGAATAACTTCTAACCTTGCAACTGGAGCAAAAGTTTCTTCAAAGTCTATTCCTTCTTCTTGATTATAGCCTTGTGCTACCAATCTTGCTTTGTTGCGAACAATTATTCCATTCTCGTCAAGTTTGTTTTTGAAAACCCATCTTGTTCCAATAATGTGTTTGTTGCTTGGCCTAGGAACGAGTTCCCAAAATTGATTCCTTTCAAATTGATTCAATTCTTCTTGCATAGCTATGATCCATTGGTCATCGCCTAAAGTTTCATCAACTTTGTAAGGTTCAATTTGAGAGACAAACGCCATGTTTAGGCAAGCATCCTTGAGATTTAATCTTGTAGACACGCCTTGACTTATATCACCAATTACTTTATTAATAGGATGATCTCTATGAGTTCTCCATTCTTTTGGTAGATTATTGAGATTCGATTCTTGTTGAGGTGATTCATCTAGTTGGATGGGTTGATCCTTGGAAGAATTTTCTTGAGGACCTTCTAAAATTTCATCATCATTATCACAAACAATATTATCCTCCTTGGAGGGGTGTGATACGATGGGAGAACTGCCTTGAGGTTTTGCGTTTGTTTTCGCACTTGTTCAGTTTAGCAAGAGTCGCCACCGACTTTTTATTTTATCCAAAGGAAAGGTTAAAAAGCACAGGAAAGACCTTTGAGATGTTTTCTTGGGTTCGGGGGGGGGGGGGGGTAGATTATGAAAAGGGAAGGTGCTAGCACCCTTTTCATCCATGATTATCCATGGGCTCTTAGTTACTTGTTTTAGATCACTTGCCTTTGCTTTTCAACTGTTTGAAATGGTGCTTTGTGTGTGGTTTTTGAAAATGCTTTGAAAAAGAAGCCTTGTCTAGGCAACCTTTGTAATGATTCTTGTTTGAATATATACAAAGGTGTGTGTCTTTTTGAAAAGATAATTCAATGTTTTGAAAGTTGTTTGGAAATTGTGTTGTGAGGTATGTTTGAAAATGGCAAGGATGTTTTGTAAGATTTTGATCAAGTAACTAAGAGTTGTCTACCCTATTTTACTCAAAGATCTTTCCGATGTTTTTAACCCATTTGACAGTGTTATTTCACCATTTGTATTTGGTGAACAACCTTGTGTTAGGATGTTAAATGGGACAGGCGCGGGTCATCGCATACAATCATTGAGAGCAACTTGTGAGACGCTCTAGCAATTTTGTAAGGGACGAGATCATTTTATCGAAGGCAACATCGAGGGACTATGATCTTTGTTTATTAAAGGGGCATTTGCTAGAGTGTCTCATACTCGAGGGACATGATTGCATTTTCCGAGGCAACAAGCGAGGTTACCCTAGAGGTGTAAGTGTGAATGGTGTATTGATTTTTATGCATTTGTCTTGTATTAGGTTATCTAACCAATTGATTTTGAATCTTCGCATACAAACCCTAATTACTATACAGTATATTGAAAGCGATAAATTGCGGGAATTTAAAGTCTAAGTTATTACAAATAAGTATCCGGGGATAGGGGTACAAATTATTTACAAATGGGGATGAGTCTTATCAGAATAATAATGTCCAAGTATTATGTGTTACAACCAAATCGAACTGTCGCAATTCAATGTAAGATTATAACAATAAATAATGAGAATAAAAAATACTATGAGATGCAAGTATTTATTTACAAACGAACAGATAAAATTTAACCTAGTGAAGATTAAATATTATTATTTTATGTACTTTTTATGAATTATGTAAAGGAAAAGTTTTTTTAAAAAAGAAAGAAAAAAAAATTATTTAAATTAAAGTTTTATTATTTATGTATTTTATTAAATGTAACAAACACTAAAGAAAATTATATTGAGAAAATCAAAATGAAAATTAAGCTATTAATTGTTTCTTATTAACAAAAAAAAGGAAATCATTTAGAAAGAAAATAAATGAAAGAGTATTAGTTTAAAAAATTTAAAAAGAAAAAGATAATGGGCCTCATGGAAATGTGGCCCAAATATGAAGAAGAATGAAATGTAAGTCAGAATGAGCCAAAGGGGGGGGGGGGGGGTGCTTAGCAGAAGTATTGTGGGCTTAGCATGTTGTTTGGGGCGAAGGCCCAGTTGAAGTGTTTGACAATTTTCTTAGGGTTTGCTCAGTTTAGGGTTTTGTACGCTTTGGCCATAGCGGCGCTGCTCCTCTCATCTTCTTCGTTTCTCTTCGTCTTTCTCAAGCCTATGAGCTTCTGATTCTCATCTAGCCTTAAGCTGCCAAAGCGCCACCCTCTCTCGCTCTTTTCATCCTCACAGTGACCTATGGTTGTGGTTTGAACGGTATGAATCATTATCTTTTGTGCCTTAGGTTTTTTACAGTTTGCTCATTTGTTTGATTCTTGCATGCACGTTTTGATTTATGGCTTTTAATGCTTGATATGCAGTAAAAAAGTTAAGAGCAAACTTACCTTGGGGAAGATTGAGAGGAAAAGGGAGGGAGCAAAGAGGGATCGGTGGCGCTTCTGGTGGCCGGAGCAGAGGATGAAGATGACGGCATTTCTGGTATTTGTTGTTCTTTATGTTGTTTGATGATGATGAATCTGAAATTTGCTTCTTCCTCTTCCTCTGAATGTTTGTTAATGATGAAAGATCTGAAACTATAGTGTTTTGATGTTAATGATGATCTGGGTTCTGAAACTATTTTGCTTGCTTCTAAATTCCTCCTCTTTCTGGTTTTGTCAATGATGATGCACTGAGATTTGTTTCTTTATTTGTTGTTTTGATTTGAGTTGATGATGAAAAAGTATTCTGAACTTGTTGCTTGTTATTGATGGCTTGATGATTCGTTGGTTGTTTCTTTGTTGATGATGATGAAAAAGAAAATCTGAAACTTGTTGGTTCTTTGTTGTTTTGCTTCTAAACTCTTCCTCTCTCTTTGTTGACCCTGAGTATTTGATGATGATGTATAAAGTCTGAAACTTGTTGTTGATTTGGTTTTGTTGATTCTCTTCCTTCCTCTGAGTATGCTGATGTTTTATGATGATGAACCTGAAAACCAGTGTTGTTGTTTTGCTTGTTCTGCAAGCTCTTCCTTTCTCTTGTTGATGATGTTGTTAGTCTTTGAGACTGTCATTGTTTGTTGGCTTGAACTTGTTGGTGATAGTTTTGGTGAGCTTGAGTTTGTTAAACTTGGCCTTTGGAACTGTAACTTACAATTTTTGCAGGTTTGTTGAACTTTGAATAAGTTTTGGCTTGCAGGTTTTGTGAGTGTTCTGCAGTTTTGAAAGCAGGCTTGAGTGTTTTTGGTTTGCATGATGTTGGTGTTTTTAGCAGTTTAGACAGGTTAGGGAGTTGCAGTTATGCAGGTTTTTGACTTGCAATTTTTGTAAGTGTTCTGCAGTTTTGGAAGCAGGCTTGTAGCTTGGAGTTTTGGAGGCAGGTTTGCAATACAGGCTTGTTTGTGTTTTGTTACAAGCTTCTGTAGGTTTGATTTATTCCGAGATGCAGTTTTGCAGATTTTGTAAGTTTGGCTTGTAGGTTTGTTTGGTGTTTACTGCAGTTTGTCTTGGGCTTGGCCTGGGTGTTTGGCCTGGTGGAGCTTGTGGTTTACAGGTTTGCTGATTGCAGTTATGCAGGCTTGCAGGCTTGTTTGTGTTTGCAAGCAGGTTTGAAGGTTGTATGGCAAGCAGGTTTCTGAGCTTGTAATGCTTTTGCTAGCAGGTTATACTGGTTGAGTTTTTTTTTTGTGGGCTCTATGTCATCTCCCTGCTGGACTGTTATACAATCTTTATATCTTTTTGTTTTTTCTTTTACTGTCTTGAAAAACCTGCTTTTGCCAAAACTGCAAACTCTCAATGAGGTTCTCTCTTTCTCTCTCTTCCAAAAGCACTTTTGCTTAATTTAATTTATTCTGAAAAGTCTGCTGGCCAGAACATGATGATAGCTAGGACAAGCCTTCTTGCTTGTAACTTGGTTTATCTTGCTGCATTGTTGTACTTTCTTTCCATATTTCCTGCACTGTGTACTTTCTTTCCGTATCTCCTGCATTGTGTACTTTCTTTCCATATCTCCTGCATTGTGTACTTTTTCCTTTTGCACCTAGTTGGCTTGCAGCTTAGTTTGACATGCTTGGTTAATGAATTTGTAGTTAGCTTGCCATGCTTGCTCATGCTGACTTGGTTTGACTAATGCAGTTTGGAATTCAGTTTGTAGTACGGTTTGCTTTGCCTTGCTGCCTTATATCTTTGTATTTGCATTTTGAATTAATTGTATGCTTGCAATTTATATCTTTTATTTTTCTCTCTGTGAACCGAGAAGAGCGATCTTCTTGTGATTTGCAGAGAGGAAAATAAAATATGATGAACATAGCATTTCTGATTCCGGCCGACAGACTTTAATGATGATTTTTCTTTTTATCTGCTTGGAAATTCTTTTCAGTCAATTGTGCTGATTTCTTTTTCTTCTGTCTTTTGCAGGTAAGTACCAGTTGGATGATAGAGGAAGCAGTAGAAGTAGAAGTCAAAAATCTTAGGAGATTAGGCTTAGATTTATTTTTCTGTTTATTGTAAACAAATATTATTGTAAATACTATAAGTTGTAATCTTACAATATTCGAATAAAATTTGTAACAACATTTGAAATAAATAAAAAGTCTTTGTCAAAAAAGAATTTTCTATTGTCAAATATTCCAATCTTTCCTTGTATTGTCTATTTAATTATTTAAGACTCTTAAATCAAAATAACTGGAAATGTATCCCAATAACTTTAATCCAGATGAAATAAATAATTAATAAACTTTGCAGTCTCACAACCTTGCATTACTCAATACGCATGGTATCAACACACGCATTGGACAGTTAAACAAACAAGCATTCCATAAACCTTTCACTCCACTGATCAAACAAATGCCTTGATGTTCCAAACAAAAGTCTCAGCTCTTATCCCAGATAATTAGGTTAAGCGGTAAATTTGAACAAGCAATTTCTGATGATTCAATCTCTTCTGAGAGACGTGAGAGAAAAACCCTAATCCTGGATTACTGCCAAAGAAAAATCTTCTTGATCAATTCCTGAGCCAATCTCAACAAAATCAGTGAAAACCCTAATTCTGGATTGACTGATAAAGAAAAGTCTGTTTGACCAATTCTTGAGCCAATCTGAAAAATCAGAGAAAACCCTGAGGTTGTGATTTTCTTGTGAAAAAGGGAGGGCAAATTTTGGGGTACAACAAGGGGTTAGTTTCATCAAAAGAAACATGCATAGATTCTTCAATAGTCAAAGTTCTTTTGTTGTATATTCTATATGCTTTACTAGAGAGTGAGTAACCAAGAAATATACCTTCATCGGATTTCTCATCAAACTTACCCAAATTATCTTTGTCATTGTTTAGGACAAAGCATTTGCACCCAAAGATATGAAAGAAAGCAATGTTAGGTTTTCTCCCTTTGAAAAGTTCATATGGAGTTTTCTTTAAGATTGGTCTAATGTTAACTCTATTGCTAACAAAACATGCCGTGCTCACCGCATCCGCCCAAAAGTATTTTGGAAGGTTTGAGTCGCTAAGAATTGTTCTAGAAAGTTCCACAAGAGACCTATTCTTTCTTTCAACCACTCCATTTTGTTGTGGAGTCCTTGGTGCCGAGAAGTTGTGAGATATTCCATGTTCTCCACAGAATTCTTCAAATAGAGCATTTTGGAATTCTCCACCACGGTCACTCCTTATTGAGGCAATTGTTGGAGACTTCTCATTCTGAATTTGTTTAGCATACTTCTTAAACGCCTTGAATGCATCACTTTTCTGCACTAAAAAGAATGTCCAAGTATATCTAGAGAAATCATCAACAATAACCAAAGCATATACATTACCTCCGAAACTCCTTGTTCTCGATGGACCAAATAGATCCATATGTAACAATTGTAGTGGCCTTGTAGTGGACACCACATTCTTAGATTTGAAAGTTAATCTAGTTTGTTTCCCCTTTTGACAAGCATCGCATAGTCTATCTTTGACGAAATTTCTCTTAGGCAATCCAATGACAAGATCATACTTGATTAATTTATTCAAGTGTTCCATATGAATATGAGAAATTCTTTTGTGCCAAAGCCATAAATCATCGTTGTTCGCCATGCGACATTTAACCTTCAAAGATGGATCATCAAGGGAAATCATAAATATATTATTGATTCTTTTACCTTTAAGTATAACCTCATGAGTGACTTCATCTTTTATTAAACATTCATCCTTGGTGAACTTGAATTTGAAGCCTTTGTCACAAAGTTGGCTAATCCTTAGAAGATTGTGCTTTAGTCCTTCAACATAAAGAACATCTTCAATGGATGTGAAAGATGGAGCACCAACTTTGCCTTTGCCTAGGATTCTTTCCTTATTATTGTCTCCATAAGTGACAAAACCCTTGGCCTTTAGCGCTAGATGTGAAAATTGGTTTATGTCTCCAGTCATATTCTTTGAACAACCACTATCAAGATACCAAAGATTGCATGTGGTCTTCAAGTATACCTCATTGTCTTCATCATCAGAATGGTGCGAGGCCATCAATGCTAGATTTTCACTTTCTCACCATCAGAATCAGATGAGGAACTTATTTCATTGTCCTCCCATGCGACATAAGCCTTTTTGTTCTTGAATCCCTTCTTGCTTTTGAAGCCACTTTTCTTGGAGAGTTTTGGACAATCCGACTTGATATGACCTTGCTTACCATATTCATAACATGTGATTTCTTGTGTTGATGTGGAGCCTTCCTTTTTCTGAAAATGTTTCTTTCCTTTTGCATGAGAAAAAGGTTTGTCATTTCTACCGAAGAACTTACCAAGCCTTTTAACAAGAAGCATGAAGTTTTCATATTCTTCTGGATTGTTTTCCTTTTCAAATTCCTTGGAGTCTATCTTCAAAGCAATATTCTTTGATTTCTTCTCTTGATTTTCATGCTTTTCGAGTATTCGGAGTTTCGTTTCATATTCTTGAAGTTTTCCAAATAGAGTTGCGGATGTCATGTTGGAGAGACTTTTCTTTTCTGAAATTGCCGTTACCTTTGGTTGCCATTCCCTAGTTAGGGACCTAAGTACTTTCAGATTCAATTCATCATTTGTCAAAGTTTTACCAAGAGCACTTAGATGATTTGTCAAGTGCACAAATCTCTTTTCGAAATAGTTCGTATTCTTAACTTAGGGTATTTAGTCTTGATCTTTTTACTTCAGCCGTTCCTTCATGAGTTTGTACCAAGGTATCCCATATTTCCTTTGCTGTTTTGCATGTCGAGACACGGAAGAATTCATCCATGCTGAGTGAACCTTGGAGAAGGTTTATTGCCTTTTTGTCATAGAGAACTTTCTTCTTGTCATCATCGTCCCATGCAGTTTTAGGCTTTGATGAGCCAACACCATTGATTACCGTTATCGGGATAAATGGACCATTTTCGACGACATCCCATATTTCCTCTCCTTGTGCTTCTAGATGCGCCTTCATGCGAATTTTCCAGCAGTCAAAATATTCACCACATAATAGAGGAGGCTTTTTGTTACTACCACCATCTCTGAAAACGAGATTATGATTTGCGGAAGCCATTCTGGATCTTTTAGGACCAGGTTATGTATAACCTGCTCTAATACCAATTGTAAGTATGAAGTGCGCCTAAGAGGGGGGGGGGGGGGGGGTGAATTAGGTACTTTTAAAAATTCTGGTTTTTAGTGATGATGGTTCTTATTTTTCTGGTTATAAGTGAGTTTAGGAAAGCTTAAAAATGTAGAAAAATAAAGAGACACGAGCGATATATCCTGGTTCCCCTTACAGTCCGAGAGTACTCCAGTCCCCTTTCAACATGAAAGAGATTTCCTTATTGTGGCAAACTTACATAAGAACTACCAACCAAACCAAGAACAATCCTCTTGGATTTTCACTAAGTTACCTATGAGAACAATCCTCTCAATGTAACTACACTTGTATCCAGCAACTTGGAAATAGAACATTTCAACAAAAACACTTAAACTTAATTCCAACAATCCTGGAAAATAAGTAAGTAAATATCAATTTGTGAGTTTGAGTGAGTAGAGTAATATTGATCACTAAGAGTGATTTGACAATGTATAATCTTCTTCTTTCAATAATAATATTGTACAAAGACTCAAGATATATTTGTTCAAAGTTTTCTGTTTAAAGAATGAAAATGTGCAGAAAACTTATGCATGAAAATGAAGAATGCTTGAGTTTGTAATTTTAAAGTTCAGAAAAATATTATGAAAGAAGGTGTTAGATCTGGATTTGAAATTGAATATTTATATGTTCATAACACCCTTTTGAAACATCATGAAGATCTGGAAATGTATCATGAACAAATGCCAAGTTTGAGTGAAAAGATGTAATGAAAAGGCATGATCAAAAGGCATGAACAAAACTGTTATTTTTCAAATTCGTGCAGTGTGTAATCGATTGCACCTTTAGTGTAATCGATTGCACAATGTTTTCAACATCTATTTTTTTTTCAAAATCTTTAAAAGTGCAATCGATTGCATTAACAATGTAACCGGTTGCATGCTAAGTCAGTAGCAAAATTTAACTGCGTGGAATCAATTGCATCAACTATGTAATCGATTGCACGCAAAGACAGAACCAAACATTTTGAAAAATTTAAGTTTGCAATCGATTGCACTAACTATGTAATCGATTGCATGCAGAAACAGAAGAAAAAGATTTGGAATTTTTGAAGAGTTCAATCGATTGCACTAAGATGTAAATCGATTGCATGCATATGAAAAGTGAAATTTTATCTTTGAAAAGCTTGAGCAATGATTCTTAAAAATTTCTTTTTCATTTTTGAGCATCTATATCTTAAGATCAAAGTAGATAATATTGTTATACCTTTAAAGTTGTTGAGGGCTTTGATTGAAGATATTATCCTTAGATGCTTAGATGCTTGACCAAAATCTTTGCCTTCTTTGTTAGCCATGGTTTGTCTTCATCAAAACAAAAGCTTATTTGAGAAGCTTGATTTCACAATTGTGATTGTTGTTGATTATGAGATAAGAAGTGGTGATGTTATATGATCTAATTTAATATATTAATTATCACGCGCTTTATTATATTTTTAGATATCTCACCCCTTCTGTTTGAATGTTGCCCTTATGTTGGTAACGTGCAAGTAATCGAGAGTGAAGGCTGTATACCTTCAATAGTTAGAGTCGGTGTCATTGCTCTGATATGTAACACTCGGGGGGATGAACGCTTGTTGCTTTTAATTGTTGATTATTCAGTTGTTGAACTTTAAGTTAATTATTATTAAGTATTTGTTGGTTTGAAGTTGCTGTAATGATGATAAAGATGTTATTAAGAATTCCGCTGCGTAAATGTTGAAGTATTTAATTAAAGGTGTTACGATGATGGTTCATTCGATGTTTTAAAAGTGTTATATATCTATGATGAATGCAATGAGTTTTGATAGAAGAATTTGTGGCATCCCAATTTGTTTGGATGAATGATTTTTATAACTCTGATTTATTTGTATAATTCATCGGGGTAGAATTGGGGTGTTACATCTTTCCCTAAAGATTCTCGTGGCAAGTGGACTCCTAATTATGAAGGCCCATATGTTGTTAATAAAACATTCTCTGGAGGTACTATGACTCTTACAATTATGGATGATGAGGAATTCCCTCGTCCAATGAATGTCGATGCAGTCAAGAAATACTTCGCCTAAAAATAACAAAATAATAAAAAATAACTCGCTAAGTTGAAAACCCGAAATTGAAGCTTATAAAAAAATGAGCGTCTCGGTGGACTGAAAACCTGAAAGGGCGGTTCAGGAAAAAATAAGAGACATAAACAGAAAATAATCAACTCGGTAGATTAAAAACCCGAAAGGGAAATCTAGTCAAGAGTTAGGGATTATGGCAAGTAACTGCATCAGGCCAAACTTTATAACTTGAAGAAACATTTTTTACCAAGGATTCTCAGTCCAATCATTCTCAACGGAAGTTTGAACGCAAAGGAATTCAAAGTTGTTAGGGAGAATAATGGTTATTATATTTCAATGTAACTTTTTCCTATATTTACCATTTTCAAAACTTTGTAATGATCCATGGAGTCACACCATTTGTTGACTACCATTATATTAATAAAATTGAGCCTTTATCCAATTGTTTACAATTCTTATTTTATTTCCTTTTGCAAAATTTCATTTATTTATAATAATTTTTAAAACAAAAGGTTAAATAATGATCCTATTTTATTTTAAATTACAAAAATATTTCCCTTTGATTTGTGAATACAACTAAAGGGAATGGCAACAGTTTCCCAAGAAGGGTTCATCTCTAAATGAAGAACGTAGTGTTCTCCTAAGCATAGTTGGTTCTTGTCGTCTACCTTACAGATGTTTTTAGGTTTCCTTTACAGTTTGATAATATGATAGTGGGTTTCCACCAAGATATTTTGTTGTGATTAGTTTGTAGCATGTTTGATTCAGTTTTCTCCCGTCGAGTTCATATTCCCTAATACTTGATCTGAATTTCTGCAAGTGAGTGTGATCCTTTTCTCCAGTCGGACCAGAAGATTTTAAAGCATTGTTTTAATTTTGGATTCTTTCTCACTTTGAGTTGAGACTTGATTTTGAATCCCCCGCAGAGTTTTAACATTCTGCTATGAAATTGTTATTATTTCCCCTACAGTAAGTCTAGGGAACTTTTCCCTCTTCGAGGTTGTTAATTCTTGAAGAGTTTCCTTTGTGTATTCCTAGCAGGTCTTCATCTCTCCTCAGCAGAGTTTGTGCAGTTGTTAATTTTGAAATTGTTAGGAAGATTGTGGGGTGTGTTGATCTTGAGCAAATCCATATTTCCCCTTAATAGAGTTTTTGCAATGATTGTATCCCCTCAGTGGATTATTAATGTTGGAAGATTATGCTCCGGTTATTCCCAAGAAGTACCTTCATTTCCCTAGAGTGTTGAACTTCGTGGCATGATCTTTATTCTTCCATTTGGTTTCTTTTATCTCCAGCAGTATCTCTGTCTTGTCGAGATTTTGAGCCGAGTATCTAATTGTACTATGATGTCTGGTCATCCCCAGTTTGGCTGAGTTTCCCCAGCTAGTCTGTGTTTTTTGTTTTGTCAAACATATACATAACATTCATACACTTATATATCATTCATTCATTAATTCATACATCATCATACATAGCTAAAAGTAGATGCATGCTCATTTTCATTCCTTAATCCATTTTATCTTTGGTGATCTATATCCCTTTTCAGAAAATGCATCCTTTCTAAATCTTTTTTCTTGGTAGAGTGTCTCCCCAAGAAGAAAGTGTATCTTTTCTAATTCTGCATTGATTTTTTGTTCCTCGTGGAAGAATTTTATTTTATCTTTCCCTCCCAGCTCATTATCTAGACAAAATACGTTTTAGTTGAGTTTATCCCTAATTGATTTGAGTCTTGATTGGCCGTTTCTCTCCAGTTCATTCCTGGGTTGAGCTTTGGTCCTCAACAACAATATATTTTGGACCTCTCTAGGTAGGAAACCTAGATTTTGAGAAGGCATTTATCCTACACTTTTAAGGGTTCTTTTTCCATTTGTAGAGATTTATTTTTGATATTCCCCATTAGAAGATGGAGAAGTTATGTTCTCAACAATGATGCTATAACATCCTCTTGGAAGTTTTACCTGACAACAAGTGGTAGTCTCTTTATTTGAGAAACTTGTATGTCCTTAAATATTAATTCTTATCTTCACATCAACTGGCCATCTCTCTGGTTTTTCCCCAACAGAGAAGCTTTTCGTGAACTCTTTGATCCTCATCCAATCAAGTTGAGCATTGGACTCATTATTTGAACAAGTGGTTGTCTCTTTGAGAAGCATGTTGCGACTCCATTTCAAATTAATCCTTGCATCAAGTGGCCATCTCTCGGGTATGTCCTTGGAAGAAAATCTCGTTGCAATATCAATTAAGTGCCAAATTTGTTATTTGAACAAGTGGCTGTCTTTTTATTTGAGAAGCCTGTCCAATTCAATGTTAAACACAACTTGTGGCAATCTCTCCAGTATGTTCTTGGCAGAGAAAATTGTCGTGCATTATCAAATCCAACACGGTTCGTCATTTGAACAAGTGGTTGTCTCTTTATTTGAGAATCCGGTTGTAATCTGTACCAGTGAAAAATTGAGATAAAGCTATGAGATTAACTTAAATTGCAAAGTGAAAGTCGCCACCGCACTTTATTGTTTTCAAGGGAATGAGAAAAGAGAGAATAAAACACAAAGAAGTTTTTAACGCAAAACTAATAAAACAAAGATCTAGGTACGGGGGTTGTTTATGCAAAGGGAATATATTAGCACCCTAAACATCTACGGTACTCCACATGAACCTCTTTGAAAATCTGTGTGTTTGGTTAAAATTGGTTGTTTGCAAAAAGAATGGAGGGATGAGAAAAAATATTTTTTTATTGTTTTTGTGTTTGGAAAGACATGAAGTCTTATGCCTATGTACTAATGGAGAATTAAAACCTCATGGTTTGGGGCACAAATAAAAAAAGTGTTTGTTTTGGTTATTTTAAATCAAGATACATTTTGTCACCTTAAGGAAAATACTCAACTAAACACAAGTTTGAGAAGATGGATCTTTGTATCATCATGAAGGAAGGTGACCAGTGGTTTTTACATAGGAATTTAGCATTTATTTTTGTTATAGTTTCATTTAATTGATAGGTGTTTTATTTCATTTTACCGTGTTTTATGCTTTGGTTTTGTATTTTAGTATTTTTCAGGTTCAAAAGAATAAAATAGGACAAATCGGGGCAGAAAGGTGCAGAAGTCAGAGTTCCGAGAAAAAGTGTTTCAGGAGCCCTGACAAGGGTGGCTGTGTCGCCTGACACGGGGCATGTCAGGGGGAGGGCTTGGTAAAGTGAAGATAGAGATAAATACAGAAGGCGGAACGGTCGCACGTGTCACAAGACACGTTTCATGTCAAGTCAGCTGAAGTATGAATGTTGGAGGAAGAATTACAGGAGATGACACAGGTGCCCGTGTCCACTGACACGACCCATGTCAATTCAGATGAGCCATATGATGGAACAATGTAAAGCACATATTTTGACATGGGTGTCCATGTCCGGTGACACGGCCTATGTCAGTGTAGGCGTGTGAAAGTTCAATTTTGAGGTTTTCCTGTATTCTTGGATCATTAAGGGCAATGTGGACATTTGGCATCACAGATGGATGACCTGACACTTCAAATACCTAATTTGGAGAAGAAAAGAGGGACTTTTGATGACTGGATAATTGGACGATAAAAGATTGAAGACTATGCAAGTTTTGGGAGAATGAAGACCTTTAATGAGTGGAAGAAATTGAAGATCAGAGTTCACCATTAATTTGTGTAATGTCTAATGTTATTATTATTGAAATCTATTTGAATATTATGTGCGGCTAAATCCCTAATTCTAGAGGGTGTCCCTGATTTATGAATGTATTGACTATAAATTATTGATTTTTAACACAATAGTTTCCTTTCAATTTAATCGTTCAAGGTTTCTAATGCTTTCCTGATCGGACTAATTAGGATTGAGTTACGATTAACAACCAGCAGGGTTGTGGTTGTTAAGGTTTTTGTACGATTAGACTATAGTAGATATTACCTGGGACTAAGGATACCCTATAATCATCGGATTTAACCCTTGATAAGATAAAGACTTGACTCCATCAAATATTTCTAAGGAATTAAGATTGAGGGTGAATGATTAAAGGTTTTCTCACTAAGAACTTAGGGGAAAATAATCTAAAGGGCCGGTAGTTTATGGTGATGAACTTGTAGAAGAGATCAATAGTGAAGGTCATTACAGGGAAACCACACACTTACCCCTAGCATAGTATTCACACTAGTAATAAAGTCATAATTTACCTTCACATATTTTTAATTACTGTTAAGAACAATAACCAAACCAAACCCCAATTTGAGTTTTGTTTTATTAAACCTCGCACTAAACTCAGTAATTCTGTGCAGTCCTTGAGATTGACATTCGAGGAATTTTCCCTGTTATTATAAGAGGCAAAATAGTACACTTGCTATTTTATCGATCAAGCTTTTGGCGCCGTTGCCGGGGACATGCCTAATCATTGAGTTTAAGTTAGGTTCACTTGAATTTTGTTGCTCTGCAACTAAAATTTCTTTTATGTAATTTCCATATTTTTGTTTTACTGATTTTTCCTAACCATTGCATGCAAGGAAAGTCCTCAGCTGAATTTTCGTTTGACGCGGAAATAGAAAGAACTTTTCACGTGAGGCACGGACTAGCTCGACTAGATAGAACTGAGTCAGCAGGTTCTTCAGATCCTTCAGATTCAGAGTCTGAAGAGTTAAAGCCAATGGCTAAAAATCCGCCAACAGAGAGACTCCTTGGGAACTACGGAGGAGCAAATGCTGCAGCAGATCAGTTGACTATTATGAATCAACCGGTCAATGTTGCAAACTTTCAACTGCATCCTTCAACCATCTTCCAGTTCGAGAATAGGTCTTTCACTGGAAATATCAATGAAGATGCCAATAAGCATTTGCAACAATTTCTCACCATGAGCACTACTTTGAAGATTGACGGGCACTCTGAAGAAGCCAAGAAATTGAGGATGTTCCTGTTCATGCTGTCTGAAGATACTGAAGAGTGGTTCTACTCATTGCATGTTGGAAGTATCACCACTTGGGAACAAATGGAGCAGACTTTTCTTGATGAATACTTTCCTGCTTCGGTTTACATTCGTAAAAGATATGAAATTGTGAATTTTAAGCAGAAAGAAGGAGAATCACTAGGTGAAGCTTACAAGAGGTTCAAGAGGTTACTAGTAGCTTGCCCCATGCACAACATGAGTCAAACGGAGAAAATGCAGATGTTTGTAAATGGCCTCTGGATGAAGACAAAGCATCTTATTGATACAGCAACCCGGGACTCAGCCAACTTTGCAATAACCACTGGCGTGAAGAAGATCATTGAAGCAATTGCTGCAAATGAGCATTTGGAGCTATATGATAGAGTTATAAGCAAACTAGAGGGAGTGATTGATTTAAAGCTAGAAATTAATAAGCAATTAAAAATTGAATAAGTCATTGCTACAAAAGTAGAGAAAAAGCTAAAAGCAATGAATATGGGTACTAAATAGGTAGCTTGTGAAATTTTTAGTGGACCGCACAGTAGTGTGCAATGTATGGCAACACCATAAAAAATTGAGGAGATAAAATTCTTGAGGCAAAACAAACCATATTCTAACACCTATAATCCTGGGTGGAAGAATCATCCTAATTTCTCATGGAAAGATCAGCAGCAACAAACTCCTCAAAAGGCAGAGTGAGAGTTAGCAATTGAAAATATGATTGCCCAAACCTCTCAATTTCAAGAAGAGACAAGGAGTAATTATAGAAATACTACAACTGCGACAAAAAATTTGGAAGTTCAAATGGGACAAATTTCACAACAGGTAGCTCTGCAAGCACAAGAAAGACAGAAAAGTCATGAGGATGTGAACGCTGTCAAAATAAGGAGTGAGAAAGTGGACAGAGAGAAACTAGATAAGGTAAGGTTTCACAATAATATCATAGAAGTAGAGTTGGAAGTGAGAGAGAACATGAACAAACAGGAAGAAGTGATATCACCTATAAAGCAAGTTAAAGATAAGACTAAACCAGCGATCAAGTTTCCATATCCATCTCGAGTAGCAAATAAGGACACAAAAGAAAAAGATTTTGAGAAATTTGTCAAAATCTTCAAAAAACTAGAGATCCACATACCGTTCTTTGAAGCGCTTGACAAAATGCCTCTGTATCAGAAATTTAAGAAGGAGGTATTATCAAAGAAGAAATCAACAGGAGAGGGATCAGTACCCGTTGATGAGAAATTATGTATAATTGCGCCTGAGAGAAAAATACCTGCCAAGCAGAGGGATCTAGGGCCAGTTGCAATCCCATGCACAATAAAAGACAGAGCTTTCAAGAGAGTTCTGGTTGATTCTGGCTCGAGTGTGAGTTTAATGCCATTATATATTTTCAAGAAGCTTGGTATTGAGAAAATAAGTGGGAGTGGAACAAAATTGAAATTTGTTGATCACACCATCAAGCAGTCATATGGGATAGTTGAAGATGTTCTAGTGGAATTTGACAATTTTATTTTCCTAGTTGATTTTCAGATCATGGACATACCGGAAGATGAAGAGACTCCTATCATTCTGGGTCGACCATTTATGTTGACAACTCGATGCAATTTTGATATCGAGATAGATAATCTGACATTGAAATCATTTGATGAGGTGATAACCTTGAAGGTGTTGGAAATCGAGAAGCAGGTTGCAGGTGGAAAGGATAAATCTTCAATTGGAATAATCAGAGTAGAAGGAGAAGACAAAAGTTTAAAATCACTCCTAGAAGAGGTCTCAGAAAAAATTTCTCAAGTTGCATCAATAAAAATTCCTAAGCGCAGTCAAAAGGAAAGAAGAAAAAGAAGAGGGAACACCAAGCTGAAAAGATGGAAGTTAGAAGTGGTTGGAAGCACAAATGGGTTGACACTTTTGATTTGAATGAGTTCTGGGTTATGGAAGAAACATGTAACAAGGTGTGGAAGAGGAAATACCCCCATAAGGGGATGACCCGTCGATCCATGCGATGTTAAACACAATGATTCGTGGGAGGCAACCCATGATTTTACTAACTTAACTTTAATTTTTGTTTTATTTGCAGGTAATAAAAAGGGAGTCTTACTGGTGAGAGCTAGAAGGCTGCAACATGTGTTTCATTACCCTATGTGAGTCACCTTCTCGAGCTTGTTCCGAAACATTAGGGTCAATGTTCAGTTCATGTTTGGGGGGGGGGGGGGGGGGTTATTGCTTTTCTTCTTTTCGAATTATTTGTTAGTGCTCTATGAATTTCCATGTAAATCCACGAGTTGAAGTCCTTCAAGTTGGCCGGAATTTTTTGTCTTGATCAAGAACTTGAGTCTCATAGAGTTCGAGAATAGTATATAGAGACAAAGGGATAGTTATTCGAGGGTAGAAAGTTTGGAATAACATGACAGTATACGAGTCTAATATGTAGATTTGTACCATATTGCTTAAATCCTGAGAAGTACTCCTAAAGTAGTTTATCCTCATAATCTGACATAACATATATTCACATGCATGTACGATTGAAGGGGAAAGAAATAAATTTGGAACCAAATGATGAAAAGGAGATAAAACACAATTGGCTTGCTAAGTTGGGTAGCCCTCACCAGGTTATTCAGCCCAATGGGGGTTGATCCCCAAACATCGTCCATAAAGGACAATATAAAAACTGAAAAGTTTTGAAAATTTCATCTGAATTTATAAAGGAGCAAAAGCTCTTATTTGGTGCCTGAGCAAATATCTCTCTTAATCAGTATTGTGCATGTGATGATCATCAATAATTATCATTGCCTTAATTTGACTATCCAAATGAAAAAAGAGGAAAATCGGAAAGAGATTTAAGTACAAAGCATAGTTAGAGAGTTATATGAAGAATAAACTCTAAAGTTAAAGATTCTTAACCAAACTCGTCACGTCATGTGAACATCGGACGGACTACTTTTTGATCAATTTGAATGGATGTCTCACGTATGAGTATCAGGCTAATGTGATTTTCATGAGTTCTTGTAATGGTCGCTTGAGGTCAAGTAACGATTTAAGTTTGGGGGAGTTTGACCAGTGGTTTTTACACAGGAATTTATCATTTATTTTAGTTAATTGATTGGTGTTTTCTTTCATTTTACTGCATTTTATGCTTTGGTTTTGTATTTTAGTATTTTCAGGTTCAAAAGAATAAAATAGGACAAATCGGCGCATAAAGGTGCAAAAGTCAGAGTTCCGAGAAAAAGTGTTTCAGAAGCCCTGGCACAGGTGGCCGTGTCTCCTGACACGGGGCGTGTCATGGGGAGGACTTGGTAAAGTGAAGATAAAGAGAAATACAGAAGGCGACACGGGCACCCGTATCATAATATACGACCCATGTCAAGTCAACTGAAGTATGAACGTTGGAGGAAGAATTACAGGAGCTGATACGGGTGCCCGTGTCCACTGATACAACCCATGTCAATTCAGTTGGGCCAAATGATGGAATAATGCAAAGCACAGATTCTGACACGGGTGCCCGTGTCCGATGACACGGCCTGTGTCAGCGTAGGCGTATGAAAGTCCAATTTTGAGGTTTTCCTATATTCTTGGATCATTAAGGGCATTGTGGACATTTGGCATCACAGAGGGATGACATGACACTATAAATACCTGATTTGGAGAAGAAAAGGGGGACTTTTGACGACTGGAGAATTGGACGATAAAAGATTGAAGACTATGCAAGTTTTGGGAGAACGAATACCTTTCATGAGCGAAAGCAATTGAAGATCAGAGTTCACCATTAATTTGTGTAGTGTATAACATTATTATTCTTGAAATCTCTTTGAATATTATGTGCGGCTAAACCCCCAATGCTTGGGGGGTGTCCCTGATTTATGAATGTATTGACTATGAATTATTGATTTTTAATATAGTATTTTCCTTTCAATTTAATCATTCAAGGTTTCTAATACTTTCCTGATCGGACCAATTAGGACTGAGTTACGGTTAACAACCAGTAGGACCGCGGTTTTTAAGGTTTTTGTACGATTAGGCTATAATAGATATCACCTAGGACTAGGGATACCCTATAGTCACCAGATTTAAACCTTGATAAGATAAAAGCTTGACTCCATCAGATATTTCTCAGGACTTAGGATTGAGGACGGATGGTTAAAGGTTTTCTCACTAAGAACTTAGGGGAAAATAATCTAAAGGGCCAGTAGTTGAAGGTAATGAACTTGTAGAAGAGATTAATAGTGAAGGTCATTACATGGAAAACCACACACTTACCCCTAGCATAGTATTCACACTAGTAATAAAGTCATAATTTACCTTCACATATTTTTAATTACTGTTAAGAAAAATAACCAAACCAAACCCCAATTTGAGTTATGTTTAATTGTACCTCGCACTAAACTCGGTAATTCTGTGCAGTCCTTAAGATCAACAGTTAGGGAATCTTTCCTGTTATTACAAGAGGCAAAATAGTACACTTTCTATTTTACTGATCAGAAGGGCTCCAACTTGGACATAGAATTAATAAGTATGCACCTAACTCTCTCAAGTGAAAAAGAATTCAACTATGAAGAAGACTAATGTACAATCTTTGTGAAAATGTTTTAAGATGAAAAGTCAAAGTGGCAAAAAAAGGTTTGAAGTGTTTTTTTAGTCTTTTGAAATTATTTGATATGCTTAAGTATTTTGAAGCATTTATTAAAGAAAAGGTGATTGATGAGTTATTTGATATTCTTACGATTCGATCAATTAATCAATGTTATTTGACAAATTGATTGATGAAAAATAAAGCAAGTAAAAAACGACAAGAAAAGGGACACAAGGATTTGTTTACACAGTTCCTCACTCCCGTCTTTTGAAATTATTTGATATGCTTAAGTATTTTGAAGCATTTAATAAATAAAAGATGATTGATTAATTATTTGATATTCTTACGAATCGATCAATTACTCAATGCTATTTGATAAATTGATTTATGAAAAATATAACAAGTAAAAAAAGATAAGAAAAGTGGCACGGGGATATGTCTACACAGTTCCCCACTTTCATCCTCGCGTATGGGTATGTCTACGCCCAATTCCAATTTGGAATTAGGATAAATCTTACTATGCAAAAAGTTGATACAAGAGAAGTGTTCCAAGAGCAACCCTATAAACCCTAACCATTTATTGTTGATTCAACCTATTATATTATTTTGATCTTGAGAAATACCAAGAGACAATATATCCCAATTGACTTGTTGATAAGTCTACTCCTTCACGTTCTTTATCTCCAAAGCTTTCGTGCACGATCATTTGTACCTATTGCACACAAGACTTCAATTTGATCTGCCATTTTCGTGCCACTTCCTTTGTGTCTTTATCTCCAAAGGGTCCTTTGTGTTTTTTTATCTCCAAATGCTTTCACTAGGCTGCGATCCTCTCTTGAACATTTTGCACGAAAACCCCCAAACCATTCAAAGATCTTGGAGGATAAACCCGCGGTTTTTCTGAATGAAGACCCCTACAAATCTCAAACCAATATTCTAGGCTACACAAGAACCTAATTGGAAGTTATCAAACCTCATCTAGAAGGAACCCCAACAAAATATTATTATTTGTGATTTGTTAGTGTGTATTATGAGTACAAACTTCGGCGTTTGATATTTTGAATGATAACAAAGCTGGAAAAGCTTTCACTTCTGGGTATTGGATAGTATCCATATATCTTGTGGAACTTCTATACATTAGAGGGTCTTAGGAACCATCAAAAAGAATTTAGAAATTGATTCAAGTCAATAAAAATAAGTTTTTACATGATTTTCAACTACATGTGTCGACACATCCTTATTTCAGGTCGACACATGTAATACATTTTTAAAGCCTGTAGCTTCTGTAAGCCTTAGGCTGACACATGCACCCTTTAGGTCGACACATACTGAAGCTTTTCTAAATTTGCTGAAAAATTTATTTTATGTGTCGACACATCCATTTTTCAGGTAGACACATTTACAATCATATTAAAGCCTGTAGCCTCTGTAACTATTCGATCGACACATGGACCTTTTTACGTCGACACATTCTTTCAAAATATCACGCATGTGTCGACACATATAAATCTTAAGTTGACACATACTGTTTTACTTGGTCAATTTTTTAATTTCTTTTATTATGAAATTATCCCTCTTTGCCCTAAATTTTCCACAACTATAAATACTCTTTCATGCATTATTCCAACTTGTTGAAAACTATAAAATTAGCCTATTTCTCTCTTCACCTTTTTCCTTCAAATCTATGCATACACACTAACATTACATTGTAACGATGTTCCGTTGGGGTGCCATCTAGACGAGGATTGCTAGTGCCCAATTGTGTATTGAGTGGAGTTTTGTAGGGGTTTTCATCCAGAAAAAACCTCGGGTTTGTCCTTCAAGATCATTGGTTGATTTGGGGGTTTTCGTGCAAAAATTTTGAGAGGTAATTTCGTTAAAGTGAACAAGCTTGGAGTGCTTAAAATCTTTGCAAGGAACCTTGTAGTGTTTGAAATATTTGCAAGGAAGTAAAGTGGAGTATCAGATTGAGTCGAATTTTTATGTTGCAATTGTTTAAGGTTGGCAGTGTGCGAAAGCTTTAGGGATAAAGAACACAAAGGATTAGCAAGATCCAGATAGTCATTTCTCACCAATTGAGTCTTGGTCTCTCTCAAGATCAAAAGAAGAGAAGAGGTTGAAATAACAACAAGCTTTGGTTTTATGGAGTTGCTCTGAAACACTTCTCTTGTATCAACACTTATTTTTCATAGTAAAAATTATCCTAATTCCATTAGAATTAGGCGTAGAAGTACCCACACACGAGGACGAAAATAGGGAACTGTGAAGACTAATTCCTTGTATCGCTTTTAATTGCTTTGATTTTCATTGATCAATATATCAAATAACATTGTGTTATCATTTGAATTGTTTGAATTTTCATACGTGATTTTGTTTTTAAGTCAAGTGTTGATATAGCTTATAATCACTTTTTATTATAAGTGGTTTTGTATATCAACATAATCAAAGGAAAAATTCTAAAAATTCACTTGCACACCAAGTATTTGATAAATTGACTAAACTAGCTATTTTGATTTTATCATTGGAAATAGCCTTGTTAAGCAAAATTGATTAAACAATAAATAAGTTGCAAAGTGATTCAAGGTTATTAATTAAATCTTTCTCATTCCATCTTAATTTTTGATTTACGGTTTGCATAGCCGAGCTTCCCGATAACATTCGTAAAGACATAAATTTTCTTACGCTTCACACTTTGATAAAACTTTTTCAAAACCAATATTTATTTGGATATTTTCAAAAGGGGTATCTATTCACCCCCTCTAGATATCGCTGCTGTCGTCTAGCTTGTATGCATAGGTTGGAGATTGAAGGTGAAGAGAAATTGCAGGAAAGTTTTATGGTATCAACAAGTTGGAATGATGCATGAATGATGTATTTATAGTTGTGGAAGTTTAGATGCAAAAAGGAGATTTTCGGAATAAAAAAGAATTGAAAATTTGACCCAATAAAAAATATGTGTCAAACTGAAACTCGTATGTGTCGACACGTAGGTCAAATTTTAACTGTATGTGTCAACCTAAAATATGGATGTGTCAAATGAAGCAAGAAATTAGCTTTTAGCCTTTAAAAAAGCAGTACATGTGTCGACCTGAAATTCTTATGTGTCGATACATAAAATAAAAATGTCTGCAATCTCTTAAAAGCTCTAGTATGTGTCGACCTATATGAATACATGTGTAGATCTAAGCCTTCCAGAGACTACATACTTCAAAACTGAGTTGCATGTTTCGATCTGAAATACATATGTATCGACACATGCAATAAAAAATTACGCCGAAACTTGTTTTTCAAGATTTTGGTCAAATTAAAAATGGTTTTTAATGGTTCCTAAGACCCCTAATGCAAAGGAGTACCACAAGACATAAAGATACCGTTCAATATACAGAGATTCTTATTTTTCCTAGTTTTGATATCATGTAAAACCTCTAATGGTGAAGTTGTACTCTCATACTACCCCTTTTTGATGATGGCAAAACTCGCGACGATGCATTTCATGTAGTTATCGAAGGCTCCCCCTGAATTTTTGCTTACTAACCTCGTCTCGCATATGCTTCTCCCCATTTGACAATATTAAAAAGAAAGATAACAAACCGTGAGAAGTATCATGTTCTAATAAAATACTAATATATCACTCATATGCATTTTTGTATAGAAGAGCAACAATCACATATCCCCATACATATGTAATTATGTGAAATTGATAAATAACAAGGAAACAACATTACAACACATGTAATGTAATGCATGATGAATAAATAATGCAATGTGCAAGCAAGTTTTTAAGTTGCTTTAATATCGTCATGATTATGTAACACATCATTATGAAAGTCTTGATGCTGCACATGCATGTGCCTAGCATAGGTACAAGAACATGTCGCTACTAAAACCAAAATGAATATGTTTTGTCATAATATGAGACCCACTACAACAAGAAAAACATATTGTAAATAACAGGCATACAAATAACTCGAGCACGAATGCAAGAAACAAGCTTAAAGAAACACATGTTTGCATAATAAGAACAAACTTATACAAATGTGAAATAATTAATACATGAGGTCATTATAAGAATATACATTGAGAACACACAATGGTTATCAATAAAATTATTTTTGAAATGAACGTTCATGGGTTTCATCATTTAACATATCAAACATTTTTTAACCAACAAGTAACATGCATTAAGAAAAGTCTTACTTTCAAGGAGAAATTGAAAAGATATTACCTTACTCTTTGATGGAATGGAAGTTGCTCTCACATGATGTGAAGTACTCAAACAAAGGGTTAGAGTTAAAGTATAAAGTGCAAGGAACAAGGTAAATTCAAGCAACATTGGAGATATCAATGTTTCCCAATTTCCCACATATGTGAAGGTGTGAGAAATACAAGAAAGGGGGTTTGAATTGGGTTTCACCAAATATAATTTTAAATCTTTTCCATGATGAAAGACCAAGTTAACTTAGAACATAAAAATAAATGAACACAATTATTTTTATCCTGGTTCACTGTTAACTAAGCTACTCCAGTCCACCCCTCAAGGTGATTTGCCTTCAACATGGACTTAATCCACTATAACCAAACTGATTACAAACAACTCGGAATAAGTCATATCAACCTTATTTGCACCCCCAATAAGTCCATTGATTCTTATTGCAAATCCTATCAAAGCGTAGTAGGAGTCTTCTTGAGATCATACCTTCACTCGGTCACTCAAGGAATTAATCAACAACCGTTGAGTATTTTTAGTGTATTACATTTTGATTCTTTTAAGAAGATTACACAAACTTTTCAGTACAAAGAAAAACACCTAAGTGTTTTACAGCAAGATACGAGAAACAACTCCTAGCCTATTTACAAAAGTATACACATAAGATATCTCTAAAGAGTTGCACAATGCTTTGGTGTAGTTTTGCTTGAGCTTAATTTAATCTGATAGATATTCGTGATGTTGATTCTTATTTATGTTTAGCTTCTAAGTCTCCCTTTTATAATTTTTAAAATAGATCCATTAAAGGTGTAGAAAGGTAATAAAAAATCTAGCTGTTTATTCCTAACTATCATAATGAGAGTAGTACACAGTATAGTACCAAAGGACTATCCTTATGCCATCCTAGAGGTTAGAGGTCACAAACACTTTTTGTATCTTTTGTACACCATCGAACACTAACCATTTTGAACTTTTTCTATTCTTCATAGGCTTCAGATAATTTGAATGTCTGAAGCTTGTTGTAGAAGAATCACTCTTAAGTATTAGAACCAAAGTCTTGGAGTCTTTAGAACTTGTCCCATTAGAACCTTGTCTTCAGAGTCTTCAGCACTTGGTCATTATAAATTTCTTTTCTTTAGATCATCAAAACTTGTTTAACAGAACCCCGTCTTCATAATCTTCAGAACTTGGAACACGCAGAAGCAAAGCTTTAGAAGGCCTCCAAAGCTTAACCACCAAGTCACGATCATAACCTCTTATACTAATGTTCCTAAGAACCGTTGAATAAGAAGAATTCCAAAATATTGACTTTAACTGTAACACGTAACCACATGTTTTCTTCCAGTAGTGTTTATGTTCAGAACCCGATGATGTCACACGCCTTGATACAAGAGTTAGAACATTACAGAAACAACTACACACTAGAACAAACCATTAGAGTATACAATTTTTCTTTATGATACCATGTAAAGTTATCATCAAATCTTAAGGCCATATGTAGAAACACTTCTTGTTCTTACAATCTCCATCTTTTTGATGATGGCAAAACCATGTATTTTGATAGAATAATTTTATACAGGGTAATCATCGTAACCAAAAAATTCAGAGTTAAGCTCACAACTCCCCCTGAATCTGTTAATCCCAATATTTCATTTATGCTTGTTCGTAGTCTCCCCCTGAGCCAAGGACTCACAAAATAACTTTTGAGTTTTCAAAACATAGAATTAGAGAAGGAACAATTCCCTACAACAACTCATCAGAGTCTGACTAGAACACATGGTATTCATCTCAGAACCTGGTTACTGTCAGCACTTGATGAAGAATCAAAACATGATTTTGAGCCTGATTGAATAATGCCACACATCATATATAAGCACTTATATTTCTTGATTCTAATATCACAACCAAAACACTATACTTCTGGAGGAGTTCACTACTTCTTAAGCATCAACATGTGACATGATATTTTCCAATATATCATACATTCAGACAGTTCACAACTTCTGAATAGAACATACGTTATAAAAGCACATGTACCAGAGCATATATTTTGAGTGGCATCTCTATATTAGAGAATGCATCAAAATGTTAACTTAACTTCCTTTCAGAAGAGCATAACTTCTGAAGTTTTAATCCTGAATTCCATATTTTCAGAAATTTCACAACTTCTGAACACTATGATATTAAGCAAGATTACCTTACTTTTAGTAAGTTTATAACTTCTGAATTGTGTTAGGTACATCTGTTTGAATATTCATATATTCATAAAGTGTACAACTTCTTGTATATGAAAACAAAGTTGATTTCATCCATAAGGTTCTCAACCTTAGACATCCAGATCTTCATATTCAACCTGTCTTAGAATACTCAGTGAACTTATTCAAATTTCCTGGATTGAAACATCCAACAAATAGTTAGTAGAAATGACATTTTATATGTTTGAGTTTAAGATTATGAGAATAAGTATTATCAAAATCATTTTACTTTCTCCCCCGTTGTCAGAAATAAAAAAGGTGATAAAGAGACAGAAAAATAAACTTTGAAGATAACCAACAAAAGTAGCAAATATTATTGATTGGAAATGAAGAAGTACAAACTCGATAGAACCACCAGAATAAACAGACATAGAGGAACAACTTGGGTATCATCTAGCTATCTTCATCTTCTATAAGAGCACATCTTTCATCAACAAGCGCGATATCAAGTCCCATTCTAACCCTATGAACTATACCAACTATTGCTGCTTTGAAGAAAAGTTCAATTAGAACTAGCCCATAAGGAATGTAGGATTTAGTAAGAGCCCTTGAAGAGGTTACATAATCCTTAAAATGGATGAATATAGTTTAGGGCAAATTGATTTTAACATGAATCAGCAAGCAGCAGAGAAATATCCGATCCTCGTGAAAAAGAAAGTTTTTAGCAATACCATATGGTCGAATGTTTGTCAAGATTAGATGAAACCAAACTTTAGCAAGGGGTAGAAGAGTTTCTGCTTTAGTGGGATCATATATGACAGAGGTGTTAAAGAGTGATGGGAGTGTACTTCAAATTTATGGATGAACCTGTTCTATGGTAATTTCAGAATATGGACAGTTGATGGCTTTAGCAATAGTAGAGAGCGTTATGGTAATTAAAAGGCCAAAATAAGTTTTTGCATGATTTTCAACTGCATGTGTTGACACATCCTTATTTTAGGTTGACACATGTAATGCATTTTTAAAGCCTGTAGCTTATGTAAGCCTTAGTCCGACACATGCACCCTTTAGGTCGACACTTACTGAAGCTTTTCTGAATTTGTTGAAAATTTTAGTTTATGTGTCGACTCATCCACTTTTCAAGTCGACACATTTGCAATCATATTAAAGCATGTAGCCTCTGTAACTGTTTGGTCGACACAAGGACCTTTTTAGGTCGACACATGCTTTGAAAATATCACATATGTGACGACACATACGAACCTTAAGTCAACACATACTGTTTTACTTGGTCAAATTTTTAATTTCTTTTATTATGAAATTATCCCTCTTTGCCCTAAATTTTCCAAAACTATAAATACTCTTTCATGTATTATTCCAACTTGTTGAAAACTATAAAATTAGCCTATTTCTCTCTTCATCTTTTTCCTCCAAATCTATGCATACACACTAACATTACATTGTAACGATGTTCTGCTGGGGTGCCATCTAGACGAGGATTGCTAGTGTCTAATTGTATACTGGGTGGAGTTTTGTAGGGGTTTTCATCCAGAAAAACCTTGGGTTTGTCCTTCAAGATCATTGGTTGATTTGGGGGTTTTCGTGCAAAATGTTTGAGAGGCAATTTCGATAAAGTGAACAAGCTTGGAGTGCTTAAAATCTTTGCAAGGAACCTTGTAGTGTTTGAAATATTTGCAAGGAAGTAAAGTGGAGTATCAGATTAAATCGAAGTTTTGTGTTGCAATTCTTTAAGATTGACGTTTCTCGAAAGCTTTAAAGATAAAGAACACAAAGGAGTGGCAAGATCCAGATAGTCATTTCTCACCAATTGAGTCTTGGTCTCTCTCAAGATTAAAATAAGAGAAGGGGTTGAATCAACAAAAAGCTTAGGATATGTGGAGTTGCTCTGGAACACTTCTCTTGTATCAACAATTATTTTGCATAGTAAGAATTATCCTAATTCCATTGGAATTAGGTGCAGACGTACCCACATGCAAGGACATCAATGGGGAACTGTGAAGACAAATTCTTTATATCGCTTTTACTTGCTTTGATTTTCGGTGATCAATATATCAAATAGCATTGTGTTATCATTTGAATTGTAAGAATTTTCCTACGTGATTTTTTAAATCCAAGTGTTGATATAACTTATAATCACTTTTTATTATAAGTGGTTTTGTGTATCAACACAATCAAAGGAAAAATTCTAAAAATTCACTTGCACACCAAGTGTTTGATAAATTGACTAAAATAGCTATTTTGATTTTATCATTGGAAATAGCCTTGTTAAGCAAAATTGATTAAACAATAAATAAGTTGCAAAGTGATTCAAGGTTATTAATTAAATCTTTCTCATTCCATCTTAATTTTTTATTTATGGTTTGCATATCCGAGCTTCCCGATAACGTTCGTAAAGACGACAATTTGCTTCCGCTTCACACTTTGATAAAACTTTTTCAAAAAAAAAATTTATTTGGATATTTTCAAAAGGGGTATCTATTCACTCCCCTCTAGATACAATTTCTTTCGTCTAGCATGTATGCATAGGTTGGAGGTTGAAGGTGAAGAGCAATTACAGGAAAGTTTTATGGTATCATCAAGTTGGAATGATGCATGAATAATATATTTATAGTTGTGGAAGTTTAGATGCAAAAAGGAGATTTTTAGAATTAAAAAGAATTGAAAGTTTGACCTAATCAAATGACATGTGTCGAACTGAAACTCGTATGTGTCGACACGTAGGTCAAATTTTAACTGTATGTGTCAACCTAAAATATGGATGTGTCGAACGAAGCAAGAAAGTAGCTTTTAGCCTTTAAAAAAGCAGTACATGTGGCGACCTGAAATTTGTATGTGTCGACACATAAAATAAAAATTTCTACAATCTCTTAAAAGCTCCAGTATGTGTCGACCTATATGAATACATGTGTAGACCTAAGCCTTCCAGAGACTTCAGGATTCAAAATTGAGTTGCATGTTTCGACCTGAAATACATAAGTGTCGACACATGCAATAAGAAATTATGCCGAAACTTGTTTTTCAAGACTTTGGTCAAATTCAAAATGGTTCTTAGTGGTTCCAATACCCCTAATGCAAAGGAGTGCCACAAGACATAGAGATATCGTTCAATATACATAGATGCTAATTTTTCCTAGTTTTGACATTGTAATACAGTGTCAGAACCGACTGTTTATTCTGGTTTTGCATTTTGTATTCGTAATTGTTGCGGTAAGCAAGAGTTTCCACCAACTTTTCTTTTATCCAAATTAAGGAAAGGGTGAAAAGAACAGAAAAAGACCTTTTCAAGAATTTTGAGTAAGGGGGGTAGATTATGGAAAGGGAAGATGCTAGCATCCTTTCCATCCGCAGTTTTCTACGGGCTCTTAGATTCTTAGCTCATTTTAAAAGTACCTTGTGCTTTGTGTGTTTTGAAAAGTATTTTAAATTGCCTTAGTGCGGCGACTCGCTTTATGATAACTCTTGTATCAGTCCTCAAGAGTGTTGATAAAGCGAATGTTTTTGAAAGTTGTTTTTTGAAATGTTTTTGTGTAGGTGTAAAAATTTGTTTTGAACAAGCATCTAACATCGATCTACTTGGACTCGAAAAGGTCGTTCTTTTCCTCCTATCCTTTAGACAGTGCTATCCTACTATTAGTGAGTAGGTAGCCCTATCGTTAGATGTATGAGGGACAATCGAAGGGATGTACAGTCATAAAGGCAACATTTGGAGACGCTTTAGCAATTTAGTTTGGGGACTATATCATTTACCGAGAGGCAACTGTAGGGTCATCGAGGGACTATTGTCTTTTGTTTTACGGGTCTTTGCTAAAGCGTCCCTGTTTCGAGGGACATGATTATTTTATTTCCGAAGGCAACCAATGTGGGGTATCCTAGAGGTGCATGTGTGCAATGTGTGTTATGTTCAGTTATTTTAGTCTTGAGTTTAGTTTGCTAACATTTGACTTTTAGTCTTTCCATACAAGTCTAGTTACTAACAATTAATATTTTGCAGAAATTTAAAGTGCGGGAATCATAAATCCTACGCTATTACAGTGCTTCGGGGAGGGGGTATATACATGTTCAAATTGGGAAAAAAATAAAGAAAGCGATAAAGTCCTATTTTAATCTATTACATCCCATCAGCAAATACAAAAATATGAAAACAAAGAAAAATAGAAAGGAAATATTGAACACGCACGAATTGAGAAAAATACGTCTAAAACCCTAAAAATTTCTAAGTAAACAAGAAAATATTTTTTGGTTATTTTTTATTTAAAAAAATATATTTAAATAATAAAATAAATGAAATTAAACCTAATTCTAATATTTTTGTGTTTTTTTATTAGGAAAATATTTGAATTAAATAAACCTAAGTGTAGTTGATTTTATATTGATAAAATAAAATTAAAATAATTAATTAAAATAAATTAAAATTAATTGAAAAAAATTCTAAGTCTATGATTATTATTTTTTGATTTTATGATTTGTTAAAAAAAATAATTAAAAGAAAAGCCTAGGAAATAATTAAATAAGTAAAAAAAATAGAAAATAAAATGAATTGGGCCTGGATATGCAAAAGTAGAATGGGGGGTGAGGATTGAAAATTCGCTAGGCCCATACTAAGATGGCCCAGAAACTGTATGGATCCAATGTGAGGATCCCCTGAGTGTCCATGATGGAGATGCATGATCCAGGGGGGTTGGATCTGTTTCCCTTGTGATCGATTGGCTAAGGTCTGGAGGCGCATGATAAGCGTTTGAAATGTTGTGCATTGGATCTGCAGCAAATTTGTTAGAAAATATAAAAACATCAAGCCTGGGGATCGAACCCAGCCCTTTTAGCTACACAAACACACGCCTTGCCATCTGAGCTGCCTTACAATTCGTGTATCATAACCAATGCATTATATTATATACATAATCAAGTCAAATATATTTAAAAAAATAAAAACACGCGCGTTGGCTTCTGTGGGCCAATGAGATTGTGTCGTTTTGCCATGCAGACTCTACCGGAGTCAACCAATTGTAGGGGTGCCAGAGTTAAACTCCGGTCACCTTCTCCGACTGCATCAAAACCTTAAACCTGCAAAAAAAGCATAACCAATACTTGAGATTAAGGCTACCCTCCATATTTCATATGCTACGAGTTCAATGGTGGTGGTCTCTTGTCTTGAAAGTCCCTGTATCAATGAAACCAAAGCTTAAACATTCTCAAGCCCTAACAATGGTGACCTACGATCCTGGCACTATAACTCACATGAAATATGTTTGAACATCAACAAAAACTATAATAACATGAATGTGTGAAAAGAATTAATTTATATCACATGTAGAGAGAGTTTGAGATTATCAAAGATACCAAGACGGGATGATGATGATCTGTCTGATTTGGGCATGGAATTGCGTGCTAGAGGGTTTGGTTGAGTTCCTGGAAGCCTCAAGGAGATGTTTGAATCCTTAGTTTGGACTGAGGAGGGTTGGAATTGGCTATTTGAATTTTACAACTTTGAATTTTTTTTGTGATTTTGTGTGGCTCTCTTAGGCAGTGGTATGCGTAAGTTTGGCTTTCATATGTGATGTATTTATAATGGAGAGGGAGGAGACAAGGAAACATGGCAAGAATCCAAGCCATAAACATTGTTTTTAAACCAATATCATAAAACTTGAAAAAAAATATGCCAAAATGGATATTTCATGCCCTTTTTATATTGGAATGAACCTGGTCACTTCTTGCATGAATTTGTGGGCTTTTAAGCAAAACAAAACACCAGCCCAAATGCCAAAGCCCATCTCTATTTATTTTATGCAATTTATTTTATATTTATTTGAAATAAATTAAAATAAATATGAACAAAATAGATAAAAATGGCAGGGCCATGTAAAAATGAGACTAGAGGTCCTTTGAAAGGTTAGGAAGACCTTTGAAGTCCAAGAAGTTAGGCCATTGACCTAAAAGTTCAATTTTGCTCAACGCACAACTCTTGAAATTTCTAAAATTTTCCAAACTTGGGAAAGCTATAACTTGCTAAATTTTGATCTCTTGATGATGATCTTGACCTTTTTGGAAAGCCAAAGATGTCTACTTCAATCTCTATTTTGATCAATTTTGCATTTGAAGATTTTATCTTGATGTAAAAGGTCTTGGAAAAAAGTGTCTTTTGTTGACTTTTTGAAAATGAGCTGTAATGTATGAGACTGTATCTTTCAAATGATGCATTTCTTGGACTTGATGGAAAAAGAGAAGTTGTAGGGAATTAGATTCTCTTCAAAATTAGCTTTGGTTGGGGAAAATGGATGAAGTATGTGAAAGTTATGCCTGGTCAAAGTTCAATTGACTTTTCCTACAAAAACCCTAATTTAGCAATCTTTGACTTTTGATTGATTATGAGCATTTATTGAGGAATCATGATCAACCATTGATCAAATGATGGATACCACTTCAAAATGTTGATGTTGACCAAAAATCTTGAAGTTGACTGTACATGGGCCACAATTGACTTTTGACCTAGTACAGTTGATTTTCAAGCATTTGAGCAATTGACTGAGCATACTTGTAGTGGAAGGCATGGAATTTTTTATGGAAAATCTTGAAGGCATATTAGGACCATGGAAAACATTTGAGACCTTTGGAGCTCACACATCTTGATGAAAAGTGAAACCCTAATTAGAGGTTCATTGTTTAGGAGGAGAATTTGTCTGGTCAATTCTTGGTCAACCTTGAGCAATTGATGACCTTTAGGAGCATGCCTTGGGTAAAATTGGGAGGGAAAATTTTGGGGTACAACAACTTCCCCTGTTCAATCTTCTTAAACCTGAGGATTTAGATTGGCTTGTCTGCCTTTCGTGATCTGAAGGTGGAAGATGATTGAACACTAGAGTGCCCAGAAATTTGCACTCGCATGAAGTAACACTATTGGTTGATGATGGCGGGAATGGGCTTATAGATGCCATTTGGAGAAGATGAAGGAGAGTCATCGGATATGGGCTTAAAGATGCCATCCAAAGTAGATGCTGACTTCCTAAGAGGTCTCCTTGTGGGGATTTCTGTTCCTGCTGTCTGAGGAGGACTCCTTTGGGGAATGTGGGTTTCTGTTGTTCTTTTGCTTGAGGAAACTCTGTGGGGAATAGAGTCTAGGAACTTTAGTTCTCCAAGGATCTATTGAGGATTTATCTCTGTATTAGAGAGATGAGAGTTTACTGTTTTCTGGTTGAAGTCCAGGTTTAACAGTAACTTATTGGGGATAATGGAATTAATCGTTACCTGAAAATGTATTAGAAAATGCCTGTGTAGGGAAGTTTCGGGATGAGTCCGTGTTAGACTACATCTGGATGATGAGAAGGAACCCATGTAAGATAACTTCGAAATGAGTCCGTGTTAGACTACATCTGGAGATCATGAGAAGAAACCCGTGTAAGATTACTTCGTATGGTCATGTAGATAGTTTTCTTGTCTGGTTTCAGGTGTTAATCTACAAATCAGCTATTCGCAGATAGTTATCCTGTCTGGTTTTAGGTATTAATCTGGAACTTGAAAATTGTCAGTCGTTGAGATAGTTGTCCTGGCTTGTTACATGTATTTATCCCTGACCTGAAAGAAAGATAGTTTTCTTGGCTTGTTACATGTATTAATCTTCAATCTCCTCGTGTAGATAGTTTCCTGGATTGTTACAGGTATTAATCTACAATCGATCGTCCACAGATAGTTTTCCTGGCTTGTTACAAGTATTAATATACAGTCGGTCGTCCACAGATAGTTCTCCTGGCTTGTTTCAGATATTAATCTAGAACTATGTTTTTGTTGGTCGTTGAGATAGTTGTCCTGTCTGGTTTTAGGTATTAATCTCTGACCTGAGAAAGAAAGATAGTTTTACTGGCTTGTTACAGGTATTAATCTTTAATCTCCTCATGTAGATAGTTTTCCTGGCTTGTTACAGGTATTAATTTACTATCGGTCATCCGCATATAGTTTTCCTGGCTTGTTACAAGTATTAATCTGGAACTTATTTTTGTCCGTCGTTGAGATAGTTGTCCTGGTTGGTTACAGGTTTTAATCTCTGACCTAAGATAAAGGAAGATAGTTTTCTCAGTTTGTTTTGGGTATTAATCTTCAATCAGTCGTCCACAAATAGTTGTCCTGGCTTGTTACAGGTATTAATCTGGAACTTGGTAATGTTGGTCACATAGATAGTTTCCCCGTCTAGTTTCGGGCATTAATCCATGGCCTACTGTATTTGTTGGTAAACCCGTCTTGCTTCGGGAGTTCATACCACTTGGTCGTGTAGATAGTTTCCCCGTCTGGTTTCGGGCATTAATCTTTGACCTGCTGTATAAGTTGATAGTGTTTGTCTGTCTGCTAATTTAATATGAAAAGGTAAAACCAGTTTCATGCAATGTCATGATGTATGAATTGCATGATGCTATCAAAATAAATGAGATTGTGATATATGCATTTGTGTTTCATATGCTATGATGTTTGTAGAAATGATGTATGAACTTATCAGCTATTCTATTGCAGTGTTGTTGAATTAGGGAGAATAAATCCCTGATTGTTGCTGGGGGGGTGAAGAATGTAAGTCTTCGGATTTTGTTTGATGTTGAAACACCGAGATATGAACTTCCGTTGTTAGAGAAATAAACTCTGTTGGGGAAGGTGAACTCCATGAACTGCTTGGGGATTTTGTTGAAATCCTGTTGGGGAGTCCTGAGAAGCTTGGCGACTGTAGCGGTGAAAATCAGAGATCAAGCTATTGATTAACTTGACTCGCAAATAGCAAGAGTCGCCACCACGCTTTATCATTTCCAAGGGGAAAGGGAAAAGAGTGAAATAAAACCCTAAAACATGCAATGTAAAATAATACTTAAAAGTAATGAAAATACAATGCGTTTTTGAAAGAGATCAAGAGTTCAGGGGTTGGTTATACAATGGGAAGGTATTAGCACCCAATGCATCTGCGGTACTCCGCAGGAACCTTTTGGAATATCTGTTTTTGGTTAAAATTGTTTGTTATATACAAGGGTGTATTTATCTACAACTATGTTTGCTTAAGGGGAAAGAAATGAGTTTTTATTATTGCGTTCGTGAGGGTTTCGCGACCCTTTGCCTACGTATCCAATGAAGGAATCAAAACAGCGTAGTTCCTCTAGAAAAAAGTTGATTTGTTTGTGTTTTTTAGTGGGCGACATTAACGCACGCATTCTAGCAATAGGCACGGCCGGTATCGCGGTAGAACGGAGATAACATGCCCTTGGAGGGAGTTTTGATTTGTTGAGTGTTTTGCGGGTTTTAAGATATATTCAAGTAAGGTTTAAAGAGTGTTTTTGGATTTTTTGGTTTGTTTACTTTTTTATTTTATCTTTCCATACACGCCTAATTACTAGCATTTGTACAAAGTAAATAAAATGCAGAAAGATAAAATCCTACGCTATTACAACCGTATCGAAAGGCATAAAAAATATGAAGGAAAAAATAAGATAAAAGTAAGAAAAATGAGTGTCTTTCGACCCAGGCAGTAGCACCTTTCGATTTGCATTCTGTTGGCCTCCTTCGATTGGGGATAACACCAGTGAGGTCATGGCCTTCGATTAGGGGCTGGCACCAGTGAGGTTCTGTCCTTCGATTGGCCTGGAAGTCAGTGTATGGCGAAGTCTGCCTTGTTGCCTTGTTGTCTTCTTCGACTGGAGGTTGAAAGCAGTGAGGGAATGCCTTTCGACTGAGCCTGCAAGTCAGTGAAGGCATACTTTTCGTTTGGGCCTAGAAGTCAACATGGTTTTCCTCCTGGTTGTCTCTTTCGTTTGACCTGGAGAAAGATGGTAGAAGCCAGAAGCTTCGTTCCTTATTTCCTGTTTCCTGTTTCTTTCATTTCAAGCATTAAATGACAACATGGCCTGAGGCCATGCTAGTATTTATCTTTCAAACAGTTTAATAATTAAAGCTAGTTCAGGTAAACAGAAAGCAAAACGAAAGGGTTAACTTTTAAAAACATGTTAACAGGGTGGAAATGAAAGGAACAATGGTATGTACATGCTTGAAACGAACAAAAGTATTATTTACATGTTATGCCATGAAACGAAAATTTCAAGGGTAAGAGTGACTTACCTTGCTTCAGGCCTTGAATGGATGTGGGATTCGAACTTGAAATGCTACCTGGACGTTTCTGGAATTCGAAGAGTAGCCACAGGGGGTTTGATTTTGGTTCAAAGGGTTATCACAGAAGGTTGTCTTTGAGTTTGAACAAACTTCTATGTGTGGGGTGTTCTTCAGAATCAAAAGAGGTGAGTGTTTGGGATTCTGGGTTTTTTTGATTTCTCAAGTGTTGATGAACTTGAGAGTTTTGTTGTGTTTGAGAAAATTTGGGGGATTCGTTCCTATGGTCCAAAGATCCTCCCTTAAACATGTGTTGGAGCCTCTTATTTATAGGCAAAGTTGGCTGAAGCTTTTGGAGGGAAAACAAAATAATTTGAACAATTTGAGTAAACTGCTCTTTGTAGCTTTCGAGGGACAGTGCTTGTATGCTATTTCGGTGCAAGAATGGGGAAGTGTTTCAGGACTGTTATGCAGCAGTTTTGGCCAGTGTACCATGTCTGAACTTGGCAGCAAGCATCTTTGAATATTTTATCCTTTCATTTTGACCCTCCTTCGACCAGATTCTTCTTCCAACACATTGTTTGACTTTCCTCCAACAAGTGTCCTTCGAACGAATCATCTTTGTGCATCATTTGAAGGGGCCAAATGTGTGCTTCGAATGGACTAGTAAGGCGTACCCTTCGACAGGGACTCATATGTATGCCCCTCAAGTCCACCACTATATGTCTTTTGAGGGGGCCATCAACCATGTGCTGATGTTTGTCAAGGATGGAAATGCAGCATACTAAAGAGAAATGTTGTCCAGTCGAAGCTAGTACAAACATAGTCGAAACCTGCATGGAGGAGGTCTAAAATTTGTGACTCCAAGCAAGCACACAAAAAGGTCAATGCTAAAAAAAAGACTTGCACGAAGGGAGCCACATGCCCAAACGAATCTTGGATCGAAACAAATATATTGCCAAATCGAAAGCCCGTGTTCGAAGGAAGCAATGTTGCCCAATTGAAGCATGTGGATCGAAACAAACATATTGCCCAATCGAAAGCCCGTGTTCGAAGGAAGCAATGTTGCCCAATCGAAGCATGTGGATCGGAACAAACATATTTCCCAATCGAAAGCCCGTGTTCGAAGAAAGAAATATTGCCCAATCGAAGCATGTTTGCAGGCAGTAAACTTGTCCAGTTGAAGCAGGCTTGCATGCAGCAAACTTGTCCAATCGAAAGTAGGCTTGCAAGCAGTAAACTTGTCCAGTCGAAGTAGGCTTACAGGCAGTAAACTTGTCCAAGTCGAAGTAGGTTTGCAAGAAGCAAACTTGTCCAATCGAAAGGCTGAATCGAAGGAGACCTGTCAACACATGAAATCAAAGAAACAAAAAACACACATTTCGTGCTTGATTATAAGTTAGTGATACATAGGCTAAGAATGTTCAAAACACTTGACAATTTCTGCATAATCAATGCTCGAAGGTGAGAGGTTAAAACCGACTGTATTTAGTGACCTTGACTTTTGTATAAAAATAAAAATGGGATCTTAGGTCAAAAATTGGGGTATGACAGCGACTTCACTAGGGGATCTTTTGTTGGAGTGGTAAATTAGAGATTCTTGTTTTGCCGGGGATATAATAACCTGACACCATTAGGTTGCATACTGAGAATATGGCAGCGACTTTGTAGTAGGATGTCTCTGCCTCTATATCTGTTGGAGAAGGTATCTGCTGGAGGAAATATCTGCAGGGATTTTGTGGATGGCCCTTAGATATTGTCCCGCTTCTTAAAGTCATTAGCAACTGTCTTTCTGTTTTTAGGTGTATATTTGTAAGCAGTAATCACATTCAAATGCATATGTTTAAAAATAATCACTGGACATTTTCGCACACAAAACAAAAAAATAAAAACAGAAGTTTTGCACTTTCAAAGGAATAGTTTTGTATTAACTTGAATAAGCGTTTTTATACAAGGAGACAGACATCCTAGTAAGAGAATGCCGTCGTAAGAATGGAAACTATACAAAAAAATAGTATACGAAGAAAAACAACTATGTGAAATAATACCACTGGGTTCCCATTCTGCTATTGCCTTTATGTCTTTGAGCGTCTCATATCTTTCGCTACTTGTCTAAAGCTGAATGGATTGATTAGTACCACTTGAGCTCGATATTTGATACTAAAGATTGACTGTAAGGTGATCCAACGGGACATAGTTATACGTTTTAAATCCCTAACTTTTGCCTGGACCGCTGTGATACGGTGGCAGAACCGACTGTTTTTACTGGTTTGCATTTTGCGTTTTTTGTTTGCAAAATGTCGTGGTAAGCAAGAGTCGCCACCGACTTTTATTTCATCCAATCATGGAAAAGGAAAAAGAACAGAAAAAACCTTTTTTCGAGATATTCTGAGTACGGGGGGTAGATTATGGAAAGGGAAGGTGTTAGCACCCTTTCTGTCCATGGTTTTCCATGGGCTCTTAGGTACTTGCTCGTTTTTCAAATTACTTGTGTGTGTTTGTTTTGAAAATGTTTTACTTCGTGATAACCCTTGTATCAGTCCTCAAGGATGTGACGAAGTTGTTTTGAAAATTTGTTTTGAAAGGTGTTTGTGTGAAAAGTTTTTTATTGAGCAAGTACTTAAGATTCTACCTACTCGAAAAAATATTGTTCGTTCTCATTTCCTTTAGGCAATGCTATCCTACTATTAAGGAGTAGGTAGCATCGTCGTTGGAGTTGTAAGGGACATTCGAAAGGGACAAATACAATCACTAAAGCAACAGTTAGAAAACTTTAGTAGTAACCCTAGAGTCTTAAGATCTTTTCGAGGCAACGTTTTCGAGGCAACATTTTCGAGGCAACATTCGAATGGGACACTTTGATCTTTTAGACTCGAGGGTAACCACTAAAATCTCCTATGTTTAATGATTGTTTACCGAAGGCAACCGAAGTGAGGAAAACCCTAGGAATGAATATGTGCATATGAGTTTTTTTCCAGTTATTTAGTCTTTGCACATTAGGTGATCTACCGTTTTAAATTTCAAGCACTCTTTCCATACAATCCTATTAGCCATGCATCTAGACAGTTAAAGATTGCAGGAATTTGAAGTGCGAAAAATAAAACCTAGCTATTACAAGGCTTTGGGGAGGGGGATTAACATAACCAAAAGTGGGGGAAAAGCAATAAATAAAAACCCTAGTTTTAACTATTACAAACCAATAAGTAGTTACATAATTATGAAAAAGAAATAATTAAACGCGCGGCGAATTAAATATAAGAATGGTTGAAAAATAACCTAAAACTCTAAGTGAGGAAAAGTATTTTTTTGTGGATTTTATTTGCGAAAACAATTAAATTACAAATTAACTAAACCCAATTTCTAATTGTTTTTAATTATGAAAGAAATTAAATTACCCTAATTTTCTAATTAAATTAATTAATTAAAGAAATAAATATTTATGAGAAAAATGATTTTGGTGTATTTTTGAAGAAAATTAATTAAGTTATGTACAATTAAAATCCTAAGTCTAATTATTTTTAATCATATATAAAAAAAAATTAAATTGCCCTAAGTTAAATTAAACTAACTAATTTAAAAATAAATGTATTATTAAAAAAAGATTTTTATGATTTGTGATTTGTTAATTTAATAAAAAAAATTAATTTTGTGTTAATTAAAAAGAAAAGGAAAATAATTAAAGAAAATACATAGAGAAAGAGAATAAAGATTTGGGTCTGTTTGCATTGCTGAAGAGGGGGGTGAGCATCTGAATTTTGGCCCAATAAAGCGGAGCCCAAGTTGACCACGTTGGATTAGATGTAGACTTTGACTTGAACATGCACCATGTACCTTCAGGCTGGAAGCGTTAGATCTGGGTAGAAGTGCATCCAGTGGCTGGACGTTGAGGTTGCATGGAAGGCGCCTAGAAGAGTGATGCATTGGATCTACAGAGAAATATGAAGAAAATAATAAAATGCACACGCCTGGGATCGAACCCAGGACGTGTACATCAAAGGCACGCTCCTCAACCATCTGCGCTAGCTTGTCAATTTGTATATATAATGAATAAATAAAAGAAAAGCTAAAAACAAATAATATGCCAGAAAAGCGCGCGAGATTCAAATCAGCTAGTCATGGGCTGCCACGCATCATCTTCTTCGCTGCAACCATCGTTTTAGGGGAAAGACTTATACCTACGAACATTTTCCATAGCTATAAACCTGCAAGCTTTAAAAATTCACCACACGCATGATAAATTAATTCTAGCTATACCAATCAATTGGATTTGATATCTTGAACACAGTGGTATCCATCTTTTGGCCTAATTTCACCCTTACTGAAAAGCCCCAAAGTGGACCTTAAAATCCTAACCATGGCAATCGTCCATACCTGCGCTTAAACTCCAATTAAAGGGTACATGTAGTTTGCAAACGAGATGATAAATAAAAATATATGATTAGGATATGTTTAGGATGCGTAAAACATTGAAATCGAATTTGAGTTTTTGGTACAAATCATGATACCTTCAGGGGCGATTTCTGGATGTTTTGATGCTTGCAATTGATCGTGTTAGCTTCAGGAGCGGTCTAGGAATCATTTGGAAGCTTTGGAATGGTGTGAATTGCCCTCTATCCCAGAATTTGAACCTAACTTTTTGTCAAAAATTTTGAGTTTCCTTTGGCCTTTTCACGACTGCAACCCTTGTGCCTTTGATCTGCAATTGTTATGAACTTATAGTAGACTGGATTAGGTCAATAAAATTGGCATGAATCTTGAGAAATAATGGAAATTTGATTTGATTTTCTCTTGTATGATATATTTCTAAAACAAGCTTCAATCCAATCTTTTTCAATCCAAATCCACTTTGCACGAATTGACTGGCATGCTAGCTGTACATGGACTCAAAATATGCATAAAAAAATCAAGGATTTGATTTTATTTCATTATTTTACTATTTTATATTGATTTGTTTTGATTTAAATGAAATAAAATCAAAATAAATAATAAAAATAATAGAATAATAGGTGGAAAATCTCAAGGGTCGTGTGTCCTATTAGAAACTTGTTTCAAACAAGAAAACATGGGCCCCTTTGAAAAAAAATGTAAATTTGATCAATGTTGACTTTTGACAATTTTCCAAAAATTGCTAATTTTGACAATGCATATCTCTCTCAATTTTGACCCTAGGAGGGCGTTCTTGGACTTTTTAGAAAGCTTAGGATGTCCCCTAACCAAAAATTTTGGTTTCATTTCAATTGGGTCTTCCATGTTCCTGTAAGAATCTTTGACCCAAAAGGTGTTTTTGTTGACTTTTCAAAAGGACCTATAATGTAGAAATTCATATCTTTTGATGAGTGCATATTTTGAACTTATGGGATGAAGATGAATTGTAGGGAATTGCATTCTCTTCAAAATGAGTCTTGGATGGAAAATTTCTGATAAAGTATGAAGAAGTTATGCTTGGTCAAAGTTTGGTTGACTTTTCCTGAGAAACCCTAATTTAGCAACTTTTGGGTTTTGATGAATTTGGAGCATTCCTTGGGGAATAATGATAAAACCTTGATAAAATGATGAAATTAATTTCAAAATGTTGATGTTGACCAAAAATCTTGAGGTTTGACTTTATGTGGGCCACATTTGACTCTTGACCTAGTACAGTCGATTCTCAAGTATCTGAATAGTTGAATGAGCAAACTTCTTATGCAAGGCCTGAAACTTGGCATGGATGATCTTGGGAACACATTAGGACCTTGGAAAGCATTTGAGTCCTTTGTGGTTTGTGCATCTTGATGAAAATGGAAACCCTAATTTGAGGTATACTGCCTTAGGAGAGAGTTTGTCTGGTCAACTCTTGGACTTCCTTGAGCAACTTGGGGACCTCAATTGACATTGGTTGAGTAAAATGAGAGGTCAAATTTTGGGGTACAACAACCGCCCTTTCGGGTTTTCAGTCCATCGGGATACCCTTTTTTTCCCAAGCCGCCTTTTCAGGTTTTCGACTTGCCGGGTGTATAATTTTTTTTTGTATATCCCTAATTTTTGCCCAAACCCTTTTGGTTTTCCGAGATGCCCTTATTTTTTCCTAGGCCAGTCAACCTAGCGGGTATTTTTCACGCGTAGTATCTTTTAACTATGTCCGTGTTTACGGGGTACGGAAGGTCGTCACCGTCCATAATGGTTAAGATCATGGCTCCACCATAAAATATGTTCTTGATCACAAATGGCCCTTCGTATGTGAGAGTCCATTTCCCATGGGATCACCTTGTGGCAGTATGATGCGCTTGATTACTAGATCACCAGCTTGATATACCCGGCGTCTGAATTTCTTGTTAAAAGCTTTGATCATACGCTTTTGGTACATCTGACCGTGACAGACAGCCGCAAGCCTCTTTTTGTCAATCAGGTTTAACTGGTCAAGTTGAGTATGAACCCAATCGTCTTCACTCAAACCTGAATCCTTCATGATTCTCAAGGAAGGGATCTGGACTTCTATGGGTAGGACAACTTCCATATCGTATAGCAGAGAGAAAGGAGTTGCCCCTGTTGATGTGAGAATTGTGGTGCGGTAACCATGAAGAGAAAATGGTAACATCTTGTCCTAGTCTTTATATGTCACTATCATCTTCTGTATGATCTTCTTGATGTTTTTATTAGCATCTTCTACAGCGCCATTCATCTTCGGCAGGTAAGGAGAAGAGTTATGATGTTGGATCTTGAATTGCATACAGAGTTCGGTGATCATAGTGTTATTGAGGTTGGTACCATTATCCGTAATGATTCTTTCTGGAATACCATCCAATAGATAAGGTTATGCCTAATTAATTGGGCCACAATGTCGTTGGTAACAGAAGCAAATGAAGCTTCCTCGACCCACTTCGTGAAGTAATCGATGGCAACCAGGATGAAGCGGTGCCAATTAGAAGTTGAAGGTCTAATCTCTCCAATCATATTGATTCCCCACATTGCAAATGGCCAGGGAGAAGACAAGATGTTTAGAGGAACCATAGGCACATGTACTTTATCAGCATAGATCTGGAACTTGTGACAAGTCCATGAATGCTGATAACAGTCTGCTTCCATAGTGGACTAGTAGTATCCTGCCTGTAGGATCTTTTTAGCCATCGTATGCCCACTAGAATGGGTGCCAAAGATACCTTCGTGCAAGTCATCCATAATCTTTTCTGCTTCACTCTTGTCTACACACCGAAGCATGGTAGAGTCGTAGTTACGCTTGTAGAGGATCCTGTTACTGAGGAAGAACTTGGCGGAGAACCTTCTTATGAACTTTTTATCATTGACTGAAGCTCCCTCAAGATACTCTTGGGCTTCGAGATATATTTTGACTTCATGAAACTAAGGCTTCTCCATTACTTCTTCAGTATCAATCTCGTGATAGTATGTTGGTTCATCCATCATCTCAATACTGATATGAGGAGCTTCGTTATCCCACCTGACCTTGAACAAGGACAACATCATAGCTAGCGCATCCGCTAGTTGATTTTCCTCTCGTGGAAAATGCTCAAAGGTAATTTCTTCAAAGTATGAAATCAGTGTCAACACATGTTCTTTGTAAGGGATGCGATTAGGACGCTTCGTGTCCCATTCTCCTTTGACCTGACTGATTTCTAAAGCCGAGTCTCCAAATACACTCAAGAATTTGATCCTCAAGTCGATAACAGCTTTGAGGCCCATGATGCATGCTTCATATTCAACCATATTGTCGGTACAGTTGAAGCATAATCTGGAAGTGAAAGGAGTATGACAACCTTCAGGAGATATGATCACATCACCAATGCCATTTCCAAGAGCGTTGGAAGCTCCGTCAAAAACCATATTCCATCGAGATCCTTTTTCAGGTCCTTCATCCAGTCCAAGTTCTTCACAATCAGTTACTAACATGAGGTTCTCATCCGGGAACTCAAAACTCATGGATTGGTAGTCATCCACAGCCTGGTGAGCCAAATGATCAGCTAGTGCACTTCCCTTAATTGCTTTTTGGGTCGTGTATTGAATGTCGTATTCGATCAGGACCATTTTCCATATTGCTATTCTTCTGGAGAGTGCGGGCTTCTCAAAGATGTACTTGATGGGATGCACTTTAGATATCAAAAAGGTAGTGTGAGTCAATATATACTATCTTAGTCGGCGAGAAGCCCATTCCAAAGCGCGACAAGTTTTCTAGAGAAATGAGTATCTTGTTTCACAGTCGGTAAACTTTTTGCTAAGGTAGTATATTGCGTGTTCTTTTCGACCAGACTCGTCATGCTGCCCCAACACACACCCCATTGAGTTATCTAACACTGTTAAGTACATGATCAGAGGTATTCCTTCGACTGAAGGCATTAAATTTGGAGGCTCTGGAAGATACTCCTTGATTTTGTCAAAGGCGTTCTGGAAATCGTCATTCCACCTCACTGCTTAATCTTTCTTCAGTAACTTGAAGATTGGCTCACAAGTAGCGGTCATATGGGAAACGAACATGGAAATGTAGTTTAGGTGTCCCAAGAACCCCCTAACCTCATTCTCAGTGCGAGAAGTTAGCATTTCTTGTATAGGTTTAACCTTTGCAGGGTCAACTTCAATGCTTTTCTTGCTGACAACGAAGCATAAGAGCTTACTCCAAAAGTGCACTTATTCGGGTTCAACCTCAGTTTTGTATTTTTTCAGCCTTTCAGATAGCATCTATAGATGATTGAGGTGCTCCTCTTCAGTCTGAGACCTGAATATCATATCATCAACATAGACCTATATCTCGTGATGGATCATACCGTGAAACAAAGCTACCATGGCGCACTGATAGGTTGCCCCGGCGTTCTTTAGCTCAAATGGCATCACTTTGTAACAGAAAGTGCCCCACTGTGTGACGAAGGTCGTCTTCTCCATGTCTTCAGGTGCCATTTTGATCTGATCATACCCGGAGAAACTATCCATGAAGGAGAATACCTTATGTTGTATGGTGTTGTCAACTAGAACATCAATATTGGGAAGCGGGAAGTCATCCTTGAGGCTTGCCCTATTCAGGTCTCTGTAATCCACACACATACGTACCTTACCATCCTTCTTAGGTATTGGAACCACATTAGCAATCCATTGTGGATAAGAGGTAACGACTAAGAAACCAGCATTGAATTGTTTCATGACTACAACCTTGATCTTTTCTGACATTTCTGGCCGCATGCAATGAACCTTCTATTTCACGGGAGGGAAGTCCTCTTTTGTAGCTAAGCAATGAACCATAATATCAATGTCAAGTCCCGACATGTCTTCATATGACCAGGAAAAAACCTCAACATAGTCATGTAGAATCCGTATTAACCGCCTTTTGACACTATGCTCCAGATCAACACCTATCTTGACTTCTTTCTTCTCCTCTTCAGTACCAAAGTTAACTGTCTCAACCGTCTCTTCATGAGGTTGTATTTCCCTTTCTTCCTATTGTAACAGTCTGGCAAGTTCTCCTAGTACCTCAAAATCTTCCTCACCTCCGTCCTCAGCTTGGTAGGCCAGGTTTTCAAAGTCATAATGAGCAATAGCAGAACCGTTATCAATGGGATCCAGAGTGGATGTGGATCTGCAGTTTAATATGTGGGTGTGTGTAAGAGCATAGATGTATATTTTTGATAGAGTAAAAAGCATAAAACAAAAACAAATAGCGCAAAAATTTATATGCAAAACATCTAATTTTTATTGATGACATATGAAAATGAAGCAATAACCCTCACAAATAGACCACTGTGCCTCGGGTAAGACACAAGGCTTTAATGTTTCAATTGTTCAAATATTACATATCTTTAAAACAAAAAGACAAATTACTCTTGAATAAAAGTAATGGGCACAAAATCTTTAGCCTCCCAATTGCTGAGTCCACCGCTGATGGTTGGGAAGATCCACTTGTCCAGGTCATGGTCACTAACACTGTCTTCCAGAGCATTGAATCCATGGTCGGTAATCCATAAAGGTGGCCCCCCGGTGTGAGCGCGTCAAAAAGCTCTCTGGACTCCTGAAGTAAAACCCAAACCAAAATTTTCAGATTTGTAGGGAATATCCAGAAGTTGACCCCAAATTGTACACCCACCTTCTTCGACTACTGCCTTGGCATCCTTCAAAGAAGCCATCTTCAATGGAGATTTAGTAGTCTTTGGAATACTGACAGTGGTCTTGGCTGCAATAACTGTCTATGGAACCTCCTCAAAGTTCTGACAAGGGGTCTCGATGAACTCTCCGTCCATTTCAACATACCTGAAAGAGTTCAGGTGGCCCACCATATACTCCTTCTCCCCATGGACTATAATAATTTTCCCATTGACTGGGTACTTCAGCATCTGATGCAGATTGGAAGTAACATCACCAGCCCCATGGATCCAAGGCCGACCCATTAAACAGGAGTAAGATGGGCAGATGTCCATCACGTAGAAAGTGGAACTAAAAGTCTGAGTACCAACTTTGATAGGGATGTCCACCTCCCCGTGCACCGTTCTTTTAGAACTGTCGAAGGCCATCACTACAATGTTACTGGGCTTTAGCGTGAGTCTTTCGCAATCCAACCTGTCTAGATCATTCTTGGGTAAGACATTCAGCGATGAACCTGTATCCACTAGAACACGGGCTAATGTAGTGCCCCTACACTCAATGGAGAAGTGCAGGGCGTCGTTATGTTTCCTTCCCTTGGGAGTTAAATCCGTATCAGAGAATCCCAGGCCATTATCAGCTGTCAAACTTGCCATGCAATTCTCGAATTGATCAACGGAGGTCTCTTGAGGCACATGAGCATACTTCAGGAATTTTACTAAAGCCTTGGCGTGGGCTTCAGAGCACAATAGTAGGGCCGACATTGAGATTTTTGAAGGGGTATTCCCTAATTGTTCCACGACATTATAATCACTTTTCTTGATTATCTTTAATATTTCTTATATCTCCTTTTTAGAAGCCTCAGGAGTTCCTTCTGGGTGCGACTTCGTCTGGACAAGATCAACCAATACCTCTTTGCCCCGAGTCTCGGTCGACTCAGTAGCAGGGATAACAACAGGACTAACAATAGGAGTAGCAATGGGAATACTGACAAGAGCAGTAACATGAATAATCACAGGAGTAGCAACCATTTTTGGAGAGATCTCGAGAGAGAAAACTCTTCCTCTTCTCGTTATTTTACTGGTCCCAACGATATTGTCGATATCAGGATCAATATCTTTAGCAACTTTGTCTTCAATAGCCAATAGGTCCTGCTTGACCCCATGGTAATAGACGTCAGCCCCATAATTCCAGGGAATAGCTTTATCCGAGGAATATGGTATTGGCCCAGGCATGGTGATTATCAGGGGAGCAAACTTTGGAACAGATGTAATCCTGACAGGTCTTTTGGTGGAAACCCTATGAGGATTGTCGGAAATGGTGATTATCGAAACATCTTCACATAAATTTATGGCAAGAGGAACTTTCTCGAACATGATTTCTTTGTTAACCATCAGGCGCTGGACGCCCATCTTCAACAACAAACAGCCATTTGGTAGAGACATACATGAGTGGCAACCTTCACCACATCCCGGAAATAAACCGGATCGCAATAGATTCTCTTTGACAGTCAAAAGAGGAGTATTTAATTCATCCACGGAAGAAACAAAACGGTCATCATCAATAGCATTGACACCTTAGCCATGTTTGGGCATTGGCGCAGTTATTCCGTTAGGTGTCTCGGGAAGGTCAAACTCAATCTCCTCCGCCTAAATGAGATCTTGTACCTTATTCTTTAAAGCCCAACAATAATTTGTATCATGCCCCAGAGTTTTAGAGTGGTAGGCACATCGAGCATTTGGGTTGTAGCGGGGAGAGGTAATATTAGGATTCTTTGGGGCCTCCTTTAGAGTCACCAATTTGGATTTTAGCAAATGCGGCAAAACCTGGGATATGGTCATATTGATTCAAGTAAAATGTATTCTAGATGCATCTGGTCTGTGCTGATTGTTTCATTGTTGGTTTGAGGCAGGGTTTGAAATCATAATAGCCCCTACCGTCAAACGATGCTCAGTTTTGTTATGATTTCTTTGGCCATAAGGAACATTGACCTCCTTCTCTCCAGTGAAAGGTTTATTTGCAGTACTGGAGGATGCATCTCTCTATATTTTACCACTTTTGATTCCATCTTCTACCCGTTCACCAGTCAAGATCAATTCAGCAAACCCAGCAGAAGAACTTCCAATCAAATGGTTAAAGAACGGCCCGGATAACGTGCCTAAGAACATGTCCACCAGCTCCCTATCAGACAACGGAGGTTGGACTCTTCCCGCAAGGTCTCTCCATTTTTGCGCATAATCTTTAAAACCCTCGCCGGAACCCATAGACATACTTCACAAGTGTGTACGGGTCGAGGCGAGGTCAACATTATATTGATACTACTTGTAGAAAGCAGCAGCCAAATCTTCCCAATTGCGAATGTTGGTTCTCTCCAGTTGATAGAACCATTCTAGCTGAGTCCCCGACAAACTTTTCTGGAAGAAGTGTACCCACAGATTCCTGTCAGTAGTATGGGGTTGAATCTTCCTGACATACGACCTTAAATGAAGCTTAGGACAAGAGACACCGTCGTACTTAGAAAATGTAGGGACCTTGAATTTTTGTGGGATGACCACCCTTGAAATCAATCCCAGCTCCACAAAATCTAGCCCGAGTATCCTCTGGATCTCCATAGCATTGAGTCAATCCTCTAGCTGTTTGTATTTATCATCAACCGGAGGATACTGCTCCTTAGAATAATCAGGTTCATCTTCCTCAGACCCTGTATTGTTGTTTTCTTCCACTGGCTTCTCTTCTTGATTGTCCCCCTCATTTGACAGGGTCGTGAAATCTATAGCCCGCTTAACCGGTCCTTTGATCCTTCTTCCCAAATTCACTACACCAGCTGATTTCTTTGGCTTCTTAGTATTCTCTTTGGTGATTAGAGCTTTTAGGTCTTCTTGCCCTTGGGCTAGAGCCAAGAACATTTGCTGAAACTGAGCATTATGAGCTTGGAGGTCTTTCACTGTCTATTTGAGAGCCATTTCTTTTGCTGAAATAAACAGCGAAAAGAATAAGAAACATGTTTTAACAACCTCTTTATGAGATGATATGCGTGATATGCTTATGCAATGTTTTCAAAGGCCTTATATGATTCAAACTCTTTTAACCAAAATAGAAACAAAGAATTTTTATTAGTAAGTTCAAATGAAATCAAAGTTTACAAAGGAATAACAAATAAGAAACTTCTAAGATTCCTGAGTCTCCTAAGGAAGCTTCCTTTTAGTACTAATGTAGGCGTTGAGATTCTGCTCTTTGTGAATCCGCTTTGTCAGTTCCAACACCTTTTTATCACTGGCATAGAATTGGGACTCAAATGTATCTCGTTATTCTTTGAGTTATATCCAAGAGTTTTGCAATTCTTCGAAGTTTATTGGCATATCAGGATGAAGAATGATGCAAGACTCGTCCCCTTGAACAATAGGATATGAAATCACTAGTAGGATAGGAGCATACAACATCATGAGATTTTGAGCACGAGCTCGCACCCATTAGAGGTATGGCTCAAAAGGGATGAAGTTCTTGTACCCTAGGGTCCTATTATCAGTCTTCTTAACCATTCACCAAGTGCGGATGAACCTCTAATGATAACCTTGCAGATCATTTAAATAGTCGAACACAATACCTTGAATGAGCATATCATGAGGACCATCCCTCCGAGCATAACCGAACTGACATAAAGATAAGGAGGGGTTGTAGGTGATGCCTCCTTTCATGCCAAGGAGTGGCACATTGGAAAATTCTCTATGGTGATCAATAAAAGAGAGGTCTTCTTGGGAGCGAGGGCACCAATAGATGTCAGAGTAAGAAAGAGACATTAATCTTTAGTTCCATCTTAAACCTAACTCATTCTTCATTACTTACCGAAGAAGGTGTGAAATAAACCAACTATAGAGTAGAGGTATGTAACACATAAGAGTCCTTCGCTTCTTCATGGTGCGGGTACGGAGTGAATGCAAAATATCCCCAAGCAATGTAGGCACTGGATTATGACCAAGGAAGGTGTTGATGGCACTGACATCTACAAACTGGTCTGAATTGGGAAACAGAACCAACCCGTAGATCAAAAGAGCTAAAAAAATTTCAAAGGCGTGGTAACTCATATCGTCTAGGAATACCTGGGCTTTCTTCATCAGAAAACTTGTAAGGAGGCCCTTAACTCCACTCCTTCTTTCCCAACTGGACTCAATGTCATATGGCTTCAAGTGCAAATCTATGGTAACATCTTCAGCGGTTGGTTCTTGTTCTAAACCGGTAAAGGGTATCTGCTTCAATATAGGCAAACCAAGTATTTTGGAGAATTCTTCCAGCGTAGGCACCAACTGATAGTATGGAAATGTGAAGCAATGGTGCTTAGGGTCGAAGAACTGGAATAAGACACTCATCAAACCCTCGTCAAAATTGGTAGTAACCAAACTGAGCAAGTGACCATATCTCTTGCTAAATGATGAGTTCTCAGGAACTTTTAAAACCATTTCTTTGAGTTTGGGAGGAATCTCTACAAAATTGATTCAGATGGTTTTTCCGTAAGCTGAATCTATAACCTACAAAACAGAGGAGAGATGAATCCATAGGCCCTTGAAATGGTTAGTGTACATGACATGTTATGATGTTTATGATGTTATGATTATGTAAATCACAAGTATACCAGACACAAAAAAGTCACACAGAGACCTTAGGTTTAAAGGCTTGCATGAGTTTTAAAGGTAAGTACCCTATTGAAGTTTCAGTTGGCTCAACCTATCCTATTAATAGTAATCAGGTTCTAAGGAGTCTCATATCACTGACCTTGCTTTTAGGCATTGTTCTAGCTCAAGCACCGAAGTATTGCGGCCAGAATATCCCAAAAGTCCAATCTCAATGAGTGTAGCATCGAGTATCAACCGATCTTCGGTCAGAACCAAAGCCGGCCATCTTACTACTTTCTAATGGCTTAGGATGAGTCAATTAAAGGTTCTAAAGGTCAGTTAGCGCTTAATGACACTAAGGAAGCCTAATGTTATCCTTGACTGACCTAAGGAACATTAGTACACACTAGTGTATCACGCTAACGTAGCTATCACTTCATCCATATTGGTCTACACCGTACAACCTCCATGATTTATTGCTACTTACCTAAAAAGGTGCCTCTGATCCGGGTGTAGGATCTTTTAGTAACAACCCAAACAAAACCATTAAAAGTAAAGCATACAAAGCAAGCAATTAAAACAGTTTTAACATGAACTAACTCTTAAGGTAACCCCACTTTATAAGTATTTCCCCAACAAAGTTGCCAGTTCTATAATACGGTGGCAGAACCGACTGTTTATACTGGTTTTGCATTTTGTATTCGCAAATGTTACGGTAAGTAAGAGTCTCCACCAACTTTTCTTTTATCCAAATTAAGGAAAGAGTGAAAAGAAGAGAAAAAGACCTTTTCGAGAATTTTCTGAGTAAGGGGGGTAGATTATGGAAAGGGAAGGTGTTAGAACCCTTTCCATCCGTAGTTTTCTACGGGCTCTTAGATGCTTAGCTCATTTTAAAAGTACCTTGTACTTTGTGTGTTTTGAATAGTATTTTGAAATTGCCTTAGTGCAGCGATTCGCTTTACGATAACTCTTGTATCAGTCCTCAAGAGTGTTGATAAAGCGAATGTTTTCGAAAGTTGTTTTTTAAAATGTTTTTGTGTAAGTGTAAACATTTGTTTTGAACAAGCATCTAACATCTATCTACTTGGACTCGAAAAGCTCGTTCTTTTCCTCCTATCCTTTAGACAGTGTTATCCTACTATTAGTGAGTAGGTAGCTCTATCGTTGGATGTATGAGGGACAATCGAAGGGACGTACAGTCATAAAGGCAACATGTGGAGACACTTTAGCAATTTTGTTTAGGGACTAGATCATTTACCGAGAGGCAACTGGAGGGTCATCGAGGGACTACGATCTTTTGTTTTGCAGGTCTTTGCTAAAGCGTCCCCGTTTCGAGGGACTCTACTGTTTTATTTCCGAAGGCAACCAAAGTGGGGTACCCTAGAGGTGCATGTGTGCAATGTGTGTTATGTTCAGTTATTTTAGTCTTGAGTTTAGTTTGCTAACGTTTGACTTTTAGTCTTTCAATACAAGCCTAATTACTAATAGTTAATATTTTGCAGAAATTTAAAGTTCGAGAATCGTAAAGCCTACGCTATTATAATGCTTCAAGGAGGGGGTATTTACATGTTCAAATTGGGAAAAAAATAAAGAAAGCGATAAAGTCCTATTTTAATCTATTACATCCTATCAGCAGATACAAAAATATGAAAAAAAAAGAAAAATATAAAGGAAATATTGAACGCGCACGAATTGGGAAAAATACGTCTAAAACCCTAAAAATTTCTAAGTAAACAAGAAAATCTTTTTTGGTTGTTTTTGTTTATTTTTGATTTAAAAAAATAAATTTAAATAAGAAAATAAATGACATTAAACCTAATTCTAATTTTTTTTATGTTTTTTTATTAAGAAAATATTTATATTAAATAAAACTAAGTCTAGTTGATTTTAAATTGATAAAATAAAATTAAAATAATTAATTAAAATAAATTAAAATTAATTGAAAAAAATCCCAAGTCTATGATTATTAATATTTGATTTTATGATTTGTTAAAAAAATGATTAAAAGAAAAGCCTAGGAAATAATTAAATAAGTAAAAAAAATAGAAAATAAAATGAATTGGGCCTGGATATGCAAAAGCATAATGGGGGTGAGGATTGAAAATTCGCTAGGCCCATACTAAGCTGGCCTTGAAACTGTATGGATCCAGTGTGAGGATCCCCTGAGTGTCCATGATGGGGATGCATGCTTTAGGGGGTTGGATATGTTTCCCTTGTGATCCATTGGCTGAGGTATGGAGGCGCATGATAAGCGGTTGGAATGCTGTGCATTGGATCTGTAGCAAATTTGTTAGAAAATATAAAAACATTAAGCCTGGGGATCAAACCCAACCCATTTAGCTTCACAAACACATGCCTTGCTATCTGAGTTGCCTTACAATTCGTGTATCATAACCAATGCATTACATTTTATACAAAATCAAGTCAAGTTTTTTAAAAAATAAAATCACGTACGCTAGCTTCCGTGGATCAATGAGATTGTGTCGTTCTGCCATGCAGACTCCACCAGAGTCAACCAATTACAAGGGTGCCAAAGTCAAACTCCGGTCACCTTCTCCGGCTGCATCAAAACCTTAAACCTGCAAAAAAAGCAAAATCAAGGCTTGAAATTAAGGTGACCCCCCCTATTTCGTATACTACGAGTTTAATGGTGGTGGTCTCTTGTCTTGAAAGTCCCTGTATCAATAAAACCGAAGCTTAAATGTTCTCAAGCCCTAACAATGGTGACCTACGATCCTGGCACTATAACTCACATGAAATACGTTAGAACATCAACAAACAACTATAATAACATGAATGTGTGAAAAGAATCAATTTATATCACATGTAGAGAGAGTTTGAGATTATCAAAAATACCTAGACGAGATGATGATGATCTGTCTGATCTGGGCGTGGAATCGTGTGCTAGAGGGTTGGGTTGAGTTCCTGGAAGCCTCAAGGAGATGTTTGAATCCTTAGTTTGGAGTGAGGAGGGCTGGAATTGGCTACTTTAATTTCACAACTTTGAATTTTTTTTATGATTTTGCGTGGCTCTCTTAGGCAGTGGTATGCGTGAGTTTGGCTTGCATATGTGATGTATTTATAGTGTAGAGGGAGGGGACAAGGAAACATGGCAAGAATCCAAGCCATAAACATTGTTTTTAAACCAAAATCATAAAATTTGAAAAAAATGTCAAAATGGATATTTCATGCCTTTTTCATATTGGAATGAACCTGGTCACTTCTTGCACGAATTTGTGGGCTTTTAAGCAAATCAAAACATCAGCCCAAATGCCAAAACCCATCTCTATTTATTTTATGCACTTTATTTTATATTTATTTGAAATAAATTAAAATAAATATGAACAAAATAGATAAAAATGGCAGAGCCATGTAAAAATGAGATTAGAGGTCCTTTTCAAGGTTAGGAAGACCTTTGAAGTCCAAGAAGTTAGGCCATTGACCTAAAAGTTTAATTTTGTTCAATGTATAACTCTTGAAATTTCCAAAATTTTCCCAACTGGGGAAAGCCATAAATTTCTCAATTTTGATCTCTTGATGATGATATTGGAATTTTTGGAAAGACCAAGATGTATACTTCAATCTCTCTTTTGATCAATTTTGCATTTGAATACTTTATCTTGATGTAAAATGTCTTGGAAAAAAGTGTTTTTGTTGACTTTCTAAAAATGACCTGTAATGTATGAACTTATATCTTTCAAATGATGCATTTCTTGGACTTGAGGGTAAAAGAGAAGTTGTAGGGAATTAGATTCTCTTTAAAATGATATTTGGTTGGGGATACATGGATGAAGTATGTGAAAGTTTTGCCTGGTCAAAGTTTAGTTGACTTTTCCTATAGAAACCCTAATTTAGTAATTTTCGACTTTTGATAGATTAAGAGCATTTCTTGAGGAATCATGATAAAACCTTGATCAAATGATGGATACCACTTAAAAATGTTTATGTTAACCAAAAATCTTGAAGTTTGGCTATACATGGGCCGTAATTGACTTTTGACCTAGTATAATTGATTTTCAAGTATTTGAGCAATTGACCGAGAAAACTTGTAGTGGAAGGCATGAAATTTCTTGAAGGCATATTAGGACCATGGAAAACATTTGAGACATTTGGAGCTCACACATCTTGATGAAAAGTGAAACCCTAATTAGAGGTTCATTGCTTAGGAGGAGAATTTGTCTAGTCAATTCTTGGTCAACCTTGAGCAATTGAGGACCTTTAGGACCATGCCTTGAGTAAAATTGGGAGGGAAAATTTTGGGGTACAACAGACATCATGCAAAATCTCTAATGGTGAAATTGTACTCTCATACTCCCCCTTTTTGATGATGGAAAAACTTGTGACGATGCATTTCATGTAGTTATCGAAGGCTCCCCCTGACTTTTTGCTTCCTAACTTCATATCACATATGCTTCTTCCCCTTTGACAACAGGAAAAAGAAAGATAACAAACTGTGAGAAGTATCATGTTCCAATATGTGATACGGTGGGAAAGAACTGACTGTTTTTTCGAATGCTGGTTTACGTTTTGCGTTTGTTTTTGCAAAAAGTCGCGGTAAGCAAGAGTCGCCACCGACTTTTATTTTATCCAACAAGGAAAGGAAAAAAGCACAGAAAAATTCCTTTTTCGAGATATTTCTCGGGTTAGGGGGGTAGATTATAGAAAGGGAAGGTGTTAGCACCCTTTCTATCCGTGGTTATCCACGGGATCTTAGGTACTTGCTCATATTGTTTTCAAAATTGCTTTTCTTTGTGTTTGTGGGTTTGAAGAAGTTTTTGTTTGAAAAGGAGTGTAAGTGTGAAATGTTTTTGTTTTTTGAAAGAGCAAGTACTTAAGAACCATCTACCTACTCGAAAAAAGAATCGTTCTATGCTAATGTCCTTTAGACAATGCTATCTCACTATGAATGAGTAGGTAGCATCGTCGTTGGAGTTTGAGGGTCAATTCGAATTTAGGGACGTGCGGTCACTAAAGCAATGTTAGGACGCCTTAGCGATAACCCTAATGTCTTAGATCATTTTATCCGAGGCAACCGTTTCGAGGCAAATATGATCTTTGGACAAGAGGGCGACCTCTAAAACTTCCTATACTTAATGACCACGTACGAAGGCAACCAAGTGAGGTGTACCCTAAGAGTGCGCATGTGCGAGTGTATCATTTTTCAGTTATTTTGTCTTTGTACATGTTATGGGTGATCTATGTTGATTTTAGGTTTAAACGTTCAATCTTGTCATGCATTCCCTATTATCAAACATCTAACAGTTTATAAGTTGCGGAAATTAATGAGCAGCAGTTAATGTCAAATGCATATATCAAAAATGAACATTTGGACGTTCTTTGTAGATCAAAACAGATAAAAAAAACAGTTTGAAATTTGGCTGAAAATGAATTTGTATTGATTTGAAGTTTGGTCTGTAAATAGGCGTTTTTTGTACAAGAGGCTGACGTCCTAGTAGGAGAACGCCACCGAATACATAGAATTTACACAATTTGTGAAAAAACTAAACAAAACAGCTATGTGAATGATCCCACTGGGTTCCAACTCTGCTATTGCCTTTATATCTTTGAGCATCTCATCACTTTGCTACTGGGTGAAGATGAATCAGATTGATTAGTGTCGTCCGAGCTTGACAGTTGATACCAAAGTCTGGTTGCAAGATGATCCAATGAGACATAGTGTTACGCTTTGATCCCTAATTTTTTCCTGGACCGCCCTTTCGGGTTTTCAGTCCACCGGGATACCCTTTTTTGCCCAAGCCGCCTTTTCAGGTTTTCGACTTGCCGGGTGTACAGTTTTTTTTCATTTTCATCCCTTATTTTTGCCCAAACCCTTTTGGTTCGCCGGGAAGCCCTTATTTTTTCCTAGGCCAGTCAACCTAGTGGGTCTTTGATTATGCGTAGTATTTTTTCACTATGTCTGCATTGACGGGGTGAGGAAGGTCGTCACCATCCATGGTGGTTAGAATCATAGCTCCTCCTGAGAAGATATTCTTAACCACAAATGGCCCTTCGTAAGTAGGGGTCCATTTGCCCCTGGGATCACCTTGAGGTAGTATGATGCGCTTGATTACCAGATCCCCAACTTGATACTCTTGTTGTCTAACTTTCTTGTTAAATGCCTTGATCATTCGTTTTTGGTACATCTGACCATGACAAATAGCAGTAAGTCTCTTTTGTCGATTAGGTTCAGCTGATCAAGCCGAGTCTGGATCCAGTCATCTTCGCTCAAACCTGCATCCTTCATAATCTGAAGAGAGGGTATCTGAACTTCAATGGGCAAGACTGCCTCCATGCCATATACCAAGGAATAGGGTGATGCCCCTGTCGACGTCCATGCTGAGGTACGGTACCCATGAAGAGAAAATGGTAACATCTCGTGCCACTCTTTGTATGTCACTGTCATCTTCTGCACAATCTTCTTAATGTTCTTATTAGCTGCTTCTACAGCCACATTCATCTTCGGCCGGTAGGGAGAAGAGTTGTGGTGCTGTATCTTGAACTGCTTGCAGAGCTCGGTGATCATCTTGTTGTTAAGATTGGTACCATTGTCTGCAATGATCCTCTCTGGTACACCGTATCGATAAATCAGATTGTGCCGAATGAACCGTGCCACGACGTTCTTGGTTACTGTAGTGAAGGAAGCTGCTTCAACCCACTTCGTAAAGTAATCAATAGCTACCAGGATGAAACGATGTCCGTTAGATGCCGTAGGTCTGATCTCGCCGATCATATCAATTCCCCACATTGAAAAAGGCCAAGGTGCCGTCAAGACGTTCAGAGGAACTGGAGGTATCTGCACCTTATCAGCATAGACTTGGCACTTGTGACATGTCCGAGAATGCTGATAGCAGTCGGCTTCCATTGTGGACCAGTAATATCCTGCCCGTAGGATCTTCTTTGCCATGGTGTGTCCACTGGAATGAGTCCCGAAAGTACCTTCATGTAAATCTGCCATGATCCTTTCTGCCTCGTTCTTATCCACACATCGCAGTAAGTTGAATCATGGTTACGCTTGTAAAGAATGCCATTGTTGATGAAGAACTTTGCTGCGAACCTCCTCAGAAACTTCTTGTCATTAACAGATGCACCCTCGGGGTATTCCTGAGCCTCAAGGTACCTCTTTACTTCATGAAACAAGAGTTTATCTGCTACCTCTTCAGTCTCAATGTCACAGTAATGTGCAGGTTCGTCCAATCTTTCAATGATAATCCGGGGAGCCTCGTTGTCCCAATTGACTTTGAACATAGAAGACATCGTAGCCAGCGCGTCCGCCAACTGATTCTTTTCTCTAGGGAAGTGTTCAAAGGTTATCTCCTCAAAATGTGGAAGCAACGTCAATACATACTCCTTGTAAGGAATAAGATTTGGGTGTTTCGTATCCCACTCACCTTTGATCTGACTGATCACGAGAGCGGAATCTCCGGAGACACTCAGAAACTTAATCCTTAGGTCAATTGCTGCTCGGAGACCCATGATGCACGCTTCATACTCTGCCATGTTGTTGGTGCAGTTGAAACATAGTCGGGCGGTAAATGGAGTATGAGAGCCTTTAGGAGATATGATCATGGCGCCAATGCCATTACCCAAAGCGTTTGAAGCTCCATCAAAGTACATAGACCATCGGGATCCTTCCTCAGGTCCTTCATCCGGTCCAGGTGTCTCACAATCAGTTACCGACATGATATTCTCGTTTGAGAATTCAAAGTTCATAGACTGGTAATCATCCACTGCCTGATGTGCCAAATGGTCTGTGTGATCGGTGGATCTGGAACTGACTGTTTAACGCTGGTTCGCGAAATATCGCGGAAGCAAGAGTCGCCACCGTCTTTTATTTTCTCCAAATGGAAAGGACAAAAGCACAGAAAAATTCCTTATAGAGATTGCTCTCGGTTCGGGAGGTAGGTTATAGAAAGGGAAGGTGTTAGCACCCTTTCTATCCATGGTTATCCATGGGCTCTTAGATACTTGCTCACTTGTGTTTTCAAAAATGTTTTGTTTGCTTTTCAACTGTGGGTTTTTAAAAAGTTTCTTTGAAAATTCCAGTTCGACTCTTGTATCAGTCCTCAAGAGTGTTTGAAAAATTGCTTTCGAAAGCTTTTTGAAAATGTGTTGGTGTGAAAAGTATTTTGTTTTGTTTTGAAATTTAGAGCAAGTATCTAGAGTCGTCTACCTACCCTAAGGAATTCGTCTGTGTAGATGTCCTTTAAAGTAGTGCCATCCCACCATTGAGAGGTAGGTAGCACCACCATTAGAGGTGTTCGGGTCAATTCGAAGTTCGGGACATGGTGATCACCAGAGCAATGGGAAGACACCTTAGAAGCTACCCTCATGCCAGGTTCCCGGATCATGAGGACTTACTAAGACATCCTCTACTCGACGATCACCTTTCGAGGCAAGGCAACAGTGAGGCGTACCCTAGGGGTGGTGTGTGCGATTCGTGTGTCGTTTTCATTTGCATTTATCTTGTCATGTTATTGGTGTTCTACGCTTGATTTTATTTAAGGCCATTCATTCTTGCATGCTTTGTTTAACAGTTATAATGTTTGCGGGAAAGTAAATCTAAAGCTATTACAAATGGCGCGGGTCCACATCGCCAAAATTAACCAGGACCCGATTTGACGGAAAATAAATAAAGTAAAGAAAGTACGAGAAAGTTAATTACAGGGCTTCGGGAGAGATACATAAGTATTATAATGAAATAAAATAAATACGCGAATTAATGAGAAATTAAGAACGAAACGAGGGCGTTGGACCCTTTTGCAAAAATTAAATTAATAACGGAGTTAATTAATTAAAAAAGAAAGAACTTGTTTTTTTGGTGTTTTTTAGTATTTTAGGTTTTAATAGAAAAAGGAATTAATTAAAATTAAAATAAAATGCTCAACCTAGTTCTAATTATTTTTAAGTTATTAAGAAAAATATTGAAGTTTTTAACCTAAATGAAACCCTAATTAATTTACAAGTTCATTCATGAAAATAAATATTTAGTTATTTAATTATTTATGAAAGAAAAAGAAAAAATAAAAAGGATGAAAAATTATTAATTAACCTATTTCCACATTTTTTTAGATTTTTTTTGTTAAAAGTATTAAAAATTAAGATCCTATTTTATACTAATTAATTTACATGCATTTATTTACAAGAAATATTACAATAAAATATTTATTATATTTTTTATCTTTTCTGATTTTTTATGATGTTTTTGTATTTTGTGAAAATAATTGATTAAATTGGACAAATAATAATTAAAAGAAATAAAAAATAATAATACAAAAAAGAAGTAAAGAAAAAAACAAGAATGTGCAAACCTGGGGGTTCAGACCCCAATATAGAGGTTTGGCCTTAGTAGTCTGGCCCATTTAGCAAGGCCTGGTGGACTTTTTCACTAGCATGCTGAAGCGTTGACTAGGGCGTAGCGTATTCTCAATTCATAGCCTTTGATCTGGTCCTGATGGACGCGTGGATGGCTTGGTGGAGAAGGTGTATGGTGCGTCTGCAGCCTTGAAGCGCATGGGAATTGTTAGTGAAAAATAATATGGAAACATGTAAGACCTGGGGCTCGAACCCAGGTCATGTACCTTTCCAACCAACACGTTTGCCACTGAAGCGCTTTGTTTATCTGTATATTAATATAACAAAGAAATATTATAAAATAAAATGGTCAATGGCTTTGGAAACGCGCGCGAGATTTGAATCAGCCTATCATCGTGTGCCACGGACTCATCTTCTTCACTATTCCTGAAACACAAAATATTGAGCAACGGTTTTATACGCGTTTTGTTAGGTCAGTTTTGGGAAAATAGCGAATAGGTCTTAGAGGGTCAATAAATTAGGCGCGATAGTTGATTTTTCTTCGTCTACATGCGCTGAGTAGAATGGTGGTGGTTTTGAGGGCTAATTTTTCTTTAAATAAAAACCCCCAATTTTGAGGTCCTGCAAACCCTAGAACTCAAACATGGTGAAAACGTGCATACAGCATAAAAACATAATTGAATGCATTGGTTAGCTTCAAAACTTCATAATGAACATGAATCAATAAATAAGATGTTATGAAAATGCCTAGATTTGAGAATATGATTATGAGTTTTTCATGAAATTTTTGGAGTCCTGTATACCGATTCCTTGAGCTTTGATTGTTGTTTTTGATTGGAATCTGTTCAGTAATCTCCAAGGAAGCTATTGGAATAGAAATTCTGCCTTGAATCGCCCTAGAAGTGTGCTTTCAGTTTTGACTTTTTTAGAGAAAATTTCAAGTTGTCAATGGAGTTTCTTGAGTGGCTGCGTGTGTCTTCTGATTAGGGTTTCCTTTAGGCTTATGTAGTGAGTCCATTAGGTCAAGAAAAGTAGAACAAATCCAATGCAATGATGGTTTTTTTGAAAATTTGATTTTTAAGGATCTTTTTCAATCTTTTCCATGTGTTCTTTGTTCTCAATCATGATCAATCAACCCAAATCTTTCCTTATTTAGTTAGGCACGAAATATTGAGAGTAAAACATGTATAAAAAGATTGGTTAGGTTAAGTTAGATATTTTTCATATATTTAAATGATTTAAATGAATTAATATAAATAAAAATTCAAATAAATAAATAAAAAATGAATAAAAACTTCCCTTTGGGCCAAGTGGTCGTGCATATGTCATGGATGATGAATCATGGAAGAAAAATGGGCCCATTAGCAATTTTAGGTCATTTGAATCAATGTTGACTTTTCAAAATATCCAAAAGTTTCCCAACTTCCACAAGGCATAACTTGCTCAATTTTTAAGCTTTTCTCATGTTCTTGGACATTTTGGAAAGGTCTTTGAGTCCTCTAACCAATTCCTTTTGTCCCATGTCATTTTGATTTACCAATATCAAGTTATGGCCTTTGACTTAAAGTCCCTTTTTGTTGACTTTTGAAAATGACCTATAATGTTGGAATTGATAACTTTTTGTGAGAGCATTTCTTGGACTTGAAGTATGAAGATGAGTTGTAGTAAATGTCTTTCTATTCAAAATGAGCTTTGGATGGAATTTTTCTGATAATCCATGTGAAAGTTATGCCCTGGTCAATTTCAGTTGACTTTTTCAGCTGTCCAAATAAGGAAACTTTTGCATCTTGATGATTTCTGAGCCAAATTTTGAGAATCATGATCAAGCATTGATCAAATGATGTTTGTGGCTTCAAAATGATATGTTGACCAAAAATTTGAACTTTTGACTGTCAAATGACCATTTTGCCCCTACAGTTGACTGTAGTGCAATTTAGGGTTTTGACTGTGCAATTTTGAGCTGAATGTCTTGAAACTTGATATGAGGATGCTTGACCATATTTGTAGGCACATGAGACTTGATTGGACCTTTGAAAACTTCATTTCCTTGACCAGAACACAAACCCTAATTTTGACTGTATGGGAGACCTTTGCACTGTGCAACCCTTGAGGAGATTTTGAAACTTGACTTGGCAATTTCCTGAAGAATATGGGAGGGCAAATTTTGGGGTACAACAGTTGCCCCTGTTCAATCTTCTTAGACCTGAGGATGCAGATTGGCTGACGTGCCTTTCGTAATCCGAGGGTGGAAGATGATTGAACACTAGAGTGCCCAGAAATTTGCGCTCACATAGTAGCAGTGTGGTGGGAATGGGCTTATAGATGCCATTTAGAGGTTGCTGGATAGGATGATGGGCTTATAGATGCCATCTGGATGTTGATCGCGTAAGAGATTCCTTAGCGAGAACTTGCGTACCTGCAAAACAGAAAACGATTACCTGACATGTTGCAGGAGCTGATTTTCAGATGCTTGCTATAGATGTGTCCTGACTGGTTACAGGAGCTGGATCTGGAGCTTCAAACGGTGATGAATGAACCAGGGATGGTTACTACCTTAGCATGAATGGTAAGAGAACCTTGGGTGATTTTAACTTCAACAACGCTCGTTGAGAAAATCTTGGTGGGAATTACCATCTTCACAGTATCGGGAAGAGAACCAACTGGCAATTATAATCTGAAGGAAAACCCTAAAATGGAAATCTCATGCACCGTCGGAGAGAGAACCAATAGGAACTTATAATCTCAAAGAAAAACCTAAAATGGAAATCTCATGCACCGTCGGAGAGAGAACCAATAGGACATTATAATCTCAAAGAAAAACCTAAAATGGAAATCTCATGCACCGTCGGAGAGAGAACCAATAGGAAAATATAATCTTAAAGAAAAACCTAAAATGGAAATCTCATGCACCGTCGGAGAGAGAACCAATAGGACAATATAATCTTAAAGAAAAACCTAAAATGGAAATCTCATGCACCGTCGGAGAGAGAACCAATAGGACATTATAATCTCAAAGAAAAACCTAAAATGGAAATCTCATGCACCGTCGAAGAGAGAACCAATAGGAAAGTTATAATCTTAAAGAAAAACCTAAAATGGAAATCTCATGCACCGTCGGAGAGAGAACCAATAGGACATTATAATCTCAAAGAAAAACCTAAAATGGAAATCTCATGCACCGTCGGAGAGAGAACCAATAGGAAAGTTATAATCTTAAAGAAAAACCTAAAATGGAAATCTCATGCACCGTCGGAGAGAGAACCAATAGGAAAGTTATAATCTTAAAGAAAAACCTAAAATGGAAATCTCATGCACCGTCGGAGAGAGAACCAATAGGACATTATAATCTCAAAGAAAAACCTAAAATGGAAATCTCATGCATCGTCGAAGAGAGAACCAATAGGAAAGTTATAATCTTAAAGAAAAACCTAAAATGGAAATCTCATGCACCGTCGGAGAGAGAACCAATAGGACATTATAATCTCAAAGAAAAACCTAAAATGGAAATCTCATGCACCGTCGGAGAGAGAACCAATAGGAAAGTTATAATCTTAAAGAAAAACCTAAAATGGAAATCTCATGCACCGTCGGAGAGAGAACCAATAGGAAAGTTATAATCTTAAAGAAAAACCTAAAATGGAAATCTCATGCACCGTCGGAGAGAGAACCAATAGGACATTATAATCTCAAAGAAAAACCTAAAATGGAAATCTCATGCACCGTCGGAGAGAGAACCAATAGGAAAGTTATAATCTTAAAGAAAAACCTAAAATGGAAATCTCATGCACCGTCGGAGAGAGAACCAATAGGAAAGTTATAATCTTAAAGAAAAACCTAAAATGGAAATCTCATGCACCGTCGGAGAGAGAACAAATAGGAAAGTTATAATCTTAAAGAAAAACCTAAAATGGAAATCTCATGCACCGTCGGAGGGAGAACCAATAAGACATTATAATCTCAAAGAAAAACCTAAAATGGAAATCTCATGCACCGTCGGAGAGAGAACCAATAGGAAAGTTATAATCTTAAAGAAAAACCTAAAATGGAAATCTCATGCACCGTCGGAGAGAGAACCAATAGGAAAGTTATAATCTTAAAGAAAAACCTAAAATGGAAATCTCATGCACCGTCGGAGAGAGAACCAATAGGACATTATAATCTTAAAGAAAAACCTAAAATGGAAATCTCATGCACCGTCGGAGAGAGAACCAATAGGAAAGTAACTTCTACTGAGTCTTCATCAGAAAAATCTGTTGGGAGTCGATTTAGCTGGACTAGAGAAGGCCTTGGACTGGATAAGAAATCTTTAGAGTCGATTAACTGAACCGGTCTAGGTCTTGAAATATGATGGAGCATTTAACTGCCTCTTTCCTGAAAGGTAAAGGTCAGTCGTATGCGATGCATGATATGGATCAAGCAACATAAATGAAATTTGTATGATATGATGCGTCTGTGCATGCTATAATGATGTATGTAATGTTTATGTATGTATGTTTTCGTCTAGGAAAGTAAATCCTTGACGGGTGCCGGGAAGTCATATCCTGGGCTGATGTTGAAGAATAGATTTTGCTTCCGCTGGATGATAGTTGCAAGAATACCGGTGGGAGAAGATGACTCCGTTGAGGAATAAACTTGGCAAATGGAAGATTCTGCGGGGAGAAAAGATACTCTAGCGACCATGCTGGGAAGCAATACTCTGTGGGAAGAGGGATGCCTTACTGAGTGTTGATAATAATTTGTTGGGGATACCCTTGTTGTTGGAAGTGCTGATGGACTTCGCTGGGGGTAAGAGAACTTCGTCGGGGACGCTCTTTCCGTGGCTTTTGGCTGAGGATAACCCAGTTATATCCTGTTAAGGAAATAACTCTTTAAATAAAGCCGGGCGACGCGTTCGTGCTCTGAGAGGTTAAGCTTCCAGAATCTACTGGGGATAAGCTTACTGCTTGGGGATATGAATTCCAACCTTCCTGGGGAACTGGATTGGACTCTTCTGGGGAAGTTTTGATATGCTGGGGAAGTGATTCCTTTGAATGTTGATATGCCGCCGGGGAAAAATCTTTAGACCAAGACTGCCGGGGATGCTTGTCAAGAATATGTGTTGCTGGGGAATGTTGATATCTAAGGGAGGATACCCAATTTCCTTGAGACTTGATAACTCTGCCTGGAGAAGAATGCACTGTTTTGCTGAATCACTCTCTGGGGAATTAATATGTACTGGTCATGTTCTTTAGCTGATCCTACCTTGGTACTTTGGAGGATAGAACAATTAGACTGCTCAGACAACTCTTTATTGCCCCTGTTTCTAGTGTCACCTGCAATTAATTCCTTTGTTTCGTATGCAAATATTTATGAGTTAGTAAATTATTGTCAATGCATATATCACAAATTGAACCTTGGACGTTCTTCGCAAAACAAAACAGAAAAAGAAAAACACTTGGCACGTTTAACTGAAAATATATTTGTATTGATTTTTGAATGGCCTGAAGATAGGCGTTTTGTGTACAAGAGGCTGACGTCCTAGTAAGAGGAACGCCGCCGAACAAGAGAGTTTATACAAATTTTGTACAAAAGAAAATAAAACAGCTGTGTGAAATGAATGATCCCACTGGGTTTCAACTCTGCTATTGCCTTTATAACTCCGAGCGTCTCATCACTTGATGACCTTGGTTGAAGGTGAAGCTGACTGACCGATGCCGTCTGAACTTGATGTAGATACCAGATTCTGGATGCAAAGTGATCAATGAGACATAGTATTACGCTTTTATCCCTAATTTTTGCCTGGACCGCCCTTTCGGGTTTTCAGTCCACCGGGATACCCATTTTTGCCCAAGCCGCCTTTTCAGGTTTTCGACTTGCCGGGTGTACAGATTTTTTCATTTTCATCCCTTCATTTTGCCCGAACCCTTTTGGTTCGACGGGAAGCCCTAACTTTTGCCTAGGCATGTCAGCCTAGCGGGTCTTTTTTCATGCGTAGTATTTTTTTACTATGTCTGCATTGGCGGGGTGAGGAAGGTCGTCACCATCCATGTTGGTTAATATCATTGCTCCTCCTGAGAACACATGTTTAACCACAAATGGCCCTTCGTACGTAGGGGTCCATTTGCCCCTTGGATCACTCTGAGGAAGGATGATTCTCTTGATTACCAGATCCCCAACTTGATATTCCTGTGGTCTGACCTTTTTGTTAAATGCCCTGATCATCCGTTTCTGATACGTCTGACCGTGACAGATAGCAGCAAGTCTCTTTTCGTCAATGAGGTTGAGCTGATCAAGTCGTGTCTGGATCCAATCATCTTCGTTTATATTTGCATCCTTCATTATCCGGAGAGAGGGTATTTGTACTTCGATCGGTAAGACTGCCTCCATACCATAAACCAGAGAGAAAGGAGTTGCCCCGGTTGACGTCCTAGCTGAGGTACGGTACCCATGTAGAGCGAACGGTAACATCTCGTGCCAATCTTTATAAGTCACTGTCATCTTCTGCACGATTTTCTTGATGTTCTTATTTGCTGCTTCTACAGCCCCATTCATCTTCGGTCTGTAAGGAGAAGAATTGTGGTGCTGTATCTTGAACTGTTCGCAGAGCTCAGCGATCATCTTGTTGTTCAGATTGGTACCGTTGTCAGTAATAATTCGTTCAGGGACACCGTACCGACAGATCAGATTATGCCGAATGAACCGTGCCACAACAGTCTTGGTTACCGTAGCATAGGATGCTGCTTCGACCCACTTCGTAAAATAATCAATCGCCACTAGGATGAAGCGATGCCCATTAGATGCCGTAGGTTTAGTCTCACCGATCATGTCTATGCCCCACATTGCAAACGGCCAAGGCGCAGTCAGAACATTCAGGGGAACTGGAGGAACGTGCACCTTGTCTGCATAGATCTGGCACTTATGGCATGTCCTAGAATGTTGGTAGCAGTCAGCTTCCATTGTGGACCAGTAATATCTTGCCCGTAGGATCTTCTTAGCCATAGTATGTCCACTGGAATGCGTACCAAAGGTCCCTTCATGTAGCTCTTCCATGATCCTTTCTGCTTCAATTTTATCCACACAGCGCAGTAAGGTTGAATCATGGTTTCGCTTATACAAGATGCCGTTGCTAAGGAAGAACTTTGCTGCGAACCTCCTCAGGAATTTCTTATCGTTGACAGATGTACCTTCAGGGTATTCCTGAGTTTCCAGATATCTCTTTACCTCATGGTACCAAGGCTTCTCAGTCACCAATTCAGTCTCGAGATCACGACAGTATGCCGGTTCGTCCAGTTTCCAGATGATGATTCGGGGAGCCTCATTATCCCATTTAACTTTGAACATAGAAGACATTGTAGCTAACGCGTCCGCCAGCTGATTCTCTTCTCTTGGAAAGTGTTCAAAGGTTATCTCTGTGAAGTGGGGGATCAGGGTCAATACACATTCTCTGTAAAGAATTAGGTTCGGATGTTTCGTATCCCACTCTCCTTTGATCTGATTGATCACAAGAGCGGAATCTCCGAAGACACTCAGAAACTTGATCCTTAAGTCGATCGCAGCTTGGAGACCCATGATGCACGCCTCATATTCCGCCATGTTGTTGGTACAGTTGAAACACAGTCGGGCAGTGAGTGGAGTATGAGTACCTTGAGGTGATATGATGATGGCGCTGATACCGTTACCCAAAGCATTGGAGGCTCCGTCAAAGTGCATAGACCATCGGGATCCTGGTTCAGGTCCTTCATCCGGTCCAGGTACTTCACAATCAGTTACTATCATGATGCTTTCATCCGGAAATTCGAAGTTCATAGACTGATAGTCATCTACAGCTTGATGTGCCAAGTGGTCTGCCAATACACTTCCCTTGATGGCTTTCTGGGTTGTATACTGAATGTCGTATTCCGTCAAGATCATTTGCCATCTTGCTATTCTCCCAGACAGAGCAGGCTTTTCGAATATGTACTTTATAGGATCCATTTTTGAGATCAACAAAGTAGTGTGAGTCAGCATATACTGTCTCAGTCGGCGAGCAGCCCATACCAAAGCGCAGCAAGTTTTCTCAAGCAGTGAGTATCGGGTCTCACAGTCGGTAAACTTTTTGCTAAGGTAATAAATGGCATGCTCTTTTCGGCCAGACTCGTCATGCTGCCCCAGCACACACCCCATTGAGTTGTCAAGCACTGTCAGGTATAATATCAGAGGTCTCCCTTCAACCGGTGGCATAAGGATAGGTGGTTCTTGGAGATACTCTTTGATTCTGTCAAAAGCAGCCTGACATTCATCGTTCCAACGTACTACCTGATCTTTCTTCAGCAGCTTGAAGATTGGCTCACAGGTAGCAGTCAGATGTGAGATGAAGCGAGCAATGTAATTCAGGCGTCCTAAAAAGCCTCTGACTTCCTTCTCTGTCTTGGGAACTGGCATCTCTTGAATAGCTTTGACCTTAGCAGGGTCCACTTGAATTCCCTTATCACTTACCACGAAGCCTAGCAACTTTCCAGATCTTACCCCGAAGGTGCACTTGCTCGGGTTCAATCTCAGCTTGTACAATTTCAACCGGTCAAACAACTTCTGCAGATGATCTAGGTGCTCTTCCTCAGTCTGGGACCTAGCGATCATGTCGTTAACATACACTTCTATCTCGTGATGGATCATGTCATGAAATAAAGCAACCATGGCACGTTGGTAGGTTGCCCCAACATTCTTTAATCCAAATGGCATGACCTTGTAACAGAAGGTGCCCCACTGAGTAACAAAAGTAGTCTTCTCCATGTCTTCAGGTGCCATCTTGATCTGATTGTATCCTGAGAATCCATCCATGAAAGAGAACACCTTATGCTGAGCTGTATTATCAACAAGGAAATCAATGTGAGGTAAAGGGAAGTCATCCTTGGGGCTGGCCCTGTTCAGATCCCTGTAGTCAACACACATTCTGACCTTACCGTCCTTCTTAGGTACCGGCACCACATTAGCAACCCACTGAGGGTAAGAAGTCACTGCAAGGAACCCGGCATCAAACTGTTTCATAACCTCGGCCTTAATCTTCTCAGACATCTCTGGACGCATCCGATGGACCTTTTGCTTAACTGGAGGGCAGTCTTCCTTAGTCGGTAAGTGATGGACCACAATATCGGTATCCAACCCGGGCATGTCTTCGTAGGACCAGGCAAAGATCTCCATATAATCATATAACATCTTGGTTAACCGTTGCTTCACGCTGAGCTCTAGGTTGGCACCAATCTTTACCTCTTTCCTGTCTACCTCTGTACCCAGGTTGATTGTTTCCACTGGCTCTTCATGGGGTTGAATTGCCCTCTCTTCCTGAAGCAACAGTCTTGCAAGCTCGCCAGGCACTTTGCAATCATCTTCACCTTCGTCTTCGGCTAAGTTGATCGGATTTTCGAAGTCATAACTGGCGGTAGCAGAGTTGTTATCAGTGAGATCCAGAGTGGATTGAAACCTGTATGAGTGAGTGTGTGTGTAAATACAGCTGTTTTGAAAAATATGTAAAGGAAAGAAAGACAGAAAAGGAGCATAAAATTTGCAATGCGAAAATACGTCCAAGATTTTCATTTATGATATATGAAATGACAATTTGTATACCCTCACAAATAGAACCACGGTGCCTCGGGTAAGACACCGGGCCATAGAGTTTATTTATTGTTTATTACAAAATAACGAAACAAGGAAATTTATTACTTAGTAACAAGAGAAACAGATAGATTGTCCTTTGCACTCCAATTATTAAGTCCACTGTCGGTTGCCGGGTAGATCCAGCTATCAAACTCAGCTTCATCCACTTCGTCCTCGTTTCCAATAGCATTTACTCCATGAGCAGGCAGGGGAGCTGTCACGACATTAGGCTTCTCAGATGCCTCAAACTGTACCTCCTTAGCGTCGATGAGGTCCTGCAGCTTACTCCTTAGTGCCCAACAGTCATCAGTAGAGTGCCCCGGGCTATCTGAATGGTAAGCACAACGAGCATTCGGGTTGTACTTGGGCGATGCAGTATTTGGAAACTTTGGCGCTTCTCTGACAGTCACTAAGTTAGTGGATAGCAACTGTGGCAAGATCTGCGACAAGGTCATATTCAAGCGGGTGAACTCTCTCCGGGGTCTTTCAACCTTTTGATGATTAGTTGTCCGGGGAGCGGCAGCAGGCTTAGCAATCATTACCGCACTGACAGATTGGCGGCGCTCAGGTCTCTCTGATTTCCTGGAACCATACACGGCACTAGCCTCCTTTTTGAAGGGTTTCTTCTCAGAACTAGATGATGCCCCCTTCGGAATCTTTCCAGACTTCAGCCCAGCCTCAATTCTCTCTCCAGTCAGAATCAAATCAGTGAACCCAGCAGAAGAATTCCCAATGAGATGGTTGAAAAATGGCCTAGATAGGGTCCCCAAGAACATGTCTACCAACTCCCGATCAGTCAATGGTGGCTGCACCCTGCCAGCCAGGTCCCTCCACTTCTGAGCGTACTCTTTAAAACCTTCGCTTGCACCTAACGACATACCCTGGAGTTGGGTACGTGTGGGGGAAAGGTCGGCATTGTATTGATACTGCTTGTAGAAAGCAGTAGCCAACTCCTCCCAGTTACGAACCTTGGTCCCATCCAGCTGATAGAACCATTCGAGATGAGTCCCTGAAAGACTCTCCTGGAAGAAGTGGATCCATAAATTCTTATCCGCAGAGTACGGCTGAATTTTCCGAACATAGGACCTTAGATGCAGCTTGGGACAAGACGCCCCGTCATACTTAGAGAAGGATGGTGCTTTGAACTTATGAGGGATAATCACACCAGTTGACAAACCCAGATCTCCGAAATCCAGCCCAGGTACCTGTTGAATCTCCATAGCTTTCAACCTATCCTCCAGTTGCTTGTATCTGTCTTCTGCAGGAGGGTACTGCTCTTCATCAAAATCAGTCTCGTTGTCGGAGACTACCGGACTAGGGACCTTTACTTCTGCCTGAGGAGGGCTCCTGCCAACAGAAGAACCAGCCTCTTCGTGCTGCAGAGTATTGCCAAACCTTCGGCCCGAGTTGAACATAACAGTTCTTCTCTTCTTCTTCTTCTCCTTCTTCAGGAGCATAGCCTTTAGTTCTTCTTGGCCTTGAGCCAGACCCTTGATTAATTCTTGAAACTGTGCATTCTGTACCTGAAGAGCCTTGATTGAGGTCTCAGTTGATGCAGATTCGGGATTCATGATGCTGAAATAAACAGCGAAGAACTGTAAGCAACCTGAAAAGAGGAAAAACCTGCTATGCACATGATGAATGAGATGTGTTTATGCAATGCATTCAAGGGTTCGAAAGTTCAAATTTGTTGTAGACAAAAAGGAACGCACGTTATCATTAAGGAAATCATTGTTTAATACATCAAAGCCTCATGGGCAAAATAATACAAGAGTCAAATCAATCCCAAAATACACTGCGCATCCTCTTTGGAGCTATGTAGGTGTTGAGATTCCTCTCCTCATGCAACAGGCGGGTGAGCTCCAAGACCTTCTTTTCACTGGCATGTAGACTAGTCTCAAGAGAATTCCTTTCCTCCTTAAGCTGGATCCAGCTCTTCTGCATCTCTTCCCAGGATGTGGGCATATCAGGGTGCTGAATAGTATGGGACACTTCTCCTTCCAAGACTGGTTCTTTGATTACTGGGAGCATGTGAGGATAAGGCATCACTAACTTCTGGGAGCGGGCTCGTACCCACTTGAGATAAGGTTCCAACGGGATGGAGTTCCTGTGCCCCAGTGTCTTGCTGTCTATCCTACTTGGCATCCTCCAGGCTCTGATAAATCTCTGGCGAAGTCCTTGAGTATCATTGTCGAAGTCAAAAACTATGTCAGGAATTAACATGTCATGAGGACCATCCCTCCGAGCATAACCAAACTGTCTCCAAGCCAGGCATGGGTTGTAAGTAATACCTCCTCTGATTCCAAGTAAAGGAACATTAGGGTACTCCCCGCAACGATCAATGATAGTGACATCTTCTCTGGACCTAGGGCACCAATGTATATCTGCATGTGTAAGAGTCATCAACCGTTGTGACCATCTCAAACCCCGCTCATTCTTCAAGACTGATTGTGGAAGGTGCGAAATAAACCACCTTCCCAGGAGAGGAGTGCAACACATAAGGACACCTCTTTTTCTCATGGTTCGAGTGTAACATGAGTGAAGGATGTCCCCCAGCAATGTAGGTATAGGATTCCTGGACATAAAGATCTGAACAGCACTGATATCAATAAGCTGATCTGGGTTAGGGAACAACACCAAACCATAGACAAGGAGGGACACAACCTCTTCAAAAGCTTGCAAGTCAAGGGAGTTCCAACATTCATGGGCCTTTTCAAACAGAAACCTGGCTAAGAACCCTTTTATACCACTTCTAACTTCCCAATGTCCCTTGAGGTCAGATGACTGTAGGTGCAAGGCTTTAGCAATCTCTTCAAGCTTAGGTTCCTTTTCTGTACCGTTGAAGGGTAGCTGATCAAGGATAGGGATCTTCAGGAGTCGGGAGAACTCCTCCAATGTAGGTACCAACTGATAGTCCAAGAAGGTGAAACAGTGATGCAGAGGGTCAAAGAACTGGAACAGGACCTTTACAATATCTTCCTCAATGTTGGTGTTGACCAAGCTGATGAGGCTTCCATGTCTTTCACTGAATGAAGAGTTCTCAGGAATCCTGGATATAAGCTCCTTAAGCTGAGGAGGGACCCTTACAAGACTGACTTGAATTGTCTTTCTACGAACAGTTTCCATGTCCTACAAAACAAGAACAAAGATGAAAATTCGAACCCCTGAAATGGTTAGTCAATGCACATGATGCTGGATGATGTCATGATGCTATGATTAAACACACCACATATATTTACAAAGACAAACATGTAAGGCACACAAGGCACACAAGACAAGTCCTTAAGGTTTAAGGCCAGCATGGGGTCTGGGTAGTACCCTCTTGAAGTTGGTGGGTTCAACCTGTCCTAATCAAAGTAACCGGGTTCTAAGGTTCCCAATATCACGGGATTGCTTTCATTGTTCATCGTTTCGATTTAGCCACTGAACTGGAGACCGAAATATTCCAGGAAAGCAACCCTCAATTGAGTGTAGTATCGAGTATCAACCAACCTCGGACTGCACCAAAGTCAGTTATCTCACTACCATAAAGAGGCCAAGATAGTTCCATTAAGGTTCCTAAGGTCTGTTGATGCTTCACGACACCACGCGGAGGCCCCGTACTCTCCTTGACTGAACTCAAGGGTTACCGGTACACACCAAAGTTCCACATCAACGTAGCAGACTGTTTCAACCATGTCGGTATACCCCGCACAGTTCCCTCACAACCTTGTTGCTACTTTCTAAGAAGGTATCCCCAGATCCGGGTTAGGATCTATAGAACTCCCAAGACAGTACCCACAATAATAAAGCAAGCAAGGAAAGCAATTGAAAACACAGTTATGAACTAACCCTAAGGTACACCCCACTTTATAAGATTTTTCCCCAGCAGAGTCGCCAGTTCTGTGATCGGTGGATCTGGAACTGACTGTTTAACGCTGGTTCGCGAAATGTCGCGGAAGCAAGAGTCGCCACCGTCTTTTATTTTCTCCAAATGGAAAGGACAAAAGCACAGAAAAATTCCTTATAGAGATTGCTCTCGGTTCGGGAGGTAGGTTATAGAAAGGGAAGGTGTTAGCACCCTTTCTATCCATGGTTATCCATGGGCTCTTAGATACTTGCTCACTTGTGTTTTCAAAAATGTTTTGTTTGCTTTTCAACTGTGGGTTTTTAAAAAGTTTCTTTGAAAATTCCAGTTCGACTCTTGTATCAGTCCTCAAGAGTGTTTGAAAAATTGCTTTCGAAAGCTTTTTGAAAATGTGTTGGTGTGAAAAGTATTTTGTTTTGTTTTGAAATTTAGAGCAAGTATCTAGAGTCGTCTACCTACCCTAAGGAATTCGTCTGTGTAGATGTCCTTTAAAGTAGTGCCATCCCACCATTGAGAGGTAGGTAGCACCACCATTAGAGGTGTTCGGGTCAATTCGAAGTTCGGGACATGGTGATCACCAGAGCAATGGGAAGACACCTTAGAAGCTACCCTCATGCCAGGTTCCCGGATCATGAGGACTTACTAAGACATCCTCTACTCGATGATCACCTTTCGAGGCAAGGCAACAGTGAGGCGTACCCTAGGGGTGGTGTGTGCGATTCGTGTGTCGTTTTCATTTGCATTTATCTTGTCATGTTATTGGTGTTCTACGCTTGATTTTATTTAAGGCCATTCATTCTTGCATGCTTTGTTTAACAGTTATAATGTTTGCGGGAAAGTAAATCTAAAGCTATTACAAATGGCGCGGGTCCATATCGCCAAAATTAACCAGGACCCGATTTGACGGAAAATAAATAAAGTAAAGAAAGTACGAGAAAGTTAATTACAGGGCTTCGGGAGAGATACATAAGTATTATAATGAAATAAAATAAATACGCGAATTAATGAGAAATTAAGAACGAAACGAGGGCGTTGGACCCTTTTGCAAAAATTAAATTAATAACGGAGTTAATTAATTAAAAAAGAAAGAACTTGTTTTTTTGGTGTTTTTTAGTATTTTAGGTTTTAATAGAAAAAGGAATTAATTAAAATTAAAATAAAATGCTCAACCTAGTTCTAATTATTTTTAAGTTATTAAGAAAAATATTGAAGTTTTTAACCTAAATGAAACCCTAATTAATTTACAAGTTCATTCATGAAAATAAATATTTAGTTATTTAATTATTTATGAAAGAAAAAGAAAAAATAAAAAGGATGAAAAATTATTAATTAACCTATTTCCACATTTTTTTAGATTTTTTTGTTAAAAGTATTAAAAATTAAGATCCTATTTTATACTAATTAATTTACATGCATTTATTTACAAGAAATATTACAATAAAATATTTATTATATTTTTTATCTTTTCTGATTTTTTATGATGTTTTTGTATTTTGTGAAAATAATTGATTAAATTGGACAAATAATAATTAAAAGAAATAAAAAATAATAATACAAAAAAGAAGTAAAGAAAAAAACAAGAATGTGCAAACCTGGGGGTTCAGACCCCAATATAGAGGTTTGGCCTTAGTAGTCTGGCCCATTTAGCAAGGCCTGGTGGACTTTTTCACTAGCATGCTGAAGCGTTGACTAGGGCGTAGCGTATTCTCAATTCATAGCCTTTGATCTGGTCCTGATGGACGCGTGGATGGATTGGTGGAGAAGGTGTATGGTGCGTCTGCAGCCTTGAAGCGCATGGGAATTGTTAGTGAAAAATAATATGGAAACATGTAAGACCTGGGGCTCGAACCCAGGTCATGTACCTTTCCAACCAACACGTTTGCCACTGAAGCGCTTTGTTTATCTGTATATTAATATAACAAAGAAATATTATAAAATAAAATGGTCAATGGCTTTGGAAACGCGCGCGAGATTTGAATCAGCCTATCATCGTGTGCCACAGACTCATCTTCTTCACTATTCCTGAAACACAAAATATTGAGCAACGGTTTTATACGCGTTTTGTTAGGTCAATTTTGGGAAAATAGCGAATAGGTCTTAGAGGGTCAATAAATTAGGCGCGATAGTTGATTCTTCTTCGTCTACATGCGCTGAGTAGAATGGTGGTGGTTTTGAGGGCTAATTTTTCTTTAAATAAAAACCCCCAATTTTGAGGTCCTGCAAACCCTAGAACTCAAACATGGTGAAAACGTGCATACAGCATAAAAACATAATTGAATGCATTGGTTAGCTTCAAAACTTCATAATGAACATGAATCAATAAATAAGATGTTATGAAAATGCCTAGATTTGAGAATACGATTATGAGTTTTTCATGAAATTTTTGGAGTCCTGTATACCGATTCCTTGAGCTTTGATTGTTGTTTTTGATTGGAATCTGTTCAGTAATCTCCAAGGAAGCTATTGGAATAGAAATTCTGCCTTGAATCGCCCTAGAAGTGTGCTTTCAGTTTTGACTTTTTTAGAGAAAATTTCAAGTTGTCAATGGAGTTTCTTGAGTGGCTGCGTGTGTCTTCTGATTAGGGTTTCCTTTAGGCTTATGTAGTGAGTCCATTAGGTCAAGAAAAGTAGAACAAATCCAATGCAATGATGGTTTTTTTGAAAATTTGATTTTTAAGGATCTTTTTCAATCTTTTCCATGTGTTCTTTGTTCTCAATCATGATCAATCAACCCAAATCTTTCCTTATTTAGTTAGGCAAGAAATATTGAGAGTAAAACATGTATAAAAAGATTGGTTAGGTTAAGTTAGATATTTTTCATATATTTAAATGATTTAAATGAATTAATATAAATAAAAATTCAAATAAATAAATAAAAAATGAATAAAAACTTCCCTTTGGGCCAAGTGGTCGTGCATATGTCATGGATGATGAATCATGGAAGAAAAATGGGCCCATTAGCAATTTTAGGTCATTTGAATCAATGTTGACTTTTCAAAATATCCAAAAATTTCCCAACTTCCACAAGGCATAACTTGCTCAATTTTTAAGCTTTTCTCATGTTCTTGGACATTTTGGAAAGGTCTTTGAGTCCTCTAACCAATGCCTTTGGTCCCATGTCATTTTGATTTACCAATATCAAGTTATGGCCTTTGACTTAAAGTCCCTTTTTGTTGACTTTTGAAAATGACCTATAATGTTGGAATTGATAACTTTTTGTGAGAGCATTTCTTGGACTTGAAGTATGAAGATGAGTTGTAGTAAATGTCTTTCTCTTCAAAATGAGCTTTGGATGGAATTTTTCTGATAATCCATGTGAAAGTTATGCCCTGGTCAATTTCAGTTGACTTTTTCAGCTGTCCAAATAAGGAAACTTTTGCATCTTGATGATTTCTGAGCCAAATTTTGAGAATCATGATCAAGCATTGATCAAATGATGTTTGTGGCTTCAAAATGATATGTTGACCAAAAATTTGAACTTTTGACTGTCAAATGACCATTTTGCCCCTACAGTTGACTGTAGTGCAATTTAGGGTTTTGACTGTGCAATTTTGAGCTGAATGTCTTGAAACTTGATATGAGGATGCTTGACCATATTTGTAGGCACATGCGACTTGATTGGACCTTTGAAAACTTCATTTCCTTGACCAGAACACAAACCCTAATTTTGACTGTATGGGAGACCTTTGCACTGTGCAACCCTTGAGGAGATTTTGAAACTTGACTTGGCAATTTCCTGAAGAATATGGGAGGGCAAATTTTGGGGTACAACAGTCTGCTAACACACTTCCCTTGATTTCTTTTTGAGTCGTGTATTGGATGTCATACTCAGTCAATATCATCTGCCATCTTGCTATTCTTCCGGGCAAGGCGGACTTCTCGAAGATATACTTGATTGGATCCATCTTTGATATCAATAGAGTAGTGTGAGTCAGCATATACTGTCTCAGCCGGCGAGCAGCCCATGCCAAAGCGCATCAAGTTTTCTCGAGCAACGAGTATCGGGTCTCGCAGTCGGTAAACTTTTTGCTAAGGTAATAAATAGCATGCTCTTTTCGGCCAGACTCGTCATGCTGACCCAACACACACCCCATTGAGTTGTCGAGTACTGTCAAGTATAAGATTAAAGGTCTCCCTTCAACTGGAGGCATCAGAATAAGAGGCTATTGGAGATACTCTTTGATTCTTTCGAAAGCGGCCTGACATTCATCATTCCAACGTACCACTTGATCTTTCTTCAGCAGCTTGAAGATTGGCTCATAAGTAGCAGTCAGGTGTGAGATGAATCAGGCAATGTAGTTCAGACGTCCCAGAAAGCCTCTGACTTCTTTTTCTGTCCTGGGAGCTGGCATTTCCTGTATAGCCTTCACCTTGGCAAGATCCACTTGAATACCTTTGTCACTTACGATGAAACCCAGTAGTTTACCAGATCTCACCCCGAAGGTGCACTTGTTCGGGTTTAACCTCAGCTTGTACAACTTCAATCTGTCAAATAACTTCTGAAGGTGGTCCAGATGTTCTTCTTCAGTTTGAGATCTCCCAATCATATCGTCGACGTATACTTCAATCTCATGATGGATCATGTCATGAAACAAAGCAACCATGGCACGCTGATACGTTATCCCAACATTCTTCAATCCAAAAGGCATGACCTTGTAGCAAAAGGTACCCCACTGAGTAACAAAAGTTGTCTTCTCCATGTCTTCGGGAGCCATTTTAATCTGATTATAACCGGAGGAACCATCCATAAAGGAGAAGACTTTATGCTGAGCGGTGTTGTCAACCAGAACGTCGATATGAGGTAGAGGGAAGTCATCCTTGGGGCTTTCCCTGTTCAGATCCCTATAGTCAACACACATTCAAACCTTACCATCCTTCTTCGGCACAGGAACCACGTTGGCCAACCACTGAGGGTAAGAAGTAACCGCTAGAAAACCGGCGTCAAACTGTTTCATAACTTCAGCCTTGATTTTCTCAGACATCTCTGGGCGCATTCAGCGGACCTTCTGTTTCACTGGAGGACAGTCTTCCTTGGTAGGAAATCGGTGAACCATAATATCGGTATCCAACCCAGGCATATCTTCATAAGACCAGGCGAAGATCTCAACATAGTCACGCAGCATCTGAATCAATTGTTGCTTCACACTAAGCTCCAAATTTGCACCGATCTTAACTTCTTTCTTGTCTACCTCTGTACCCAGATTCACTGATTCCACCGGATCTTCGTGCGGCTGAATAACCCTCTCTTCCTGAAGTAATAGTCTTGCAAGTTCACCAGGAACTTCACAATCATCTTCACCTTCATCTTCGGTTAAGTTGATCGGACTTTTGAAGTCATAACTGGGAGTAGCAGAGTCGTTACCAGTGAGATCCAGAGTGGATGTAGACCTGTATATGTGAGTGTGTGTAAAATAGCTGTTTTGCAATATGTAATAAAAGAAAAACAAGGAGCGCAAAATTTGAAATGCAAGAAACGTCCAATGCTTTTATTAATGATATATGTAAATGACACACATAAATACCTCACAAATGAAACCACAGTGCCCCGGGTAAGACACCGGGCTGTAAAGTTTAAAACATTGTCTATTACAAATTCAAAACAAAAGTTTCATTACTGGGTAACAAAAGAAATATGGATGAAATCCTTTGCTGTCCAGTTTCTTAGTCCACCGTCGGTCGTAGGATAGATCCAACTGTCGAACTCAGACTCTTCCACGCCGTCTTCAATGGCATTCACTCCTGAATTGCTGATGAACAGGGGAGGTCTCCCGATCCGTGCATTCCAAACAGCCCTTTGAGCTTCTGCAGTGAAACCCAAACCAAACTTGTTAGTCTTCTGTACAAAATCAGGGAGTTAGTCCCAATTTGCACACCCACCTTTCTCAACAACAGCCCGGGCATCCTTAAAGGAAGCCATCCTCATAGGAGAATCTTCAACAACAGTCTCAGTTGATGCTAGTGTCTGGGGAACCTCTTCAAAATGCTGAAATGGGGTCTCAATGAACTCCCCATCCATCTCTACATATCGGAAAGACTTGAGGTGGCTCACCATGTACTCCTCCTCTCCTTGTACTGTCACAATCTTCCCTTTCACTGGGTACTTCAGCTTCTGGTGGAGTGTAGACGTTACTGCCCCAGCTTTGTGGATCCATGGACGACCCAGCAAACAAGAATAAGATGGCCGAATGTCCATCACATAGAATGTAGAAGTGAAAACCTGAGAACCAACCTTAATCGGAATGTACACTTCTCTATGCACCATCCTCTTAGACCCATCAAAGGCCCTGACGACAATGTTGCTTGGTTTCAATTCCAACCCTTCACAGTCCAACCAGTCTAGAGCTTTCTTAGTTAAGACGTTCAATGAGGAACCAGTATCCACCAATACATGAGCAAGAGTAGTGCCCCTGCATTCAATGGAGACATGCAGGGCATCATTGTGATTCTTCCCTTTAGCAGTCAGGTCGGCGTCAGAGAAACCCAACCCATTATCAACAGTCAGACTAGCCACGCAATCTTTAAACTGATCAGCTGATGTTTCTTGCAGTACGTGCGCAGTCTTCAGGAAGGCAATTAGAGCCTTGGCATGGGCCTCTGAGCATAGAAACAGTGACAACATAAAAATCTTGGACGGGGTTTGCCCCAGCTGTTCAACTACATTGTAGTCACTCTTTTTGATGATCTTTAAAATCTCTTCCATCTCTTGTCTAGAAGCTTCAACAGTAATTGTCTTTGGTGCCTCCGTCTGGGCAGGCTCATCAGTGGTCCCTTTGCCCCGAGTGTCAGACGACTCGGCAACAGGGGTAAGAATTGGAACTTGAACAAGAATAGTGGCAGGTACACTGGCAGGTGTAATAACAATAGGTTTTAGAGCAGTTGGTGGAGAGATATCAGGTGAGAAAAGTTTCTGCTGCGGGTGACTTTGGCAGGTCCAACAATGTTGCTGACGTCAGTATCAGCATCCAACTCTTGTTTAACTCCATGAAAATAAACATCAGCCCCGTAGTGCCAAGGGACAGCTTTGTCAGATGTATAGGGGATAGGCCCAGGGACAGTGATGATCAATGGTGCGATTCTTGGAACATATGTAATTCTAACAGGCTTTCTCGAAGAAGCCTTGGAAGAATCGTCGAAAATGGTAATAATGGCAACTTCTTCAGTATGAACTAAAGGAACAACAGTCTTCTCAAACAGAATTTCCTTATTATCCATCAGGCGTTGGACACCTGACTTTAAAAGATGGCAACCAGTTGGTAGGGCGGAACACATACGGCAACCTTCGTCACAGCCCGAAAATAAACCGGCTAACAAAAGGTTCTTCTTCATAGTCATCAATGGAGTAGCAATATCCTTCACAGAAACCACAAACGAGTCTTCATCTATAGCATTCACTTCATGCTTGGGCATAGGAGCAGTCACAACATTAGGTCTTTCGGGCGCCTCGAACTCAATATCCTTAGCATCAATTAAGTCCTGTATTTTGTTCTTCAAAGCCCAACAATCATCTGTATTATGTCCCGGACTATCAGAGTGAAAAGCACATCGGGCATTAGGGTTGTACTTAGGCGATGCAGTGTTGGGATTCTGCGGGGCCTCCCTTGGAGTCACTAGATTGGTTTTCAATAACTGCGGCAGAATCTGAGATAAAGTCATGTTGAGATAGGTGAATTGCCTTCAAGGTCTCTCGATCTTTTGTTGATTGTTGCGCTGAGGAGCCCCAACAGGTCTTGAAATAACAACCGCATTAACAGCTTGGCGGCGTTCAGGTCTATTCTGGCTTTTCAAACTGTAAACAACACTGGACTCCTTCTTAAAAGGCTTTTTCTCGGTGCTCGATGAAGCACCCTTTTGTATCTTACCAGACTTAATACCAGCCTCAATCCTTTCACCGGTCATAATTAGCTCTGTAAACCCAGACGAAGAGCTCCCAATCAGATGGTTGAAAAATGGACCAGACAAGGTCCCCAGAAACATATCCACAAGCTCCCGATCAGCCAAGGGTGGTTGCACTCTTCCGACGATGTCCCTCCACTTCTGAGCATAATCTTTGAAACCTTCACCCGTTCCCATAGACATACCCTGGAGTTGGGTACGCGTAGGAGCGAGGTCGAAATTGTATTGGTACTACCTGTAGAAAGCAGCAGCCAAATCTTCCCAACTGTGGATACTGGCTCCGTCTAACTGATAAAACCATTCAAGCTGAGTCCCTGAGAGACTGTCTTGAAAGAAGTGGATCCATAGGTTCTTATCAGCGGTGTACGGTTGAATCTTCCTTACATATGACCGGAGGTGCAGCTTCAGACAAGAAACTTCATCATACTTAGCAAAGGCTGGTGCTTTGAATTTATGGGGAATCACCACCCCAGATGATAGACCCAGATCACCAAAGTCTAGACCAGGCACTTTCTGAACTTCCATCGCACTTAAGCGGTCTTCCAATTGTTTGTATCTATCCTCGGCCGGAGGATACTGGTCTTCGTCGAAGTCCGTTTCATTGTCTGAAACCATAGGGCTAGGAGCCCTCCTTTCTTCTTGATTATCTTTCCCTCCAGATGAGGTGGTCAGATCAACTTCATCCCGTAGCCTGTTTCCAAACCTGTGATCTGTGTTAAACATGATTGTCCTTTTCTTCTTCTTCTTCTTCTCTTTCAGAATAAGGGTCTTCAGATCTTGCTGACCCTTAGCTAAATTCATGAACAACTCTTGGAATTGGGCGTTTTGCGCCTGTAGGGCCTTGATTGCTTGTTCAGTTGATGGTTCAGCAGACATGATGCTGAAATAAACAACAAAGAAGATAAGAGACCTGTAAGGGTACCTGTTATGAAGTGCATGGGATGAAATGCGTATGATATGATTTCAAAGACATCGAGAGATTCAAATTCGTAAACAAGAAATGAAACACACTTTTATTAGATAAACTTGAAATTAAAATTGTTCAACAAATTTCCCTTAAGGCATTACAAGCGAGGAAATACTGAAAAGTAAATAAAAACTGGAAATGAAATAAACAAAGGACAATCAGTGCTCCCATGGTCGCTTCTTGTCGGTGCGGACATAGTCATTGAGGATCCGCTCGTTCTCCAGCTATCTTGTCAACTTCTGGATCTTCTTCTCTTGCTCGTTAAACTTTTCTCGGTAAGCATCCCGCTCTTCTCTCAGCGCATCCAAGACCTTTTCAGTGCCCCAATGTCAGTGGGCATATGAGGGTGGAGGATGGTCGGAAGAACCCCATCTTCATTAGCAATTTCAACAATGATAGGTAGGACGACTTCATACGGCATACCCAACTTTTGGGCACGGATACGAACCCATCTGAGATATGGCTCCATTGGAAGAGAAGTCTTTAGACCCAGCTCATGTGGATCAGATCTGTGAACTTTATCCCAATCCCTTATGAATCTGGGACGTTGCTCGTCCTTATCCCCTTGAAAATCAAAGATGATACTAGGCATTAGCAGCTCATGAGGTCCTTCCCTTCTGGCTCGCCCAAACTGATGTAAGGCCAAGCATGGATTGTAAGTAATTCCTCCATTGGTTCCTATCAGTGGAACATTGGGATACTCCCCACATCGATCAATAATAGCCACTTCTTCCATACCCTTGATAGTTCAGATGATGACATTATGAGAGAGAGACATAACCCTATAGGCCCAGCCCATGCCTTCTTTATTCTTCAGAACTGATTTGGGAAGGTGAGAAATAAACCACCTTGCCAACAATGGAGCACAACACATCAAGGTTCCCCGCTTTCGAGCAGTACGGGCATAAAGCTGATGAAGAATGTCACCCAAGAGAGTGGGTACAGGATTGCGAGAGATGAAGATTTTCACCGCATTCACATCAACAAAGGAGTCAGGGTTCGGAAACAATACCAAGCCATATATCAGAAGAGCCAGAATATCCTCGAACTCCTTGAAGTCTAGACTATCCCAGAAATAATTAGCCTTACCAACCAAGAACTTAGTCAGAAAGCCCTTGGCTCCACTTCTAGTCTCCCAATTAGCCATTACCTCATCCATTGTCATATGAAGGGCTGCAACAATCTCTTCTGGCCTAAGGATCTTTTCCCAACCTGTAAACGGGGTCTGCTCCAGAATAGAGATACCGAGCAGATCAGAGAACTCTTCCAAGGTGGGGATCAGCTGGTAGTCCTGAAAAGTAAAGCAATGGTACAACGGATCATAGAACTGGACTAGGACACTCATCATATGCTTGTCCAATTTGTGGGTAACCAAACTGAGAAGACGCCCATGTCTTATGATGAAGGAGGTAGTATCAGACATCTTTGCAACCAATTCTTTAAGCAAAGTGGGAACCTGGACAAAGTTGATCCGGATGGTGTTCCTACGCATAGGTGCCATGACCTACAAAACAGAACAAAGATGAATCCCTCCTGTCTTTGAAATAGGTTAGTCCAATGCAAGATGCATACAATGTTATGATGTCATGATGTCATGATAGAAAGCACATCACAAGTATCCACAAATAGCAAACATGGTAAAGGCACACAAGTCACACAGAGAGCCCTTAGATTTCAGGCTGGCAAGGAGCTTAGGTACTACCCTCTTTCAGTTCAGTTGGTTCAAACCTGTCCTAAAAATAGTAACCGGGTTCTAGAGGATCTCAATATCATTGACTACCCTCAATCGGTCATAATTCTAGTTTAGCAACCTTTTCTTGCGGCCAGAATCATCGCGAGAGTTTAGTCTCAATGAGTGTGGCATACTGCTACTGTTCTATGGCCAAGTTGGTCAATTTAAAGGTTCTAAGGTCAGTTGGTGCTTAATGACCCCTTAGAAGACCCATATTCTCCTCATTCCAACATAAGGGATATCGGTACAGACTAAAGTGCCACACCAACGTAGCTACTGCTTCAACCGTATCGGTCTACGCCGTACAGTTCCCTCACAGTTTATTGCTACTTACCTAAAGGGTGCCCCCAGATCCGGGTTAGGATCTATAGTAACTCCAATACAAGCCCACAAAATTAAAGCATACAAAGCAAACAATTGAAAACACAATGATCCAATCCTAAGGTACACCCCACTTATTAAGCATCCCCAGCAAAGTCGCCAGTTCTGTGATACAGTGGGAGAGAACTGACTGTTTTTTGGAATGCTGGTTTGCGTTTTGCGTTTGTTTTTGCAAAATGTCGTGGTAAGCAAGAGTCGCCACCGACTTTTATTTTATCCAACAAGGAAAGGAAAAAAGCACAGAAAAATTCCTTTTTCGAGATATTTCTCGGGTTCGGGGGGTAGATTATAGAAAGGGAAGGTGTTAGCACCCTTTCTATCCGTGGTTATCCATGGGCTCTTAGGTACTTGCTCATATTGTTTTCAAAATTGCTTTTCTTTGTGTTTGTGGGTTTGAAGAAGTTTTTGTTTGAAAAGGAGTGTAAGTGTGAAAAGTTTTTGTTTTTTGAAAGAGCAAGTACTTAAGAACCATCTACCTACTCGAAAAAAGAATCGTTTTATGCTAATGTCCTTTAGACAACGCTATCTCACTATGAATAAGTAGGTAGCATCGCCGTTGGAGTTTGAGGGTCAATTCGAATTTAGGGACGTGCGGTCACTAAAGCAATGTTAGGACGCCTTAGCGGTAACCCTAATGTCTTAGATCATTTTATCCGAGGCAACCGTTTCGAGGCAACTATGATCTTTGGACAAGAGGGCGACCTCTAAATCTTCCTATACTTAATGACCGCGTACGAAGGCAACCAAGTGAAGTGTACCCTAAGAGTGCACATGTGCGAGTGTGTCATTTTTCAGTTATTTTGTCTTTGTACATGTTATGGGTGATCTATGTTGATTTTAGGTTTAAACGTTCAATCTTGTCATGCATTCCCTATTATCAAACATCTAACAGTTTATAAGTTGCATAAATTAAATTGCGGAAATTTAACTAACTATTACAAGGCGTCGGGTATTTACATCGCCAAAAGCAACCCTTGAAAATTTAAATGCGGAAAATAAATAAAACGATAAAAATATTTAAAGTCCTATTAAGCTATTACATTCCAGAAACAAATACAATATTGAATAAAAATGAATCGCGTGCGGGAAATTAAATCGATGCGTGTTCTAGGGTTTTGACCCTTTGATTATTAAAGAAAAGATTTTTTTTTTGGTTATTTTTGAATTAAGAAAGAAATTAATCTAGGTTAATTATTAAATTAATAAATAAATTAATTAATAAAAATATTTTTGGGTTTTTGGTATTTAAAGAAATAAAAATAAATTTAATCAATGTTAATAAAAACCTAATTGTCTAAGTTAATTTTAATTATTACAAAATATATTAAAAGTTATTCCTAATTAAAACTAAATTAATTAAATTAATATTGTTAACAAAAATAAAATGCTGAAATTTAATTTTAATAAAGAAAATATTTTTTGGTTTTTAATTTTATGAAGAAAAAAGATTTGATTAGTTGGTTAATAATTAAAAATAATTAAACAAACAAATAAATAAAATAAATATGAAATATAAAGAATTAGAGATTTGGGCCTGATTGGGGAGTCTGAATAGCAAATTCCATGGCCCAATTATGCAGGCCTGGTTGACTTTCCTGATTCCATGTATGCACTTTGACTAGGTAGTATGGTGGACGTTCCATCTGGGCCATTAGATTTGGCCTGAGGCCATCTGTCCATTGATTGAATGAGGGAGTATGATGTGCTGCAGCGCCTGATTTACATGTGATAACCTAAAGAGAAAAAATAACAATGCATATGGGAGGACCTGGGATTCGAACCCAGGTCCCAAGGCATGTTGCCAGCGCTCAATTGCCACTCAACCATCATGTTCTATTTGTCAATATATACAAAACAATAAAAATAAAGGAAACAAATTAATATGCCAGAAAATATTAAAAAAAACGCGCCAAGTTCGAACCAACCACAGGGGGAGTGACACGTCTCCATCCCTAACCTCCAGCCCTGTGATTTTTACCTGCGGATTCAGATCCGCAGCTGAATTCGTAGGTCAACCCTAAAATCAATTCTATGCCATGAAAATTCCTCCCAAGACCATGGTTGTGCTCGTCTATCTCCTCCGGTCACGTCTATGTCCATTAATGGGGCTAATTTTTCCTGTAAAAGAAACGCCCAAAAAAACAACCATGAAACCCTAGGTTCGGCTATGGGGTTACAGATCATATAAATGCAATTGGATATTGTCAAAAGTTCAGAAATCTCATAAGCATCACAAATATGTCAAAGATTTTCCAAAAAGATGCAAGAAATAAGACTTGCAAATTCAAGAGAAGGGCGGTTTTTTGAGATACTTACAGAGCTTTGGAGCGTGTATGGAGACTGGCTTTAGGTTGGTTCTGCTTCAGTGATCCTCCAGCAAGCGATAGGTGTTGAGTTTTGCTTCTGAAAATGCCTCTAAGTGTGATTTTGGTTTCACACTTTTTCCACCTTTTTTCAAGTTTTGTTTTCAATGTTCTTGCAGCCTCTAGGTCTCAAATTCGTGTGCTTTGGCTTGTATATGTAATATGCAATGTATTAGGTCAACATTTGTGGACTAAATCTTTGCACATCATGACTATGGGATTTGATTTGATCCACCATTGAAGATTTGCCAAATTTGTTAAAAACTCAATCTTTTTGCACATGGAATGCTTGATACTAATTTGATACACTTGATGATGATGATTCAATCCTGAAATAGCCAAAAAGAGATCAAATAATCAATGTTTGGATTTTATTGGATTTAATTTGATTAAAAGTGAAATAATTCATTAAAAAATCAAATAAAATAATAAAATAGATAAATAGACACAAGGCTGAAGCTAGGACACGTGCTCAATGGGGCAAGCCCAAATCAAGTGGAAAAGAATGGGCCCATTTGACAAAATTTGAAGTTTTGGGGGTAGTTGACTTTTGGCAATTTTGCAAAAATGCCCAACTTCAAAAATACATAACTTCTTCAATTTTGAACTTTTGGAAGTGTTCTTGGACTTTCTAGAAAGCTTGAGATGTCATATAACCAACCCTTTTTGTCTCATATCATTTTGATATTCCATGCCCAAGTTATAAGCTTTGGCAAAAAAGGTGTTTTTGTTGACTTTCAAAAATGACCTATAATGTCCAAATTTATAACTTATTGTGAGTGTATTTTCTGATCTTGGGGGTATGAAGATGGATTATAGGAAATTGCATCCTCTTCAAAATGAGCTTTGGATGGGTCATTTATCATAAAGTATGAGAAAGTTATGCTTGGTCAAAGTTGGTTTGACTTTTCCTACAAAACCCTAATTTAGCAACTTTTGAGTCTTGATGAATTTTGAGCAATCCTTGATGAGTCATGATCAACCATTAATAAAATGATGAAATGTCCTTCAAAATGAGAATGTTGACAAAAAATCTTGAGGTTTGACTGTATTTGGGTCACAGTTGACTTTTGCCCTAGCATGGTGGATTTTTGGAACCCTTGAGCAATTGACTGACCAAACTTCCTCTGCAAGGCTTGAAACTTGACATGGATGATCTTGAAAACATATTAGGACATTGGGGAGCACTTGAGGTCATTTGGATGCAAGGACCTTGATGCAACACAAAACCCTAATTTGGGGTTGACTGTCTTAGGAGATAGCTTGACTGTCCAATTCTTGAGCAATCTTGAGACACTTGGAGATTTTTCTTGCCATTGTCTTGAGAAGTATGAGAGGTCAAATTTTGGGGTACAACACAATAAAATACTAATATATCACTCAGATGCATTTTTTCATAGAAGAGCAACAATCACATATCCCGACATATATGTAATCATGCGAAATTGATAAATAACAAGGAAACAACATTACAACACATGTAATGTAATGCATGATGAATAAAGAATGCAATGTACACACAAGTTTTTCAAGTTGCTTTTAAATTGTCATGATTACGTAACACATCATTATGAAAGTCTTAATGACGCACATGCATGTGCCTAGCATAGGGACAAGAACATGTCGCTACTAAAACCAAAATGTAGATGTTTGTCATAACATGTGACCCACTACAACACAAAACACATATTGTAAATAACAGGCATACAAATAACTCGAGCATGAATGCAAGAAATAAGCTTAAAGAAACACATATTTGCATAATAAGAAAAAACATATACAAATAATAAAGAATTAATACATGAGGTCATTATAAGCATATACATTGAGAACATACAATGGTTATCAATAAAATTATTTTTGAAATCAACATTCATGGTTTTCATCATTTGAGAACATATCAAACATTTTTTAACCAACAAGTAGTATGCATTAAGAAAAGTCTTACTTTCAAGGAGAAATTGAAAAGATATTACCTTACTCTTTGATGGAATGGAAGTTGCACTCACATGATGTGAAATACTCAAAAAAAGGGTTAGAGTAAAACTACAAAGTGCAAGGAACAAGGTAAATTCAATCAACATTAGAGATATCAATGATTCCCAATTTCCCATGTATGTGAAGGTGTGAGAAAGACAAGGAATGGGGGTTTGAATTGGGTTTCACCAAATATAACTTTAAATCTTTTCTTTGATGAAAGACCAAGTTAACTTAGAACATAAAAATAAATGAACATAATTATTTTTATCCTGGTTCACTGTTAACTAAGCTACTCCAGTCCACCCCTCAAGGTGATTTGCCTTCAACAAGGACTTAATCCATTATAGCCAAACTGATTATAACCCACAATAAGTCAGATAAACCTCAATGGCACCCCCAATAAGTCTATTGATCGTTATTGCAAATCCACTCAAGCCATAGCAGGAGTCTTCTTGAGATCAGACCTTCACTCGGTCACTCAAGGAATTAATCAACAACCGTTGAGTACTTTTAGTGTATTACATTTTGCTTCTTTTAAGCAAATTACACAAACATTTCAGTACAACTAAAAACACCTAAGTGTTTTACAACAAGATACGAGCAATAACTCCTTGCCTATTTATAAAACTATACACAAGATTTCTCTAAAGAGTTTCACAATGCTTTGGTATAGTTTTGCTTGAGCTTAATTTAATCTGATAGATATTTATGATGTTGATTCTTACTTCTCTTCAGCTTCCAAGTCTCCCTTTTATATTTTTTAAAAGAGATAGGTTGAAGGGGGTAGAAAGGTAATCATAAATCCAGTTGTTTGTCCCCAACTATCATAATGAGAGTAGTACACAGTATAGTATCAAAGGACTGTCCTTATACCACCCTAGAGGTTAGAGGTCACATACACTTTTTATACCTTTTGTACACCATCACACGCTAACCATTTTTAACTTCTTATATTCTTCATAGGCTTCAGATAATTTGAATGTTTGAAGCTTGTTGTAGATGAATCACTCTTAAGTCTTAGAACCTAAGTCTTGGAGTCTTCAGAACTTGTCCCATCAGAACCTTGGCTTCAGAGTCTTCAACACTTGGTCATTAGAACTTGATTTTCTTTAGATCATCAGAACTTGTTTAGCAGAACCTCGTCTTCATAATCTTCAAAACTTGGAACACACACAAGTAAAGCATTAGAATGCCTCTAAGTCTTAACCACCAAGTCACAATCAGAACCTCTTATACTAACCTTCCTAAGAATCGTTGCATAAGACGAATTCCAAAATATTGACTTCAACTGTAAAAGGCGTATAGCCTTGAGTCAGGAAAACAGAGCACAAGTCTCCTTAAAATCAATGCCTTCCTCTTGGGTATACCTTTGAGTCACTAGCCGGGCCTTATTTCTTGTTATCACACCATGTTCATCAAGTTTATTCCTAAATACCCATTATATGCCTACAAATTGATGATTTTGTGGACGTGGGACAAGATCCCAAACATCATTTCTTTCAAATTGATTCAATTGTTCTTGCATGGCCATAAGACAATGCTCATTAAGTAAGGCATCCTTTGCGTTTTTAGGTTCAACTTGTGATACATACGCGTGCTGATAATAAAAATTACTTATCTTAGAGCGTGTTGTTACCCCCTTTGTGATGTCACCACTAATGTTGTCAATTAGATGATCCTTGGAGGTTCTCCATTCCAATGGAAGACTATCATATTCTTGTTGACTTTCAACACGCTTACTTTCTTGGTTGTTATCTTCCTCCTTCTCAATGTCCACCCTTTAGGTTGATAAACTCCTTGTTCGGTGTCCTTGAGTATGTCTTCCGTAGATGCACCCACACCATGAAAAGAAATACCTTTCCCAACACTATTTAGGCAACTCTCATAAAAAGTAACATGAATAGACTCTTCAACAATAAGTAATATTTTGTTATAAACTCTATATGATTTACTAGATTGCAAGTATCCAAGAAGGATACCTTCATCGGCTTTCGCGTCAAATTTTCCAAGATTATCCTTTCCATTATTTAAAACAAAACATTTACATCCAAAGACATGAAAGTGAGATAAATTTAGTTTTCTACCTTTTAAAAGTTCATATGTTGTTTTGTCAAGTATAGGAAGAATAAGTATCCTACTCAATACATACATGTCGTGCTAATGGCATTGGCCCAAAAATATTTAGGTAGACCACAATCATTGAGCATTGTTCTTGCCAACTTTGCCAAAACATAATTTTTGCACTCCACAACACCATTTTGTTGTGGAGTTCTAGGAGCTGAAAAGTTATGTTTAATACCAAATTTATCACAATATTCTTCGAAAAGGTGATTTTCAAATTCACCTCAATGAGTGCTTCGAATGACAACAATTTTAGAACTCAACTTATTTTGGGATAACTTGGCGATATGTGTGAAAGCCGAGAATGTTTCATCTTTGCTATGTAAGAAAATAGTCCAACAAAATCTTGAGTAATCGTCTACAATTACAAAACCATAATAATTTCCACCTATGCTTTTGGTCCGTAAAGGTCCAACTAAATCCATGTGAATGAGCTCAAGAGTTCTCAAAGTTGAAACAATATTTTTAGATTTAAAAGAGACTCTTGATTGCTTACCCTTTTGACAGGCATCACATATGTGATCTTTTGAAAAATTTATTTTAGGTAGACCAATTAATAAATCTTTGCAACAATTTTATTAAGTAGGTTAAAATTGACATGCGTAAAACATATATGCCATAACCAAGAGTCTTCACTCATGGTAACGAGACATTGGGAATTATTCAAGGAAATTTCTCTTAAGTAAAGCATATAGATATTACTAACGCTCACACTCTTAAACATATAATCCTTCTTTTCATTATGCTCTATTATGAAACAATATTTGGCAAAAGTTACCTTATACCCATTTTCACACAATTAACTAATGCTAAGAAGACTATGTCTAAGTCCTTCAACTAATATAACATTAGAGATAATAATAGTTGAGGGATTACCTATACTACCTTTTCCGAGTATTACACATTTGTTATGATAACCATAGGATACATAACCTTTCTTCTTCACCATAAAAACGAAGAATATATAAATGTCTCCCTTCATGTGTCTTGAACATCCATTATCGAGATTTCCCGTTATAGCATAAAGACACCCAACCTACAAATCAAACAAAATTGGTAGGTACCCAACTCTCATTGGGTCCTTGGGAGTGAGTGAAATAATTGCTGCATTTGAGCAACCATTGGAAATTGCCTTTAGGAACAAGAAAATGCCTAAATTTTCATTTTTCAATAGTGTGACATTTCTTGCAACAATAGTGTCAAAACAATCTACGATGAGATTCACTTTTTCCATTTTAATCCTTCTTAATCAAATTAAACTTTTTATGAAGCTTTTCAACCTTTTAAAAATTGATAGCAAAACTATCATGAGGTTGTAATGCCTTGTGTACTTTAGTTTCAAGAGTACTCATCTCTTTTTTCCAATTTTGACAAGTTTCATAACCGAACCGACAAGGTTCCTCGTCCTCCTTTTTATGATTTTGACTATCTACAATAGATCGATGTAATGATTCAAATTGATTATTGGTTTCTTCAACCTTTGCTTCCAAGTATGTAAACTTTTTCATTGGAAGCTAATTTCTTATAAGCATGTAAGGCTTCTTTTTGTAGATTCTCAAAAGTATTTCTCAATTTAACAAAATACAACTTATCAATGTTATAGTATTTAGAATGACTTACATTCTTTTTCTTTCTTTGACGTTGATTTGCCATGAAACAATAATTTTCCTCTTTATTGCTATCACTTGAGCTTTCATTAATTGAGGTATCACTATCGCTATCCCAAGCAACATAGGCTTTTCTAGAGTTTTTAGAATTGTTTTTTTGGCCCTTTCCTTTCTTATTGGCAAGAGATGGATAATCCGGTCTAAAATGACCCAGCTTTACACATTCTTAGCATATCCCCTTTGCCTTATCCTTTTTATTGTCTTCATCTTTAGAGGATGTAGATTGTCTTCTAAATTTCACAAAATTGTTGTCGGATTGTTTGACCTTATTCTTTCGAATGTATCGATTGTATCTCCTCATAAATAATACTATTTGTTCATCATTTGATTCTTCTTCATCATAAGAATCACTATCATTACGTTGATAATCCTTTGAGGATGTTGAACTTGAATCCCTAAGAGCTTTATACTTTGTTCATTCCTCCTTATCAGTGTCTTTCTCTTTTTTCTTCTTATTCTCAAGCTTCTTTTCATGTTTATCCAAGCAACTGAGTTCTTGCTCGTGTTCTTCCAACTTTTCAAACAAAGTGGTGAGATCCAGTGTTGCAAGATTATTGACTTCCCTGATCACGGTGACCTTTTGTTTCCAATTTCTAGTAAGACATCTCAAAACCTTGTTAGTAGCAATAGCATTTTAAATAAGATTACCTAGCAAATTTAAACGATTAAAAAGATGCGAGAACCTCTTTTGTATTTGAGCAATGGTTTCACCATGATTCATGCGAAAGAGTTTAAACTCTTGATTAAGTGTATTAATTATAGCTTGTTTGACCTTATTAGTTCCCTCATAGGTACTTTAGAGTATCCATATAAATTTAGCAGTCTCACAATGGGAAATGCGATAAAAATCATCAACACCAAGAGAGGATATGATAATGTTTTTTTCTTTGCAATCATGTGCCCACTTCTTATTATCATCCTCATTAGATAAGTTTTCCGGCTTTGGTATTGTAGCACCATCAATAATATATGTCACTGGTGTTGGACCATTTTGAATGGCTTCTGTTGTACCCTAATTTTTGACCTAATATCCCACCTCTCTTTGCATCATTTCATAAGAAGATCATACCATTCATCTATGCATCACTAACCTCATAAAGTACAAGGGTTTTGTCTTGGTTGTTTGTTTATTGTACCCGATAGGCGTGTTGGTTCAAAAGGATCCAACAGATGATTGATCAAGGGAATGTATATTCCAAAGTGATTCAAACTTCTCACTCACTTATGATGATTATCACTTTCATCACAATCTTATCACATTAGGGTTTCATCATGGTTTTATCAAGTGCTTGAAGAGAATTAGGCTTTTGGCACCCTAAGTTGAAAAGTCAAGAATTAAGGTTTTGGAGGTTGATCTCCTTTGCAAATCACTCAAAGAGGTCCTTAATATCATCATCTCATAACCCTAAATGTTTCTCAATATGTTGAAGGTTACCTTATGATCACAAGGTTCCATTAAAATTGGAAGAGTTGAACTCATCTGGAAAAGTCAATTATTCAAAGTCAAACTTTGACTTTTGAAATTTTTGGCCAAATATGGACACCTCAAGTTAAATTTCATGAAAATGTGATTGTTATTTTAATTTTATCAAGTGAAACCACAAAATTTGAGGTAACTTACAAAAAGAGTTAAGTTTAAGATGTTGAAAATTTCACTAAGTGTAGAAAATTTGTGTTCAAATACATGACTTTCCAAGGTTGTAACTTCTTCCTCAAGCCATCATTTTTCATGCCCAAAAGATGTACTTGAATATTCTACCACATATTTCAACATTGTAGAAGGAATGAACAAATAAAATCATGAAAATTTGAAGATATGAAGTGATCAAGTTGGCATCTCAAAGTTGACAAAATGACAAAGACTTAGAAAAATTCTCTAAGTGTTTTTCAGCTTAAAACTCCATTTGTGTGAGACATTTTTCTCATTGATCTAAGATGATTCAAGCCATGTGCTCAACATGAAAGTTGTAGAGCATGTTCTCATATTTCGAAAAAGTTAAAGAGCATGAATTTATCACACTTGAGCAAGGAGTTTCAAAGATATGAAGTAGCTATGGTGAAGAGGTTTTACAAGGCGAATTTTTGATTCAAATTTCATGTAAAACCTAAACATAAACACAAAATCTTGATTTATAGGTCCTTTTACTTCTAAATATTAACTATATCAGAGACTTACACAAATCCTTAATGCATTGCACAAAGAATTGAGCTATTAACCATTTCATGATACCATATTTGGAAGAATTTGTAAAAAGCTCCATGTCCATTTGCATAAAGATGAAATTTTGCCAACAACTCTTTCTTGGAGCTTCCAAATTGTTTCTTCTGAGCACACTCCACCCCTACAAATCATAAAAGATGACCTATTGTTCCACAAATCACTCAAGCCATGCTTGGAACCATACCTCTCATGTAACTTCCACTTATGATCCAACTAAACCAAAACTTCATAACTCTTGTTTCTAATCATATCTCAATATCTCAACCTTTCCCTATAAATAGATAGCCTTACCTAAGTCCAAAACACACCTCAAATCCCCTAAGAATTCAGAGAATTATATAGTGAGATTTTTGAGAATTCCATTAAAGCTCAAAATCCATTTTTTGAAATTTGCAAACCTTGCAAGTTTTGTGCATTTTAGTTATCCAAACACCATATATACACCATATTTAACCTTATAAATGAATTATTTTGCACCTGTAACATCTCCATGCAACCCGTTCTCATTCACCATCATAAGTGAACTTGGTTAGAGAGTTTGAGACAGTTTCAAAGCAAACTAAAAGTTGCATTGTGTTTCTGAGGCATCATACAAGTTAAAGGGATATTTTTTTATCACTGAAAGTGCTTGAAGAAGGCATTGGACCTAGCTCCAATAGGTGAGTTTTTCTTGATTTCGAAGTCATTCATATAAGCATCATTTTAAACTTTTCTTGATACTATTATGTATGTTTCATTGCCATGAATGAAAGCCCTGTGAAAATAGGCACTGGTCGAGCTTATTCATCATTTAATTTAACTTTAAAGAAACTTAGGGTTTCTGGTTTTGTTTGAAATTCGTGAGCTACAGTTGATATTAATTTGTGAAATGGGCATTTTCAAACTCCTTGTTAAATTCAGAGCAATTTTGGTTTTTACATCTTTTGATTTGGTTGAGAATTAAGAAATTCAAAAAATCACAAAGTTGTTGTCTCAAGGTTGAAGATGAAGTCACGTGGCGCCATTTTCCAATTTTTTAAACAAAGTTTATAAAATATTTAGTGCAAGTTGTATAATAAACAAATTGGCATTCTGCCCTAGTGGTCACGCACTGGTTTGTGTGTTTGTTTTTGTGAAGTGTAAGGTCTGGGGTTCGAATCCCCCTCGCCCCAGACCTTTTGCTTATTTTCTTAAATCATTTTAAAAGCATGTTTTATATTTTATCAAATGGATGCGTGTTATTACCAGCTAGGGTGCGTGGCCTAATGGTTAAATTTTTTAGTGGCAAGTACAAGGGCGTGAGTTTAACCCCCATGGCTAGAAAAACAAATTTTATACCACCCTTTTTGTTCTATTTTATTCCCACTTTCTTTTAATTGTTTCTATATAGAATTTTTTATCTTTTTGAGTTGATTTTTTGCACACTTGTCATTTATCCTCTCTATTTTATTAATCCATGAAAGAATACCAAAAATAATATTTATTTTGTCTATTTTTATTTTAGTTCAAACTTGTCCTTTTATTGTTTCTTTGGTTGATTCCTTGAAACAAATTGAATATGTGTTTGTGTGATGATACTATACTTGGATTGTGTCTTGTTTTATGTTGATGACATTATTAAATTGATCTTTACTTAGGGTTTAGTACACATTAATTAATAAACTTTGTGTTTGATACTTTGAAACTCTAGTTTGATCTTGATACAATATACTTTCTTATTTCTTCATACCATGATGAAGTCTTTATGATTGTTTACCATGAGTTTAAATTTCCTTTGGTCACATGTTCATGAATGTTCCTAATTTTGATACCATGACTATGTTTGGTTCTAACTTTGATGCTTACTATATTTAAATCTTCTTGATGTTTAGAATTGATTTTTGTCATGATGGACTAATAACATGAATGTTTTCTTTGCCATGTACCTTGTGTGTTTCTTTATATGTCCATGAGATCCATGATTGAATGTTTTATAAAAATATGTTTCTATCTTCTATCTTTTGTCATAACTTTTACTTGATAAACATGTTGATTTTCCCTTAACCCTAGTGTCAAGATTGATTTGATAATGTGTTCATACATACACCTAAAATCCTAACTTCATGAACCTTGATTATATTTGACCTTCTACACCATGAGACTCACTTTTTCTTTAATGATTCACCTTTGTTTCTCTTGACATGAGATCTGTGTGCTTAATACTTGTTCACCTTTGATTTAACATTTTTCTTAAATGACTCTCTTAAAAACCATGCTACTTTGTGATCTTGTCCTCTATTTTGTGCCATGTGTGGTTTCTTTTTGTTTTCTTAGTGATATTAACCTTCATGAGTTAATAATTAATGTTTATATTTTGTTGTGTTGGCACTTATGTTCAAATCTAAGGAAAGGGATAGTATTATTGACTTGATAGTCATGTGCATATGTATTTGTTGTACCCCAAAATTTGCCCTCCCATATTCTTCAAAGTTTGCCAAGAGTCATATTCAAATTACTCAAGATGGCTCAAGGAGTTGTACAGTCAAACCACCTCCTAAGCCATCTGAAATTAGGGTTTTGGTTCTTTCAAGGAATTTGAGGTTTCCAATGGTTCAATCAAGTCTCATAGGCCTACGTGCATTCTCAAGCACCTACATGCCAAGTTTCAAGACTCACAGTGCCAATTTGCACAGTCAAAAGCTCCATTTGATCTACAGTCAACTACAGGGGCAAAATGGTCATTTTACAGTCAAAAGTCATAATTTTTGGTCAACATATTATTTTGAGCTCACAATCATCATTTGATCAAGTTTTGATCATGATTCCACAAGGATGGCTCAAAAATCATCAAGATGCAAAAAGTTACTATTTTTGGACAGTAGAAAAGTCAACTGTATCTTGACCAGGGCAAAACTTTTTCATGGTTTGTCAAAAAAATTCCATCCAATGCTAATTTTGAAGGGGATGACATTTCCTACAATCCATATTCACACTCCAAGTTCAAGAAATGCTCTCAAAAAAAGTTATCAATTTCTACATTATAGGTCAAATTCAAAAGTTAACAAAAGTGCACTTTAAGTCAAAGACCATAACTTGAGATTGGTAAATCCAAATGACATGGGACCAAAGGCATTGGTTAGAGGCCTTCAAGACCTTTCCAAAATGTCTAAGAACATCTTCATATGATCAAAATTGAGCAAGATATGCATTGGAGAAGTTGGGAAATTTTTATGAATTTGCAAAAGTCAACTTTGCTCAAAACACCTCATTTTTGCTAATGGGCCTCAAATTTCTTCTTGAAACTTCATCCATGGCCTATGCACGACCCATCAAGCTTAATTGAATTATTTTCTTATTTTTTATTAATTAATCGGATTTTTAATTGATATTAATTCATTTAATTAATTTAAATTGTAGGAAAATACAAAGATTTGGTTTTTCAATCTTTTTGTGAAGCAAACATGGTCAAGATATGCTGGCAATTTCATGTACAAATCAAATATGCAAGAATCTCCAAAATTGGCAACTTTTTCTAATCATGAAAATGCAAAAAGATTTGATTTTCAATCAAATATTCAATCACCAATTCAATGGATTTTTGTGCAAGATTCTGACCTAATTTCATTCCTCTATAAATATGCAAGCCAACCCTAATGCCCTACACGTGAAAAAGCTGCAGGAAAAAGCAATTGCAATTCAAGAAAATTGGAGAAAAACTCAAAACTGATTTCTATATTCCAGGACGATTCAAGAGCTTTTGTTGATTCTAATACACTGCAGGGGATCCCAGGAAGGTTTTGCAATCAAATTCAGGCCTTAAAGCTACAAGAATCGCCCTAGACAGAACCACGGTTTGCGTTTTTTTCTCAAAATCATATTGTTGAATTCATGCATAATTAACATGTTTTATTGATTGTGTTGCATTGCCAGAGGTCATACGAAGCTAATGATATCACTTAATTGGATTAAAACGCCATAAATCGAAAATTGCCATTGACAATTTCTAGGGTTCATGAGCTGTGAATTGGGGTTTTCTAAACCCAGAAAAATCAGGACTTGTAAGGCACATGGTTGGATTCGTGAGAACCAAACGAACACATTGGAACCCTCGCGAAATATTTATATACACCAGGGCTCTAATCGCTATTATTCCTCGTGTCATATTGTGGGGGTTAAAAACCCCCGCTATCTAATGCTTGTTTTTGCAGAACGAAGGAAGAAGACGAGGACGTGTTGACGTATGGTTGGCCGGTTTAAATCTTAGCGCGTTTTTCATAGTTTCAGCATATTAATTAAGTTTTACATATTATATTTATTTGTTATTCCTATATTGAATGAACGCGTTGGTTGGAGTGGTTAAGGCAAGCATCCAATGAGCTTTGGGACCTGGGTTCGAATCCCAGGTCCCCCCAAAACAATTATTTGTTATTTTTCTTCACATGATCCCATGCAGGTTTCAAAAGCAAGTTTACCATGTACGCTGAACATCCATACGCCAAGTGGCTTGCAAAGCAAATCTGAAGGCCAGGATGGAGTGATCACCATACTCCCAGTCAACCATGCGCATGGAGGAGCCAGAAAGTCAAAATGAACCGGCAGCTTAATGGGCCATAAATTGCAACAAATACCTCCATATTGGGCCAGTACCCCCCCTGGTTCATTCATTCTTTTTTTCTTTTCTTTTATAATTTCCATTTAATTATTTTAACTATTTTACTAATTATTATTATTATTTTTATTATTTAATTAACTCAATTAATTTTTTTCATAATAAAATCAGAAAACTAAAATATTTCTATTATTATTATTATTATTTATTAATTTCAACTTTAATTATTATTTTTGTAAATAAATATTAACAAATTAATTTAGTTTAATTAGGGTTAATTTTAAATTTTTCTCAATAATTTAAAATCAACATAGAATTAGGGTTTTCTTGACAGTTTTAATTTCTTTTATTTTTGTTTTCCTTAAAACATTAAAAAACCAAAAAAAATATTTCTTTTAATTAATTAATTAGTTTTAGGTTTAATTTAACTAATTGCAAAATGATAACAAACTTCTTTCTTTCTCAAATAAGGGTCAAAACCCTAAGAACTTTTCCAATTCAATTTCTCTCGCGCATGTTTATTTTATTCGTATTTTTGATCATTTATGTAATTGCTCCGAGGATGTAATAGCGTAATTAGGACCCTTTTTATCGCTTTCTTTAATTTCTCGCAATTTATTTTTCAAGGGTTTGCTTTTGGCGATGTAAATACCCGACACCTTGTAATAGCGTAGCTTTACTTTCCGCAATTTACTTCCCGCAACTATTAACGGTTATGCATGACAAGACTTGTATGAAATTAAAATTAACCCATAGCTCACCATAACATGTGCAAAGATAATTTAACTGAATCCTGACACACTCGCACATGCCACTCCTAGGGTACGCCTCACTTGGTTGCCTTGATGTGGTCATTAAGTATAGGGTGTTTTAGAGGTCGCCCTCTTGTCTAAAGATCCAGTTGCCTCGAAACGATTGCCTCGGATAAAAAGGATCTAGGACCTTAGGGTTACCGCTAAGGCGTCCTACTATTGCTTTGGTGACCACATGTCCCATTAATCGAATTGACCCGAATAACTCCAACGACGGTGCTACCTACTTCTCAATAGTGGGATAGTACTGTCTAAAGGACATTTACACAGCTTAATTTCTTTTGAGTAGGTAGAGGTTCTTAGATACTTGCTCTTTCAAAACAAAAAAAAACTTTTCGCACTTACACTTTTCTGACAAAAGTTTTCAAAACAATACTTCATACACTCTTGAGGACTGATACAAGAGTTAAATTGAAGTTTTCAAACAAACTTTTTCAAAACCCATAAATACAAGAAAAGCAAAACATTTTGAAAACATAGTGAGCAAGTACCTAAGAGCCCGTGGATAACCACGGATAGAAAGGGTGCTAACACCTTCCCTTTCTATAATCTACCTCCTGAACCGAGAAACATCTCGAAAAGGAATTTTGCTGTGCTTTTGTCCTTTCCTTGTTGGAGAAAATAAAAGACGGTGGCGACTCTTGCTTACCGCGACATTTCGCAAACCAGCATTTCAAAACAGTCAGTTCTATTTCCACCGATCACAGAACTGGCGACTCTGCTGGGGAAATATAATAAGTGAGGTGTACCTTAGGATTAGATCATTCTATGTTTTCAATTGTATGCCTTGAATGCTTTAATATTGTGGGCTTGCATCGGAGTTTTATAGATCCTAACCCGGATCTAGGGGATACCCTTTAGAAGTAGCAACAAACTGTGAGGGAACTGTGCGGGGTATACCGACATGGTTGAAGCAGTTGCTACGTTGATGTGGCACTTTGGTGAGTACCGGTAACCCTTGAGTCAAGTCAAGGAGAGTACGGGGCCGCCGCGTGGTGTCGTGAAGCATCAACTGACCTTAAGAACCTTACTTGACCATCCTGGCCTCTTTAGGGGTAGTGAGATGACCGACTTTGGTGCAGTCCGAAGTTGGTAGATACTCGATACTACACTCATTGAGGGTTGTTTTCTTGGAATATTTTGGTCGCCAGTTAAGTGGCTAAATCAAAACAATGAACATAGAAAACAATCCAATGATATTGAGCTCCTTAGAACCCAGTTACTATTCATAGGACAGGTTTTGAGCCAACCAACTTCAAGAGGGTAGTACCTAAACTTCATGCTGGCCTAAACTCTAAGGGTTGTCTTGTGTGACTTGTGTGCCTTTACCATGTTTGCCTTTTGTGAATACTTGTGGTGTGCCTTTATCATAACATCATAACATCATAACGCATCATATGCATTTGCTAACCACTTAAAGGGTTCGAATCTTCATCTTTGTTCTTGTTTTGTAGGACATGGAATCCCTCCGCAGGAAAACAATTCAGGTCAACCTTGTAAGGATCCCTCCTCAGCTCAAGGAGCTTACATCCAGGATTCTCGAGAGATCTCCCTTCAGTGAAAGACATGGTAGACTACTCAGCTTGGTCAACACCAACATTGAAGAAGATATGATAAAAGTTCTCTTCCAGTTCTTTGACCCCTTACACCACTGTTTTACTTTCCCTGATTATCAATTGGTGCCTACTTTGGAAGATTTTTCTCAACTTTTGAAGATTCCTATTCTTAGTCAACTATCATACAACGGTACAGAAAAGGAACCAAAACTTGAGGATGTTGCTCAAGCATTACGTCTGCAACCATCTGACATCAAGGGGCATTGGGAAATCAGAAGTGGTATCAAAGGATTCTTGGCAAAGTTCCTATTTGAGAAGGCGCAAGAATGTTGGAATTCTCTTGACCTACAAGCCTTTGAAGAGATTGTGGCACTCCTTGTATATGGGTTGGTGTTGTTCCCAAATCCTGATCAACTTATAGATATAAATGCTGTCAAGATTTTCATGTCTAGGAATCCTATACCTACATTGCTTGGGGACATCCTCCACTCATTTTACACTCGAACAATGAGAAAAAGAGGTGTTCTCATGTGCTGTACTCCTCTCCTGGCAAGGTGGTTTATTTCGCACCTTCCACAATCAGTTTTGAAGAACGAGCGGGGTTTAAGGTGGTCACAACATTTGATGACTCTTACACATTCTGATATACATTGGTGTTCTCGGTCCAGAGAAAATGTCACTATCATTGATCGTTGCGGAGAATTTCCTAATGTTCCTTTACTTGGAATTAGAGGAGGCATTACTTACAACCCCTGTCTGGCTTTGAGGCAATTTGGATATGCTCGGAGGGATGGCCCTCATGACATGCTGATCCCTGACATAGTTTTTGACTTCGACAATGATGCGCAAGGACTTCGCCAAAGGTTCATCAGAGCTTGGAGGATGCTTAACAAGGTAGATAGTAAGACATTGGGGCACAAGAATTCCATCCCCCTTGAGCCTTACCTCAAGTGGGTACGATCCCGCTCCCAAAAGCTTATGATGCCATATCCTCACATTCTCCCCGTGATCAAAGAGCCAGTTATGGAAGGAGAGGTCCCATACACTATCCTACATCCTGACATGCCAACATCTTGGGAAGAAATGCAAAAGAGCTGGATCCAACTCAAGGAAGAGCGGAATTCTCTTGAAGCCAGTTTACATGCCAGTGAGAAGAAGGTCTTGGAGCTCACCCGCCTACTTCACGAGGAAAAGACCCTCAACACCTACATCGCTCTAAAGAGGATGCGCAGTGTCTTTTGGCATTAAGTATTTTGTAATATTTCTCCCATGAGGCATTGATGTACTGAACAAATTACTTCTTAATATGACGTGTGTTCCTTTTTGTCTACAACGAATTTGAATTTTCGAACCCTTGAATGCATTGCATAAATATCATACCATGCATCATATGCATAACAGGTACACTTTTTACAGGTCACTTATCTTCTTCGCTGTTTATTTTAGCAATCATGATGACTTCTGAACCTACTACGGAACAAGCTATCAAGGCCCTCCAGGCCCAGAATGCCCAGTTCCAAGAGTTGGTTATGATCCTAGCCCAGGGTCAACAGGAGTTGAAGACTCTGATTCTGAAGAAGAAGAAGAAGAGGACCGTCTTGTTCAACACTGGACGCAGATTTGGGAATGGACTACAAAATGAGGTTGATCTGACTACTTCCTCTGTAGGGAAAGACAGTCCACAAGAGAGAAGGGTTCCTAGTCCCGTGGTCTCCGACAACGAGACGGATTATAATGATGAACAGTACCCTCCTGCTGAGGACAGGTACAAACAGCTGGAAGACTGCTTAAGTGCTATGGAGATTCAGCATGTGCCCGGGTTGGACTTTGGAGACCTAGGCTTATCCTTTGGGGTGGTGATTCCCCATAAGTTCAAGGCACTTGCTTTTGCAAAGTACGACGGAGCTTCCTGTCCTAAGCTGCACCTCCGATCGTATGTAAGGAAGATCCAACCTTATACAGCTGACAAGAATTTGTGGACCCATTTCTTCCAGGATAGTCTTTCAGGGACTCAACTCGAGTGGTTCTATCAGCTGGATGGAGCCAGTATTCGTAACTGGGAGGACTTGGCTACTGCATTTTATAAGCAGTATCAGTATAATTCCGACCTCGCTCCTACGCGTACCCAACTCCAGGGTATGTCACTAGGGATGGGTGAAGGATTTAAGGAGTACGCTCAAAAGTGGAGAGACCTGGCTGGAAGGGTGCAGCCACCTTTGACTGACCGTGAACTTGTGGATATGTTCTTGGGGACCCTGTCTGGTCCGTTCTTCAACCATCTGATTGGAAATTCTTCTGCCGGGTTTACAGATCTTATCTTGACTGGTGAGAGAATAGAAGCTGGTATCAAGTCTGGGAAGATACAGAAAGGTGCCTCCTCGAGTACTGAGAAGAAGCCCTTCAAGAAGGAATCCAGTGCTGTTTATGGTTCAAGGAGACAGAATAGATCGGAACACCGCCAAGCTGTCAACGCGGTGGTAATTTCAAAACCTGCTGCTGCTCCTCAGCATCATAACCAACAAAGGGGTGAGAGACCCAGAAGGCAGTTCACTCGACTCAGTATGACCTTGTCCCAGATATTGCCGCAGCTGCTAACAACCAATCTGGTGACTATAAAAGAAGCTCCGAAGGTAGTGAATACCACATCCCCGAAGTACAATCCTAACGCCCGCTGCGCTTATCACTCTGACAGCCCGGGGCATACTACGGATGATTGTTGGGCTCTGAAGAATAAGGTTCAGGACCTAATTGATGCTAAAGAGATAGAGTTCGAGGCGCCTGAAAGGCCCAATGTTGTGACTGCTCCCATGCCCAAGCATGGAGTGAATGTTGTAGAGGAAGACCTGTATGTAGCCTCTGTGGATGATATTGTTACTCCGCTGTTGACTGTCAAGAGGAACCTGTTGCTAGCCAGTTTATTTCCGGGATGTAGTAAAGGTTGCCATCTATGTGTTGTTTCACCTGCTGGTTGCTCATCTTTGAAGTCAGGCATCCAAAACCTGATGGATAATAAAGAGATCTTGTTTGAGAAGATTGTTGTCCCTGCTACCCCTACTGAAGAAGTGTCCATTGTTACCATCTTCAACAACTCTCCTAAGGCTCCCTCAAGGAAACCTGTCAGAATCATGCCTGTTCAGAATATTGCTCCTATAATCATTACCGTTATGGGGCCCATCCCCTATACATCTGACAAAGCTGTCCCTTGGCACTATGGGACAGATGTTTATGTTCTGGGAGTTAAGTAAGAGTTTGATACTAGTACCGGCGTCAGCAACATTACCGGGCCTGCTAAAGTCACTCGTAGTGGTAGACTTTTCTCACCAGATATTGCGCCACCAGCTATCCAGAGACATATTGTCATCACACCTACAAGTGTGCCTGCTTCCCTTCTTGACCAAATTCCTGTTTCTACCCCTGCTGCCGAGTCATCTGACGCTCGGGGCAAAGGGATCGCTACTGATATTCCTGCCCAGACGGAGGCACCGAAGACAACCACTGTTGAAGCTTCCAAGCAGGAGATGGAAGAGATTCTTAAGATTATCAAGAAGAGTGATTTTAATGTAGTTGAGCAGCTGGGGCACACCCCATCTAAAATTTCCATGCTATCACTGTTGTTGTGTTCAGAGGCCCATACCAAGGCTCTGATTACCTTCCTGAAGACGGCCCACGTGCCACAAGAGACATCAGCTGATCAATTTACCGATTGTGTGGCCAACTTAATTGCTGATAATGGTTTGGGTTTCTCTGACGCTGATCTGAATGCTAAAGGGAAGAACCATAATGATGCCCTGCATGTCTCCATTGAATGCAGAGGCACTACTCTTGCCCATGTGTTGGTTGACACTGGGTCCTCATTGAACGTATTACCCAAGAAAGCTCTAGACAGGCTGGACTGTGAGGGTTTAGAGCTCAAGCCAAGTAACATTGTTGTCCGGGCCTTTGACGGGTCTAAAAGGATGGTACATGGCGAGGTTGATATCCCAATCATGGTTGGTTCGCAGGTATTCGATTCTACATTCTACGTAATGGACATCCGACCATCCTATTCTTGTTTGTTGGGTCGTCCCTGGATCCATAAGGCTGGAGCTGTGACCTCCACACTACATCAGAAGCTGAAGTACCCAGTCAAGGGGAAGATTGTGACAGTTCAGGGGGAGGAAGAGTATATGGTCAGCCACCTTAACTCATTCCGGTATATAAAGATGGATGGGGAATTCAGTGAGACTCCATTCCAGCACTTTGAAGAGGTCCCTCAAACACTGGCATCAGCAGAGACTGTGATTGAAAATTCTCCTTTGAAGATGGCTTCCTTAAAGGATGCCCGGGCTGTTATTGAGAAGGGTGAGTGTGCAAACTGGGGCCGACTTCCTGATTTCACTCAGAAGACTGACAAGTTTGGTTTGGGTTTCACTGCAGAAACTCAAAGGGCTGTTCGTAAGGCAAGGATTGGAAGACCACCTGTGTTCATCAGTAACTCGGGAGTAAATGCCATTGAAGATGACGTGGAGGAATCTGAGTTCGACAGTTGGATCTACCCTACGACTGACGGTGGACCGAACAACTGGACTACGAAAGACTTCATACCTATTACTTTTGTCACTCAGTAATGAACTCCTTTGTTTTGAATTTGTAACAAGCAATATTATGAAACTTTATGGCCCGGTGTCTTACCCGGGGCACCGTGGCTTCATTTGTGAGGGCTTTGGTGTGTCATTTTCATATATCATTAATAAAAGCATTGGACGTTTTTTGCATTTCAAATCTTGCGCTCCTTGTCTTTCTTTATTATATATTGCAAAACAGCTATATTTACACACACTCACATATGCAGGTCCCAATCCACTCTGGATCTCACTGGTAACGACTCTGCTATGGCCAGTTATGACTTCGAAAATCCGATCAACTTAGCCGAAGACGAAGGTGAAGATGATTGCGAAGTGCCTGGTGAGCTTGCAAGACTGTTACTCCAGGAAGATAGGGCCATCCAGCCACATGAAGAGCCAGTGGAAACGGTAAATCTGGGTACTGAGACAGACAGAAAGGAAGTCAAGATCGGTGCCAATCTGGGGTCTAGTGTGAAACAACGGTTGATTCAGATGCTGCATGACTATGTGGAAATCTTTGCCTGGTCTTACGAAGACATGCCTGGGTTGGATACCGACATTATGGTTCATCACCTGCCTACCAAGGAAGACTGCCCTCCGGTAAAACAGAAAGTCCGCCGTATGCGTCCAGAGATGTCCGAGAAAATCAAAGCTGAGGTTATGAAACAATTCGACGCCGGTTTTCTAGCAGTGACTTCTTACCCTCAGTGGGTCGCCAATGTGGTTCCGGTACCGAAGAAAGATGGTAAGGTCCGAATGTGTGTTGATTACACGGATTTGAACAGGGCGAGCCCTAAGGAGGACTTCCCTCTGCCTCACATCGACGTTCTGGTTGACAACACCGCTCAACATAAGGTATTCTCCTTCATGGACGGGTTCTCCAGTTATAATCAGATCAAGATGGCTCTTGAAGACATGGAGAAGACCACTTTTGTTACTCAGTGGGGCACCTTTTGCTACAAGGTCATGCCTTTTGGGTTGAAAAATGCTGGGGCAACATATCAGCGTGCCATGGTTGCTCTATTTCATGATATGATCCATCATGAGATCGAAGTATATGTCGACGATATGATTGCAAGGTCCTAAACTAAGGAGGAACACCTGGACCATCTGCAGAAGCTGTTTGACCGGCTGAAGTTGTACAAGCTGAGGTTGAACCCGAACAAGTGCACCTTCGGGGTGAGATCTGGAAAACTACTAGGTTTCGTCGTAAGCAACAAAGGTATTCAAGTGGACCATGCCAAAGTGAAAGCCATACAAGAGATGCCAGTGCCCAAGACAGAGAAAGAAGTCAGAGGCTTTCTAGGACGGTTGAACTACATTGCCCGATTCATCTTGCACCTAACTGCTACTTGTGAGCCAATCTTCAAGCTACTGAAGAAAGATCAAGTGGTATGTTGGAACAATGAATGTCAGGCTGCTTTCGAAAGAATCAAAGAGTATCTCCAAGAGCCACCCATTCTTATGCCACCAGTTGAAGGGAGACCTCTAATCTTATACTTGACGGTACTTGACAACTCAATGGGATGTGTGCTAGGTCAGCATGACGAGTCTGGCCGAAAAGAGCACGTTATTTATTACCTTAGCAAAAAGTTTACCGACTGTGAGACCCGATACTCACTGCTCGAGAAAACTTGCTGCGCTTTGGTATGGGCTGCTAGCCGGCTAAGACAGTATATGTTGACTCACACTACTCTGTTGATTTCAAAAATGGATCCAATAAAGTACATCTTCGAAAAGCCTGCCTTGTCCGGAAGAATAGCGAGATGGCAAATGATCTTGACTGAATATGATATCCAGTACACGACTCAAAAGGCAATCAAGAGAAGTGTGTTGGCAGACCATTTGGCACATCAGGCAGTGGATGACTACCAATCTATGAACTTTGAATTTCTAGACGAGAATATCATGGTAGTGACTGATTGTGAAATACCCGGACCGGATGAAGGACCTGAGGAAGGATCCCGCTGGTCTATGCACTTTGACGGAGCCTCAAACGCTTTGGGTAACGGTATTGGCGCTGTGATCATATCTCTTAAGGTCTCTCATACTCCACTTACCGCCCGGCTATGTTTCAACTGCACCAATAACATGGCGGAGTATGAGGCATGCATCATGGGTCTACGAGCTGCAATTGACCTAAGGATCAAATTTCTGAGTGTCTTCGGAGATTCCGCTCTCGTTATCAGTCAGATCAAAGGTGAGTGGGATACGAAACACCCAAATCTTATTCCTTACAAGGAGTATGTATTGATGTTGATTCCCCATTTCGAGGAGATAACCTTTGAACACTTCCCAAGAGAGGAGAATCAGTTGGCGGACGCGCTGGCTACGATGTCTTCTATGTTCAAAGTCAAGTGGGACAACGAGGCTCCCCAAATCATTATTTGGAAATTGGATGAACCTGCGTATTGCTGTGATCTTGAGACCGAAGAGGTAACAGAAAAGCCTTGGTATCATGAAGTAAAGAGGTACCTCGAAGCTCAAGAATACCCCGAAGGCGCATCTGTTAATGACAAGAAGTTCCTGAGAAGGTTCGCGGCAAAGTTCTTCCTCAATAATGGCATTCTTTACAAACGAAACCATGATTTAACCTTACTGTGTTGTGTGGATAAGACTGAAGCATAAAGGATCATGGCAGAGTTGCATGAAGGTACCTTCGTAACTCATTCCAGTGGACACACCATGGCAAAGAAAGTCCTTCGGGCAGGATATTACTGGTCCACAATGGAAGCCGACTGTTATCAACATTCTCGGACGTGTCACAAATGCCAGATCTATGCTGATAAGGTGCACATTCCTCCAGTTCCTCTGAACGTCTTGACAACACCTTGGCCTTTTGCAATATGGGGCATTGATATGATCAGCGAGATCAGACCTACAACATCCAACGGGCATCGCTTCATCCTGGTAGAAATTGATTACTTTACAAAGTGGGTTGAAGCAGCTTCCTTTGCCACCGTAACCAAGAATGTCGTGGCACGGTTCATTCGGAACAACTTGATCTGTCGATACGGTGTACCAGAGAGGATCATTACGGACAATGGTACCAATCTTAACAACAAGATGATCACTGAGCTCTGCGAGCAATTCAAGATACAACACCACAACTCTTCTCCCTACCGGCCGAAGATGAATGGGGCTGTAGAAGCAGCTAATAAAAACATTAAGAAGATTGTGCAGAAGATGACAGTGAACTACAAAGATTGGCACGAGATGTTACCATTTGCTCTTCATGGGTACCGTACCTCAGCACGGACGTCAACAGGGGCAACTCCCTTTTCCTTGGTTTATGGCATGGAGGCAGTCCTGCCCATTGAAGTTCAGATACCCTCTCTCTGAATCATGAAGGATGCAGGTTTGAGCGAAGATGACTGGATCCAGACTCGGCTTGATCAACTAAACCTAATCGACGAAAAGAGACTCACTGCTATTTGTCATGGTCAGACGTACCAAAAACGGATGATCAAGGCATTTAACAAGAAAGTCAGGCGACAAGAGTATCAAGTCGGAGACCTGGTAATTAAACGTATCATACTACCTCAAGTTGATCCCAGGGGCAAATGGACCCCTACGTACGAAGGCCCATTTGTGGTTAAGAAAATCTTCTCAGGAGGAGCGATGATTCTAACCACCATGGATGGTGACGACCTTCCTCACTCCGCCAATGCAGACATAGTAAAAAGATACTAGGCATGATTAAAGACCCGCTAGGTCGACTGGCCTAGGAAAAATAAGGGCTTCCCAGAAAACCAAAAGGGTTCGGGCAAAAATAAGGGATGAAAAAAAAATCTGTACACCCGGCAAGTTAAAAACCTAAAAAGGCAGCTTGGGCAAAAATGGGTATCCCGGTGGACTGAAAACCCGAAAGGGAGGTCCAGGCAAAAGTTAGGGATAAGAGTAATACTATGTCTCATTGGATCACCCTGCATCCAGACTTCGGTATCGACCATCAGGCTCGGATGGCACCAATCAATCAGATTCATCTCCAACTAAACAGCAAAGTGATGAGACGCTTGAAGACATAAAGGCGATAGCAGAGTTGGAACCCAGTGGGATTTTTCACATAGCTGTTTTGTTTTCCTTTTCACAAGTTGTATAAACTCTATTTGTACGGCGGTGTTCTCTTACTAGGACGTCAGCCTCTTGTATACAAAAAGCCTATTTACAGGCAAACTTCAAAATCAATACAAGCTCATTTTTCATACAAATTGCAAATTGTTTTTCCTTTTTCTGTTTTGTTTTGCAAAGAACGTCCAATGTTCATTTTTGATATATGCATTTGACATTAATTGCTGATCACAAATATTTGCATGCGAAACAAAGGACTAATTACAGGTGACATCAGAAACAGGGGCAATAAGAATTGTCTAAGCGATCTAGTTGCTTTGTCCACCAAGGTGCCAAGGTAATATCAGCTGAAGAATATGACCAAGATACCTTCACTCCCCGCAGAGTAAGACAAGATTCAACAATACTCTCCCCAAATAGAGTTGGTCTCCCATCATCCCTAAAAAGGCACAGTATCTCCAGCAAGTCAGCAATACTCTCCTCCAAGCAGAGTTCGTCTACCATCAGTCCTGAAGAAGTCGGGTATCCCCAGAAGATCTCAATATTCTCCAGCAGAGTATAAAAATATTCCTCAGCAAACATCCCCGGCAGTCTTAATATTCCTCAACAGAAATATAAGATTGTTCCCCGGCGGAATACAAGACACCCCAGTGGAGCCACTTCCCCAGTGCAGTCCTGAAAGTTTCCCCAGGAGAGTTGAATCATCTCCCCGGTAGATTCTGGAAGCTTGTCCCCTGTAGAGTGCAAAAATATCTCTCCCCAGCCATATTCAGAGATTGACCCCACCAGAGTCTAACTGGGTTATCCTCAGCAATTGCAACGGAAAGATCATCCCCAGCGAAGTTCTTTCTATCCCCCAGCGGAGTTCATCATCGAAATCCCCAACAGAGCTTATCAACGGAATCCCCAGCGGAGTTATCATTAAAATCTCAGCGAAGCATCTCTTCCCCACAGAGTAATCCCCCGCAGAGTAATCTCTTCACCAAGTTTATTCCCCAATGGAGTCGTCTTCTCCTACCGGTTTATTCTTGCAATCTTATTCGTTCACCATCCCCAGCGGAGACGAAGAACTCTACTCTTCAACATCAACCCAGGATTTAACAAGCTCCCGACATTTGTTAAGGATTTATTTTCCCGGACGAAAATACATTCATAAACATATCACATCTCATACCTCCTATTTACATACATGATAAAGTGCATACGACACAATCTCATTTATTTTCTGAGAACCTCATGACATCATGCATTTCATACATCATGACATTGCATACAACTAATGTTTTGCCTTTGCAGGAAAAGGTCAATCAAAAGATGATTACCATCAACTTTTGCAATTCCAAATCAACACCTGTAACTAGCCAGGAAATATCTGTGAGCGATTTATTGTAGATCTACACCTGTAACTAGCCAGGAAAGTATCTACATGAAGGGATTGAAGATCAATACCTGTAGCAAGCCAGGAAGACAATCTTTCTTTCTCAAGTCAGAGATTAATACCTGTATTCAGCCAGGAAAGCTATCTCGACCAACCTTTCTTAAGTTCCAGATTAATACCTGTATCTAGCCAGGAAATATCTGTGAGCGATTGATTGTAGATCTACACCTGTAACTAGCCAGGAAAGTATCTACATGAAGGGATTGAAGATCAATACCTGTAGCAAGCCAGGAAGACAATCTTTCTTTCTCAAGTCAGAGATTAATATCTGTATCCAGCCAGGACAACTATCTCCTTGACCTATCAACCTTTCTTAAGTTCCAGATCAACACCTGTATCTAGCCAGGAAATATCTGTGGACGACTGATTGTAGATCTATACCTGAAACCAGACAGGAAAGTTATCTACATTGAAGAGATTGAAGATCAACACCTGTAGCAAGCCAGGAAATCATCTTTCTTTCTTAAATCAGAGATTAATACCTGAAACCAGACAGGAAAACTATCTCCTCGACCAACCTCTCTTGAGTTCCGGATCAACACCTGTAACTAGCCAGGAAAGTATCTACATGAAGGGATTGAAGATCAATACCTGTAGCAAGCCAGGAAGACAATCTTTCTTTCTCAAGTCAGAGATTAATACCTGTATCCAGCCAGGACAACTATCTCCTTGACCCATCAACCTTTCTTAAGTTCCAGATCAACACCTGTATCTATCCAGGAAATATCTGTGGACGACTGATTGTAGATTTATACCTGAAACCAGACAGGAAAGTTATCTACATTGAAGAGATTGAAGATCAACACCTGTAGCAAGCCAGGAAATCATCTTTCTTTCTCAAATCAGAGATTAATACCTGAAACCAGACAGGAAAACTATCTCCTCGACCAACCTCTCTTGAGTTCCGGGTCAACACCTGTAACTATCCAGGAAATATCTATGGACGACTGATTGTATATTCGATACCTGAAACCAGACAGGACAACTATCTACTTGACCATCATGAAGCAATCCTACACCAGGTTCCTTCTCTTCCAAGATGCAGTTTTACACGGACTCATCGACAGGCAACCCTACACAGGTTCCTTCTTTCAACCTACCAAGTCACAATTCAACACACATTCCCAGATGGCATCTTTAAGCCCATCTCCACAACTATCCATTACATTTCCAGATGGCATCTATAAGCCCATCCCCGACAAGATTCTGTCACATCTCCAGATGGCATCTATAAGCCCATCCTCCTATCCATCGTCTCTCCAAATGGCATCTGTAAGCCCATTTCCGACATCAGATTGCTGATACTACACCATGCGAGTGCAAATTTCTGGGCACTCTAGTGTTCAATCATCTTCCACCTTCGGATCACGAAAGGCACACAAGCCAATCTACATCCTCAGGTTTAAGAAGATTGAACAGGGGCAACTGTTGTACCCCAAAATTTGCCCTCCCATATTCTTCAAAGTTTGCCAAGAGTCATATTCAAATTACTCAAGATGGCTCAAGGAGTTGTACAATCAAACCACCTCCTAAGCCAACTGAAATTAGGGTTTTGGTTCTTTCAAGGAATTTGAGGTTTTCAATGGTTCAATCAAGTCTCATAGGCCTACATGCATTCTCAAGCACCTACATGCCAAGTTTCAAGACTCACAGTGCCAATTTGCACAGTCAAAAGCTCCATTTGATCTACAGTCAACTGTAGGGGCAAAATGGTCATTTTACAGTCAAAAGTCAGAATTTTTGGTCAACATCTTATTTTGAGCTCACAATCATCATTTGATCAAGTTTTGATCATGATTCCACAAGGATGGCTCAAAAATCATCAAGATGCAAAAAGTTACTATTTTTGGACAGTAGAAAAGTCAACTGTATCTCGACCAGGGCATAACTTCTTCATGGTTTGTCAAAAAAATTCCATCCAATGCTCATTTTGAAGGGGATGACATTTCCTACAATCCATATTCACACTCCAAGTTCAAGAAATGCTCTCAAAAAAAGTTATCAATTTCTACATTATAGGTCAAAAGTTAGCAAAAGTGCACTTTAAGTCAAAGACCATAACTTGAGATTGGTAAATCCAAATGACATGGGACCAAATGCATTGGTTAGAGGACTTCAAGACATTTCCAAAATATCCAAGAACATCTTCATATGATCAAAATTGAGCAAGATATGCATTGGAGAAGTTGGGAAATTTTTATGAATTTGCAAAAGTCAACTTTGCTCAAAACACCTCATTTTTGCTAATGGGCCTCAAATTTCTTCTTGAAACTTCATCCATGGCCTATGCACGACCCATCAAGCTTAATTGAATTATTTTCTTATTTTTTATTAATTAATCGGATTTTTAATTGATATTAATTCATTTAATTAATTTAAATTGTAGGAAAATACAAAGATTTGGTTTTGCAATCTTTTTGTGAAGCAAACATGGTCAAGATATGCTGGCAATTTCGTGTACAAATCAAATATGCAAGAATCTCCAAAATTGGCAACTTTTTCCAATCATGAAAATGCAAAAAGATTTGATTTTCAATCAAATATTCAATCACCAATTCAATGCATTTTTGTGCAAGATTCTGACCTAATTTCATTCCTCTATAAATATGCAAGCCAACCCTAATGCCCTACACGTGAAAAAGCTGCAGGAAAAAGCCATTGCAATTCAAGAAAATTGGAGAAAAACTCAAAACTGATTTCTATATTCCATGATTATTCAAGAGCTTTTGTTGATTCTAATACACTGCAGGGAATCCCAGGAAGGTTTTGCAATCAGATTCAGTCCTTAAAGCTACAGGAATCGCCCTAGACAGAACCACGGTTTGCGTTTTTTTCTCAAAATCATATTGTTGAATTCATGCAAAATTAACATGTTTTATTGATTGTGTTGCATTGCCAGAGGTCATACGAAGCTAATGATATCACTTAATTGGATTAAAACGCCATAAATCAAAAATTGTCATTGACAATTTCTAGGGTTCATGAGCTGTGAATTGGGGTTTTCTAAACCCAGAAAAATTAGGACTTGTAAGGCACATGGTTGGATTCGTGAGAACCAGACGAACACATTAGAACCCTTGCGAAATATTTATATACACCAGGGCTCTAGTCGCTATTATTCCTCGTGTCATATTGTGGGGGTTAAAAACCCCCGCTATCTAATGCTTGTTTTTGCAGAACGAAGGAAGAAGACGAGGACGTGTTGACGTATGGTTGGCTGGTTTAAATCTTAGCGCGTTTTTTCATAGTTTCAGCATATTAATTAAGTTTTACATATTATATTTATTTGTTATTCCTATATTGAATGAACGCGTTGGTTGGAGTGGTTAAGGCAAGCATCCAATGAGCTTTGGGACCTGGGTTCGAATCCCAGGTCCCCCCAAAACAATTATTTGTTATTTTTCTTCACATGATCCCATGCAGGTTTCAAAAGCAGGTTTACCATGTACCCTGAACATCCATACGCCAAGTGGCTTGCAAAGCAAATCTGAAGGCCAGGATGGAGTGATCACCATACTCCCAGTCAACCATGCGCATGGAGGAGCCAGAAAGTCAAAACGAACTGGCAGCTTAATGGGCCATAAATTGCAACAAATACCTCCATATTGGGCCAGTACCCCCCCTGGTTCATTCATTCTTTTTTTCTTTTCTTTTATAATTTCCATTTAATTATTTTAACTATTTTACTAATTATTATTATTATTATTATTTAATTAACTCAATTAATTTTTTTCATAATAAAATCAGAAAACTAAAATATTTCTATTATTATTATTATTATTTATTAATTTCACCTTTAATTATTATTTTTGTAAATAAATATTAACAAATTAATTTAGTTTAATTAGGGTTAATTTTAACTTTTTCTCAATAATTTAAAATCAACATAGAATTAGGGTTTTCTTGACAGTTTTAATTTCTTTTATTTTTGTTTTCCTTAAAACATTAAAAAACCAAAAAAAATATTTCTTTTAATTAATTAATTAGTTTTAGGTTTAATTTAACTAATTGCAAAATGATAACAAACTTCTTTCTTTCTCAAATAAGGGTCAAAACCCTAAGAACTTTTCCAATTCAATTTCTCTCGCGCATGCTTATTTTATTCGTATTTTTGATCATTTATGTAATTGCTCCGAGGATGTAATAGCGTAATTAGGACCCTTTTTATCACTTTCTTTAATTTCCCACAATTTATTTTTCAAGGGTTTGTTTTTGGCGATGTAAATACCCGACGCCTTGTAATAGCGTAGCTTTACTTTCCGCAATTTACTTCCCGCAACTATTAACTGTTATGCATGACAAGACTTGTATCAAATTAAAATCAACCCGTAGCTCACCATAACATGTGCAAAGATAATTTAACTGAATCCTGACATACTCGCACATGCCACTCCTAGGGTACGCCTCACTTGGTTGCCTTGACGTGGTCATTAAGTATAGGGTGTTTTAGAGGTCGCCCTCTTGTCTAAAGATCCAGTTGCCTCGAAACGGTTGCCTCGGATAAAAAGGATCTAGGACCTTAGGGTTACCGCTAAGGCGTCCTACTATTGCTTTGGTGACCACATGTCCCATTAATCGAATTGACCCGAATAACTCCAACGGCGGTGCTACCTACTTCTCAATAGTGGGATAGTACTGTCTAAAGGACATTTACACAGCTTAATTTCTTCTGAGTAGGTAGAGGTTCTTAGATACTTGCTATTTCAAAACAAAACAAAAACAACTTTTCGCACTTACACTTTTCTGACAAAAGTTTTCAAAACAATACTTCATACACTCTTGAGGACTGATACAAGAGTTAAATTGAAGTTTTCAAACAAACTTTTTCAAAACCCACAAACACAAAAAAAGCAAAACATTTTGAACACATAGTGAGCAAGTACCTAAGAGCCCGTGGATAACCACAGATAGAAAGGGTGCTAACACCTTCCCTTTCTATAATCTACCTCCCGAACCGAGAAACATCTCGAAAAGGAATTTTGTTGTGCTTTTGTCCTTTCCTTGTTGGAGAAAATAAAAGACGGTGGCGACTCTTGCTTACCGTGACATTTCGCGAACCAGCATTTCAAAACAGTCAGTTCTATTTCCACCGATCACAGTATGTATTATTTTCATCTTCATGTGTTTTACCTTTGTACATTATCTTTGTATTTGTTTGTTAGGCATTTACCCTTCGTATCTTTAACCCTAATCTTATTTTTAAAACCTTCACCACTTTCATTAAAAATCTTGACTTTGTCATTGCATTTCCAAACCTTCTTTTAATAAATGCTTCAATATATTTAAGCAGATTAAACAATTTTAAAATACTAAAAGTGATTTATCCTCACCCAAACCTTTTTCCCACTTTGTATTTTCATTTAAAATCTTCTCTCAAAGAGAGTAGAAATGAATCTGCTTCATAGTAGAGATGTAACTCTCCTATCCCTATAGTAATGATTGAAGTAAATGTTGATTATTTCCACTTGAGGGAGCTAGTGGAAAATTGTTAATCTTATATCCAAGTTAAGAGCCTTTCCTTCATGATGATGCAAGATCCATTTTCTCATACCTGTGGTTGGATTAGTTGAGTATTTCTCCTTAAGATGACAAAATGTCTCTTCTCCTAAAATCAATCACAACAAATCTTTTTAATATTTTTACCATGAACTACGAGGTTTTGATCCTTGATTGGTATGTAGGTATAAGACTTTGTTTTTCCAAACAAAAATCTAATAAAATGTATTTCTTTTCTCACCCCACACTCTTTTAGCAAACAAACAATTTTAACCAAAAAAACAAATATTACAAGAGGTTCCTATAGAGTACTATAGATACATAGGGTTTTAATACTTTCCATTTGTATAACCAACCCCTGTACCTTAAATATCTTATTTGTGCTTTGCTTTTAGTTGTGCTTTTTGTGTTGCATATTTAATATACAGCGTTATGATCTTTTCTCTTTTTCTTGGATAAAATTTGGTGGTGACTTCTTAATTTTTGTGAGTTAAGTTTCTCAATAGCTTGGTCTCCCGATTTTCACCATGACAACTTCCCACACACCTTTGTCATGAGTTGAAATGAATTTTCATACAAGATTTCCAATAACTATAGTTTTCTCCCGTAAAAATTGGGGTTATTTTATAATCCCCTTTAGGTTTGTACACAATTTTCTAATAAGTTTTGAAGCCGGATTGAACCATGTTCTTGATGCCAATTTTTATATTATGGCTCCTTATCTAGAGGGGTTGAAAAAACCACCAAGCCAAAAATCCAGATAAAAATTCTAGTTTTAAAATTGATTAGAAAAGAGTGCACGCGGAAGGTTTTCAAAAAGTGTCATCTATGCGAACCAAGTTATTGGATATGCAAATATAAAGCAAATTATGGAATTAACACTATAATATGGAATTTATATACTTCAATTAAGTAACAAGATATTACTCATTCATAGAAAGTTACAAGGAATACTATTTCCAATAGCAATTATCAAAAGAACAAACAAAATAATTTGTCGAACAATTGGTGCGCAACCGAATTTTCAGAATTTTCCTTTTGAGTTATGTTTATACAAAACACTTATAATCAAAAGTCATTATAAGAAAATACACTTAATTCAAAACCAAAACAGCCACGGAAAAAATCTTATGATTCAATAAATTACTCAATGCTATTTGAAAAATTGATTGATGAAAAATAAAGCAAGTAAAAAATGATAAGAAAAGGGACACGGGGATTTACCTACACAGTTCCCCACTTTCGTCCGCGTGTGTGGGTGCTTCTGCGTCCAATTCTAATTTGGAATTAGAATAATTCTTACTATGTAAAAAGTTGATACAAGAGAAGTGTTCCAAGAGCAACGCTATAAACCCTAACCGTTTGTTGTTGATTCAACCCCTTCTCTTATTTTGATCTTGAGAAAGACCAAGACACAATAGAGGCCAATTGACTTGTCAATATTTCTACTCGTTTGCATTCTTTATCTCCAAAGCTTTTGTGCATGATCAATTGTACCTATTGCATACAAGAATTCATTTTGATATTCCCTTATCATGCTATTTCCTTTGCGTTCTTTATCTCCAAAGGGTCCTTTGCATTATTTATCTCCAAAGGCTTTCATTAGGCTGCAATCCTCTCTTGAACGTATTGCACGAAACCCCCAAATCAATCAACGATCTTGGATGACAAACCCACTATTTTTACGGATGAAGACCCCTACAAATTTCAACCCAATACTCTCGGTTACACAAGAACCTAATTGGACATAATCAAACCTCATCTAGATGTCACCCCAACAAAAGACTATTATGTGTGATTTATTAGTGTGTATGCATAGGTTGGAGGTTGAAGGTGAATAGAAATTGTAGGAAATTTTTATGGCATCATCAAGTTGGAATTATTTATGAATGATGTATTTATAGTTGTGGAAGTTTAGATGCAAAAAGGAGATTTTTGGAATTTAAAAGAATTGAAAATTGACCCAATCTAACAGTATGTGTCGGCCTGAAACTCGTATGTGTCAACACATAAGACAAATTTTAACTGTATGTATCGACCTAAAATATGGATATGTCGACCAAAAAAAGACAGTAGCTTTTAGCCTTTAAAAAATCAATACATGTATCGATCTGAAATTCGTATGTGCCAACACATAAAGTAAAAATTTCTATAATTTCTTAAAAGTTTCAGTATGTGTTGACCTATATGAATGCATGTGCCAACCTAAGCCTTCCAGAGGCTACAAGCTTCAAAAATGAGTTGCATGTGTCGACCTGAAATACGTATGTGTCGACACATGCAACAAAAAACTATACAAAAACTTGTTTTTCAAGACTTTAGTCGATTTAAAAATGAGTTTTAATGGTTCCTAAGACCCCTAATGCAAAGGAGTGATGCAAGACATAGAGATACCTTCTAATATACAGAGATGCAAAGTGAAATTTTGGCACACACAATATCAGAAGTCAAGACGGATGTCTCAACAGCATACAATGTCACGACAGATGTTATAACATATGCTGACAGAAAAACAAACTTGCTAAAAATAGAAAGGTTGTGTAGAAAAATTAAATTGCAGAAACTTAAAGAACACAATCAATTGTTAACCCAGTTTGGTGCAAATCACCTAATCTGGGAGCTACCAAGCCATGAAGGAAATCCACTATCAGTAGTAACAATTCAAAGCTAAATAGTCCCAATTTACATTTCTCACTTAATCCCCATCCAATAAAATTTATACCTAGGAACCTCCTAGATATGAGAATCCCTCTCACTCTCAATCACCACAGTGATATCAAACAATAATTCTAATCCCAGGAAATGTCTCAAGAAACCAAAAAGGAAGAACAATCTTCCAAAACTAAAATACTTACTTTGCTTGAAATCTTCACAAAGAACAATACTGAACTATATTCTTAAACGCTTAAAGGAGAACAATAACTTGATAAACAAGTCGTAATCAGTCAATTCAGATGCATCAAAATATACACGAGGACGTAGAAAAATGCACAGAAAAACTAAGGATCTCTCAAACCCTAAACCCTTATTTTTCACAAGGTTTTACAATAAAACGATGCTACTTAAAAACTAGGTCTTGGACGTCTCCTTATATAGACCTATTCAGTTGGGCTTAGAAACTTCAATCATATTCAATCTTCAGCTCTAAATCCATACATAATCTTCTCCATAAAATTAGAAACAAAAAACAAATCTGTCAAATATTTCCTATAAAGTCTCAAAGATCCATTTTATGAAACAAATCAAACCTGCAATTGTTCCTAAAAATCCTTGATTGGTTGCGCCTATTATGAATACTAGAAACCTCAAGAATCTCATATTTTCAATAAAATCTTCAAGGATATTATCCAACTGTACTATCATGATGTTTTGTTGCAACATGTTATAACATCTGATAGAACATCTGTCAAATAAGTACCAACAAAATTTATTGTACCAACTGGTTAAGATGTTATGACATCTTGTTCCATATTAGGCTGCAATACATGTTTTTCCCAATGAAACTTGTTTTGATAAAACTATTTTCAACTACTTGTTTTACCAAATTTGTTGCCAACCATAAAATCATAGACCTAACAATCTCCCTTTTTTGCAAATTTTGGCTAAAATCACCTTTACACATTTGAAGAGAGGAATAAAACCACAAACACAAGTTACATAAAACCATGTAAACTCTATAAAAACACAACAGAGCTCAAAAGCTTATACAATCGTACATGTCTATTACTCCCCTGTCATACACAAACAGTTCCACTCCTCAATGGAAAACCCCAAATCAGAGCACATGTAGTAGAAGACACAACAGAAGAAGCAGCAACTTCAGCTCAACCAAGCATGAAGACTCATGGTCCCCCTTAACAGTTGCATGAGCAACCACAAACAACTACTCCCTCAAAATCAATAGCATACAATACTATCACAATGCTAAATCAACATGTCAAAACATGTGATGTAACATCAGGACACAAAGCACATCAACATTTTACTCCCCTTTTTTAGCCAAAATATTGACAAAAACTGGAGTAAATGTACACATGCAATGGAAACACACAACACTTAAAAACATATTGCACCCATGCAATAACACAAATGGAAACAAAAAGAGCACTGGATTCAAACATATTGCACAAAAGCAATACCACGAATGTAAACATAACTCTCGACCAACTTTAGGTTGTCTTTCACCTCTTACCTCTAACAAAGAGCTTTCTTCATTCCTTGGTGTTGTAATCATCCCCACTGTCTTGCAGAACACCTTCCTTCCAGCCCTTCTCAGTAGAAATTTTTCCAAGCATGTCATGCCTCTGATTATAGAGGAAAGATGCAGTATTAGTTGCATCCCTACATATCTGTAATTGCTATAACTCTTATATAGTACAAGTTCAATCTCATTGTCTTTTATAACAGTAAGTTGTTCTTTGTTGTCCATATGCTCCAGAGTCTCTTCCTTTCCTTCAATAAGATTCTTGATCAGTTGATTACAACTACCAAGGTTCTTGTTCCAGCCACGTTGAGTGAGATATCTGAAAGAACTCAAATCTTCACTATGAAATGTTATGACATCCTTCTTGATATCATGTCTCTTCAACACTAGTTTAGAGAAACTTACCTTTGTTTCCCTCAAGGAAACACATCCATCTATATTTGACATCTTCTGTTTAAATTCAGTGATGTTACCTTTATCAGGGTGACTTGCAGTCATTTCCCTAGATTGTTCTATCCGTACTTCAGTAGACATACTTTTGCTGGATTGAGAATTCACTAACTCAATGTTTGTGAATTAACAAATATCCTCCTTTAGTGCTTCATCAGTTTGCACGCAGGATATTCCAACATCTTCTCTGACATCCATTTTCTCTCCAGAAATTCAATCATCAATTTTAACATTGATAGATTTCATTGTCATTCTAGTTCTGGAGTTAAAAACTCTATAAGCTCTTCTTCTTGAAGAGTAACCCTCCTTCATCCCCTATGAAATCCTTCTTGTCCATTTAATCTTTTTCAATAAAGATCTGGAATTTACTTCCAAAAAAATGAAAGTATTTAACTTTAGGTTTCCTTCCTTTCCACACCTCATAGAGAGTAGTAGTAGTACCTTCTCTCAAAGTGACCTTGTTATGAATATAGAAAGCATTATTCATAGCTTCAGCCCAGAGCTTGAATTCCAATTGCTTAGAACTAAGTAAGACTCTAGTTGACTCATGTATGACTCTAGTCTTTTGCTCAAAAATTCCATCTCCATGAGTTTTCCAAGAATAAGAGAACTCATGGATTATTCCTTCAGAATCATAAAATTCTAAAAAATTTATATTCTTAAACTCCATATCATTGTCACTTCTGACCTTGACAATCATACTTTTCTTTTCCTCTTGAATACTTTCACATAGATCTTTGAAGACTTCAAAGGTCTCTGATTTTTCTCTAAGAAAATTCATCCAAGTATATCCAAAAAATTCATCTACAACCACAAAGACATACATTTTTCCTCCTAGGTTGTCTATCTATAATGGTTCCATTACATCCATATGAAGAAGTTCCAAAACTTTGGAGGTAGTCTGATGTTGCAACATCAGATGTGACATCATAATTTTCTTTTTTACTTTCACACTTATCACAAACTTCTTCTTCTTCAATTTGGAGCTCTGGAATATCGGTAATGGCTCCTACAAACATGATTTCCTTCATTCCTTTGAAATGAAGGTTTCAAAATTTATGGTGCCATAACTTTACTTCATCTTCATTGATTGTTGAGCATGTGGAAGAATAAGTAATTATTCTGGATTCCCATAAATAGCTATTGTCTTTGGACCTTAACCCTTTCATTAGAACAATTTATTTCTCATCTTTGACTAGACATTCTGATTTAGAGAAGTTAACTAATAAACCTTACTCACATAATTGACTAATGCTAATAAGATCAATAGTTTATCCTTTCACAAACAACACATCTTCTAACCTGGGACAACCATCACACATCAGGTTACCATCTCCTTTGGTTTCTCCTTTAAACCCATCACCAAATCCAACTGAACCTGTAGAATAAGGCTTGACATCCACTAGCATCTTATGGACCCCTGTCATATGTCTGGAGCATTCACTATAAAATACTAGTCCTCACTAGTTGAGTCTCTTAAGAAAGTATGAGCTATAAGGTTAACATCATATTTTCAACAATTCTCTTTTTGCTCACTTAATTAGACTTGGAACAAACTAAAGATTTTTTATCTCTATACAATTTGAAACATAAAGGATTTATATGACCATACTCACCATAGCAGTGACATCTCCAAATATATTGAGGTTGATTTGAAGATTTGTCATATTTTCCAGGATGTTGTAACATGTGTTTGGACATGTTGATCTCTTTCTTCCTTTCATAAAGAAGGAACTTTTCTTCTGACATTCTTCTCAGTTTATTATCAGATTGATAATGAACTCTGGCATCTTCATCCTCTTTCACCATATTTATGGAATCTATCAAGTTATCAAGCTTAGAGTTTAAGCGTGTTACCTCACTTTGTAGATGAGACACGATACTTAAGAGTTTCTTCCTCTCATTCTCCAAGTCATCAATGATCTTTCTTTGTTCTTCCTATTTCTTGAGGCTTTCATCACACCTGTCACAAGTCTCCTTGTAGGACACATCCAGGTCTTCATACAGATCATTCTCATCACAAGCTTCAATTTCATCTGCCCATCGGCCAAATAGAGCCATCACAAGTTTGGCAGTATCAGAATTATCTTCATTTAAATGTTTGAAGTGACCCAATAAGCTTATTAACCCTTATGATTTTGATATCCATAGCTTCTTCAATAGTTGTAACCATCATGTAAAATCTCCTAGGAAAAGGACCTAAGAATCTTTCTGACCAGCTTTGCTTCTGACATCTTCTCTCCCAAGGCACTTGACGCACTAGCAATTTCAAGAATCATTTAATATTCCTGAATTGTCTCATCATGATTCATCTTCAAGTTCTAGAATTTGGAGGTGAGAAGCTGAAGTCTTGAAATCTTCACTTTAGAGGTACCTTCATAAGTTTTCTTGAGAATTTCCCAAGCATCCTTGGCTACAGTACAAGTATTTATTAGCCTGAAAACATTTTGGTCTACTCCATTGAATAAAGCATTTAAGGCCTTGGAATTTACAATGTCTTCTTTATCATCATTTTTATCCCAGTCTTCTTCGAGTTTTATAGATTCTTTCCCATCCTTGTCCTTCACAATTGGATGCTTCCATCCTTTCAAAACAACCTTCCAAACTTTGCTATCCATAGACTTTAGAAAAGCTACCATTTTGACCTTCCACCAGTTATAGTTTGAACCATCCAACATAGGTGGTCTGTTCTTATATCCTCCTTCTTTCTCCATAGTGCCAAAAAGTATATCACTGGATCTCACTCAATAAACAGAACAAGTGCCTGCTCTTGATACCAATTGAAATTCTGGCACATACAATATCAAAATTCAAAACTGATGTCTCAACAACACACAATGTCACACAGATATTATAACATCTGTTGACAAAAAAACTGACTTGCTAAAAATAGAAAGATTGTGCAGAAAAAGTAAATTTCAGAAACTTAAATAACACAATCAATTGTTAACCTAGTTAGGTGTAACTCACCCACTCTAGGGGCTACCAAGTGTTATACCCTAATTTCCCCCCCCTAAGATTTCTCATCATCTCATATCATCAATACAACAAGATCACACATTAGGATTGGTTCTCCTTGTTTACTTTATCCCATCATTAAGTTAGTTCTTAAGGGGTCACCAAGAACCTTGAGTTGTGTATGCATATGTGTGTTTTATTTTTAATAACCCTTAATCAAAATTCAAAAGATGTATGTTTTCTCTTTACACTTTGTGCATTATAGGTGTGAAATCAAGTGCATATCTCTCATCTCATCAACTAGGGTTTTGAGGGTTGGTTCTCAAGTAGTTGGTTAATCAGTGGGACTTAGAAGTTTGAGCTTCAAGGATATGTTTATGGCATCAAAGATTCATGGTTTAAAGACTTTTCAATTTCATTTAGGTCAAACTTTCCTTAAAGTTGGTGTTGACATTCACCAAGGAGTTAGGTTCATGTGGTTATTTCCCTGCTTCAATAAACTTCTTTGAGACTTAAGATCCATTATTTGAGTGTTCAAGGAAATATTTTTTCAATACCTATTATGATCCATCATGCTTTGTTTTGTCAAGAAAGCTCAAAATATTCAAAGATTGGTTCAACAAGTTTGATCTAATTGAACAAATTCTTGATTTATTGATCACAAGTACACAATTCTCTCAATTTTCAACATTTTGAGTTAGTTATTTTTACTATGTATTATTATTATTATCATCAACAACAACCTTTCTTCACATGAAAAGATCCAATTGTGCAAGAAAAATCATCAAAAGTTGAAAGGGTTTTCAAGTCATTTTGGCACTCTTTGAGCTAGGGTTTGTTGACTTCGAAGGACTATATATTACTCATTTTTTGAGTGACTCCAAAGCCATGATTTTCTTTAAAGGGTCCTTAACAAGATCTCTTCATAAATCTAAGGCTAAGTTTGAATGGAAGACCATTAATGATTGAGAAAGATTACAAGTATCCTTGAAGGGCCTTTGAATTTTAGGGGTTGACTTCAAATGATCATAATTTGGTCAATTTTTACCACCTTGAGCTCATTATTTTTCCATAATGATCTTAAGGATTTTAACTTTAACCCTCTTCTTTGTGTAAAGCTTGAAAATGGATGGAAGACACCTTGAGAGTTCAAAATATTATATGTCATTTCATAGATTTTCACCAACTTCACAAGGTCACAACTTTCTCAATTCTTGGATTTTTAAGTGGCTCATATCTCAAAATGCAATTTAAGAGATCTACTTAATGCCATATTCTTTGGTCAAAAGAAAATTTTAAGTAGAAGGCCATGTTTGGATGCAAGACATTACAAGTCACTTTTGATGCCAAACTTAGAAATTTTTCTAAGTGTAGAAAATCCGTGTGCTTTTGCTGATTTCAAAGAGACACAATTTTTGATCTAAGTCACCAAATGCAACCATTATTTTAACATTGTAAATTTTAACATGAGATCTCTCCAAAGCTTCAAAAATCACATCATATAGTGCTCTACATTGTTGGCGTCATGGTTGTGAAGTTGGCTTCTTGAAACTGATTATGGGTTTAAAGTCAGATTTAGTTTTGATTGGTTTGGCCTCTAAACATAAAATTATTGCGTGTTTTGCTCTAAATCATGTTTAGCAACCTTCCAGAAGCAATTAGTACATTGAAACGCAAGTTTTAGCTGAGTTTTGATGCCAAACAAGTCACACATTACTCATGTTTTGGATTCACACGAATTCACTCATTTATCCTCTCATTCACACGCTTGAGCATTGCCTCATCCTCTCTTATAAATAAGAGATACATTCCACTCATTTCCATAAACTTTTGATAGCCAATTGACCCCTGTTAAGATCATATTTGAACTCTTAAGCTTGAGTTCATTTTTCCATTCCACCCTTCAAATCACTAAAATCTCCTTTCAGTTAGCTTCATTGAACTTCTCTGAAGCTAACCATACTCTTACCTTCAAGAATCATGACCTGAATCAAGCTCCAGAAGTCCAGTTTCAGAGCTTCATTCATGAGTTCAAACAGGTAGTTTTCTCCACCAATTCGTCTCAATTTTGTTGCTAGAATGTAGCATTTGTTTCTCTGATGCTCATGGTATCCTTTATTTTCAACTGTAACTGAGTTTGAAACGTCTATTTTCAAATCCCTTTTCAAAAAAACTCCCCTGGTTTTTTCTAAATCGCCTAAGCTATGGCAAATATAAATTTTGGGCGAGGGTACCATGAGAATCGTCTTGAAGAGACGAAGCGAATGACACCGATCTCGAGCTCAAAAATTTCCATTTCATGAACCTGTAAATCGCTGGACGAAGGTTTAAGACGACCTACGTGTCTGTCTTCAACCAATAACAATTTGCCACACATTTTTTCAAATTTGTTTAATAGTTGATCACATGTATTATTTTCTGAAGACCATGATATGCACAACACATCTGATCTGTTGGATTAGCTTACTAACGCGTTTTGACAATGATCAGATGGTCCCCATTTTTGAGTTTATTTTTTATTTCTGATTTTTATATTTAATTGTTTTAAACTTCAAAAATTCACAAAAAATTCATTTCTCACTAAAAAATTATGAAAAAATTATCAAAAATGTTTTCAAATATTATCTTTGTAATTCTTATTTTTTTTCATAATTTTATTTCATGGTTTGATACTTTTTATAATTTCTCTCTCTCTATTTAACTTGTTTAGTTGATTAAAAATACTTTCCTTGATTTTTAAATTATGGAAAAATTATGGAAGGATCCCACGACCTCTTGACAAATATTGGTAACCTCATTTTATTTTTATTTATGATTTTTATATTTTTTGAATATTTTTGGTTTATTTTGCATATTTCTTTAAATTTTAAAATTAGTTTCTGACTTTAAAAAATTCCAAAAAATTTGTCAACACTTATTAACTCATGTTTGACTCCTGGTTATTATTGTTTTATTTTTATCTAGTGTCTTATATAATTTGTGTATTTTACCAATTATTTCCCTTTTATTAACCATTTAAATATTGTTTTATCAAATATTATTTTATTATTTATTTGGTCCTGACTTGGGTGTTATTTTGGAACAAATTCCTCAACCTCATTGGATCTTGGGTGTTGATAGGTTGAAAAACCAAATCCACCAAAATGAATGAATAATATTGATGATATTTGAAACCCTAATTTCATCTAATACATCCCCTCCCTCTTCATCTTATCCCTTTATTACTTGTGCTATATGTTGTTGGAGAATAATCTACATATCATCTCAATAAACATATGATACATAGATTGTTATTGACCGACCTCAAAATAGGTGTGACTTCTACATAAGTCTACTTACGATTGCTTAACATAACGCTAAATTTTGTCCCGATTCGAGAAATGATCATTCATGTCCCAAACCTATGTTTGCAAGCCCAAGTATGATTAATTTGAAACTTTTGATCCAATAACCTCGAGGTTCATTGTTAGGAGGCTTTGGCATATCAATCCTCTAATGAACCATCATAAACTTTGGTCTACGTGAATCATTTAAACATCGTTGATCATATGTTATTGCCTCGAGAACTTGAAATGAATTATATACATGACAAAAAGCAAATGAAACTTATTATTGATAGACTTTAATTTTATCAATCTTCTAATGAGTTTTCAAATGCAAGTTTCAAGATGGTCATTCAACTAACCTCTAACTTCTAATTCACTAACAATTGACTTTTACTTTTTACTTTTACTTTATGCTTTTATTTTATGTCTTTACTTTTACGCACCATTTATGTTAGCATTTACATTCCATACTATTTTTATCTTTGCTCACTTCAGCATTTATCTTTATGTTATTTTTACTTTGCTCACTTGAACTTTCATTTTATTTTTGAAGACACTTAATAACTAACTTGAACAATAAAAAAACCTTAAGGTTACTCGGACTATTTAGATACTATCCTTGGCATTATGGATATTATGGACCTCTCGGACTTAAGATTACAAGCCTTGATTATCCTTAACACCTTGTGACTCTGATTGCTATTTTGTCTGGAATTTTTGGGATTTACCCCAAGACATTAGGTTAATTTTCTTTCTATGCAGGTTATTCTGATTATATGCTTTGTTTGTGATTGAGAATTCCACTGTATACAACTGTTACTATGTCTAATTTTTTAGAAGACTTAATGTATCCGAAGCTTGGTATTCTTAAGAAGTTTTGTAATGCCCAATATTTAATTAATTATTTAATTAAATATTTTCAAATTTATTTATGAAATTGGTTGATGTTGTGGAATATCGATTTAAGTTGTTATGTGGTTATTTGATAAATTGGTTGATTTAAGTTGTAGAAATAATATTATTAATAATATTAGAATTGTAGAATATTAATATATATTAAAATGATATAAGGTTAATTGTGTTGGGCCTATTTTTATGGTTAGAAGTAGTAATATGGGGGTATGTTGTTAAGCCCAATAGAATAATAATATTATTATATTAATTTAAATATAAATTAGGTTAATTAAAAGGTGAAGAAGAGTCTTAGAGCAGTACATGAGAAGTTACATAGAAGAGGAATAGGAAAAGAGGCAAAGCTAGGTCAATCATAGAGTTACAGAGCAACCTTCAATCCAAGGTAACGGTGGGGTTCTAACTCTATAAGGGATTGTATGATGGTGGGTTATGGTAGAGTTAGGTTATGTAATTTTATAATCTCTTTATGTGAATTTGATGTGTATGGGGTTTTGTATGTGCGGTGATTGATGATGATGAATTGGTGTAGATTGTTGATTTAATCCGTTGAAATTGACTATAATTGATGAATTGATGTTTTGAATTGTGTGGTAATTGATGTATGTTGATAGTAATGATAATTGGATGTTTGATTGCGTATTATTTCATGAAGTTTGTGTTTTTTGAATTAAGAAAGAAAAGGTTTTCGTACTGCACTTTACGTAATTCGTAAGACTGATTGACAACATTTTTGAAAACTTGAAAACTCCATAACTTTTGACTCGGGTGTCCGTTTGACGCGTCGTTCGAACCTACAAAGAGCTAAAAATATTTTCTACAATGTGGTAATAATTTTAATGGCAGTAGACTAATATTTTATTAGAATAATTCTAATGTGTGCGTATGTTGTATGTGTTGTAATGCAAAATATTGTGATTGAATGTATCAGTGTTGTATAAACGATGTATGAAGGATTTTGCATGATGTATTAATGATAATAATAATTAATAATAATTTAGTATTATTAGTATAATAATATTGTAGAAGTTTTGTAACCAGAAATAAGCATTTAGATAATTAATTAACCGGAAATAGTCGTAATCGTCCAAATAATTACGTGGTTTATTTGTAGTAAATTTTGGTTGACTCGTTGTATTGTATTCTTTGTTGAAAAATGTGAATTATTGCTAAGTTGTAGACTTATGGTTAGTGTTAAATTATTGCTAAGTTGTAGGCTTATGGCCAGTGTTGAATTATTGCTAAGTAGTAGGCTTATGGCCAGTATTGAATTATTGTTAAGTTGCTGGCGAATTGTTGTTGTTGAAATGTTGTCGTTGTGTCGTTGTTGTTGTGTTGTTGTTAAATGGTTGATGTTGTAGTCGTTGTTGTGTTTCATATGTTATCGCATACACAAGATATCAAGTTGGGAGCTCATACTCTGTAAGTTGGCCTGGATTGATAAAAATTAAGTTGAAGGCTTATGCCTTGTTGATGCCTCTATTAATTGGCAAATTTTTAAGTTGGGAGTTCTGCTCCATTGGTACCACATGCATGTGCATTGTAATGAGTCGCATTCCGTGTTGCATATTTAACATGTTGGGTTGTTGACTTGTGATGATTGATGTTGGTTGAAAGTTGTGAAGTGGTGATTTTATATAATCTGATCTAATAAATTATTTATCATATATTCAATTATATAGTTTTACATCTCACCTCTTTTGTTTGAATGTTGCCCTCTGTTGGTAACGTCGCTCTGATACGTAGCACTCGGGGGGATGAACACATGTTTTCTGTATTGTTGATTTTTATTATGTTGCTGAATTTTTAAGTTGTTTTCATTAAAGACTTGTTTTCTTAAAGTTGTTTTGAGTTGGACAAGATCTTATGGTGTTTTTAGTTGAATTTTGTGAATCCTCTGCGTAGTAATGAAAGTTGTTTTATTTTTAAAGACTAAATAGGTTGTTATCGGTTCATCCAAATTTTATGTGTTATGTATCTGAACTACAGGTGATTGAATGTCATTGTTTTAAGTTGAAAGTGTAGCATTCCACATGTTTGTTAGAATTTTTTTTAACTCTGATTTTATATTATTTGTTGAGTAGAAATGGAGTGTTACATTAGTGGTATCAGAGCGTGTCGGTCGGTCCGACCAAGTTGTCGAGTCATAGTTTTGTCTAACAATTGAGTATTGTTAACTTGAGTTTTAACCGTTGTTTATGTTATAGTGATAAGTTGAGATGTTCGAACAAGATAAATTTTCGGGGACGAAAATATTCTAAGTGGGGGAGAGTTGTAATGCCCGATATTTAATTAATTATTTAATTAAATATTTTTGAATTTACTTATGAAATTGGTTGATGTTGTGAAATGTCGATTTAAGTTGTTATGTGGTTATTTGATAAATTGGTTGATTTAAGTTGTAGAAATAATATTATTAATAATATTAGAATTGTAGAATATTAATAATATTAAGATGATATAAGATAAATTGTGTTGGGCCTATTTTTATGGTTAGAAGTAGTAATATAGGGGTATGTTGTTAAGCCCAATAGAATAATAATATTATTATTTTAAATTAAACAAAAATTAGGTTAATTAAAAGGTGAAAAAGAGTCTTAGAGTAGTATGTGAGAAGTTACAAAGATGAGGAATAGATAAAGAGGCAAAGCTAGATCAATCGTAGAGTTACAGAGTAACCTTCAACCCAGGATAAGGGTGAGGTTCTCACTCTATAAGTGATTGTATGATGGTGGGTTATGGTAGAGTTAGGTTATATAATTCTATAATCTCTTTGTGTGAATTTGATGTGTATTAGGTTTGTATGTGTGATGATTGATGATGATGAATTAGTGTAGATTGTTGATTTAATTCGTTGAAATTGACTATAATCGATGAATTGATGTTTTGAATTATATGGTAATTGATGTATGTTAATAGTAATGGTAATTGGATGTTTGATTGCGTATTATTTCATGAAGTTTGTGTTTTTGGAATTGAGAAAAAAAGGTTTTCGTACTGCACTTTACATAATTCGTAAAACTGCTTGACAACATTTTCGAAAACTTGAAAACTCCATAACTTTTGACCCGGGTGTCCGTTTGATGCGCCGCTTGAACCTACAGAAAGCTAAAAACATTTTCTATAATATGGTAATAATTTTGATGGGAGTATACTAATATTTAATTAGAATAATTCTAATGTGTGCGTATGTTTTATGTGTTGTAATATAAAATGTTACGATTGAATGTATCAGTGTTGTATAAATGATGTACGGAGCATTTTGCATGATATATTAATGATAAAAATAATTAATAATAATTTAGTATTATTAGTACAATAATATTGTAGAATTTTTGTAACTAGAAATAAGCATTTAGATAATTAATTAACCGGAAATAGTCGTAATTGTCCGAATAATTACGCAGTTTATTTGTAGTAAATTTTGGTTGACTCGTTGTATTGTATTCTTTGTTAAAAAATGTGAATTATTGCTAAGTTGTAGGATTATGGTCAGTGTTAAATTATTGCTAAGTTGTAGGCTTTTGACCAGTGTTGAATTATTGTTAAGTTATAGGCTTATGACCAGTGTTGAATTATTGCTAAGTTGTAGGCTTATGGCCAATATTTAATTGTTGTTAAGTTGCTATCGAATTGTTGTAGTTGCATTGTTGTTGTTAAGTTCCTGTTGAAATATTGACGTTGTATCGTTGTTGTTGCGTTGTTGTTGAATGGTTGATGTTTTAGTCGTTGTTGTGTTTCATATGTTTTCGCATACACAACATATCAAGTTGGGAGCTCATGCTTTGTAAGTTGGCCTGGATTGACAAAAATTAAGTTGAAGGCTTATGCCTTGTTGATGTCTCTATTAATTGGCAGATTTCTAAGTTGGGAGTTCTGCTCCATTGGTACCACATGCATGTGCATTGTAACGAGTCGCATTCCGTGTTGCATATTTAACATGTTGGGTTGTTGATTTGTGATGATTGATGTTGGTTGAAAGTTGGGAAGTTGTGATTTTATATAATGTGATCTAATAAATTATTTATCATACATTCAATTATATGGTTTGATATCTCACCCCTTCTATTTGAATGTTTCCCTCTGTTGGTAATGTACAGGTAATCAAGAAGGATAGTTGTTACCTTTGTTAGTTCGAGTCAGTGTTGTCGCTATGATACGTAGCACTCGGGGGGATGAACGCATGTTTTCTTTATTATTGATTTTCATTATGTTGCTGAGTTTTTAAGTTGTTTTCATTAAAGACTTGTTGTCTTAAAGTTGTTTTGAGTTTGACAAGATGTTATGGTGTTTTCAGTTGAATTATTTAAATCCGCTGCGTTGTAATGAAAGTTGTTTTATTTTTAAAGACTAAAAAGGTTGTTATCGGTTCATATGAATTTTATGTATTATGTATTTGAACTATAGGTGATTGAATGTCGTTGTTTTAAGTTGAAAATGTAGCATTCCATATGTTTGTTGGAAATTTGTAACTCTAATTTTTTATTATTCGTTGAGTAGAAATGGGGTATTACAGGTTTAATATCTTTGCTTTCTTAGTTTCAATCCAAAGGATGGAAACTCTATATTGACTCCATATGTCAAGTGTTGGCTTCTTGTTGGTTAGACGGTTCTTTTCCCTAGCTTTTACCTTATGCTTTAGGATAATCCCTTCATCTCCTCCCATTTTCTTTAATTTCAAAAATCTTATCTCTCCCTTTCAAAACTCTTCTTGTTTTTCTAACTTGATCCGCTTTCATAATAGCTTGGACTTATGTCCATATATTTTCAAAAATATTTTCTTAATCAAACTTTAACCAACTTAATCATACTTTGACATTTTTTGTGAGAAGACTAAAAGTAAATTAATCTCATTCAAACCATTTTTGCCACTTTGGCCTTTTACTTTAAAATTTATTCTCAAAAGATTAGACTCTTGTCAATCTTTGTAGTGATGCGAGCTACTATACTTCTACGATATGTAGTGAAGTAAGATATTTTTCCACTTGGGTGTTAACTGAGGCTTTCTTGATTTTAAAATCCAAGCTATATCCTCAACTTTAAGATGACACAAATTCTCCTTTCTCATAATCATGGGTAGTAAGTATGTTTTCCACTCGGATATGACGATGATGTCTCTTCTCTTAAAATTAACCAACACACTGGTTTTCAAATTTTTAAAAGGAGAACTACGAGTACCCTGATCCCCTATTACACAGAAGGTGGTACATAGGCACTAGAGGTTCGCAACCGCGGAGGGTAAAAAATTGTAAAAAAATAATTCTTTTCTCATCTCCACCATCCTATTTTTGTATACAACATTTATAGCCAAAATATAAAAAATTTCAAAGAGGTTCCTGCGGAGTACCATAGATATTTAGGGTACTAATACCTTCCCTTTGCATAACCAACCCCCGTACCTAGATTCTCTCCCCTTCTTTTTGGGTTATTTTCTCTTTTACCATTCGTCTAGAAACAATAAAGCGCGGTGGCAATTTTTATTTGATCTGTGCGAGTCAAGTCAATCCAATGGCTTAGTCTCAACATTTCTATCACTACAGAAAAAATGACCACTCCACTGGGGACAGATCAACCAATTGTTGGTCCATCTCTAAGTAAATTGAACCTATCTTTGCTTATATTGTGTATGTGCTATTATTTGTTGTATATTATACGTTGTATATATGTTTGTCTGTATTTTCCTGGTTTTCAGGGTGCTTGGTGATTTCTCATAAGTCCTCTACCCGGACTTGGGCAAACTTAAGATAGGACAGGCGGTATAGTCATGTTAACTTTGGGGGAGGAATCCAAAAAAAAGGAGACATGATACCCCCCACTTAGTGGAGGCCCCTTTGACTGTAGTGTTTGTTTACTAAGCAATCAGGAAAACATGTTTCTTTCGACCCGGGAGCCTGTTGAATCTGAGGACCGTAGAACCCTTAACCCATCTCAGCCTTTTAGGTGTAGTGTGGAAACTATGATGGAGTAATCGAGAAGCGATTGTCAGACGATACTACACTTAGACAAGTTTTTCTTGAGAATATTACTAATTACTGAGTTAAACGGGACATTAGTAATATTCGAAGGAAGGATGTAGATTCTGGGAACCTTTTAGAACCTTGTTCGATAGGTGATAAACTATTAGTCCTTACCTTGTGGGTAGTACCTTTGACTTCATTCTCGTGACGTTGAACCTATGAACCCCCCATGTTTGTGATCTTATATGTGATTGTTGCATCATGCATTCATGCATCCATAAGCATTCTTTAAAACAGTTGTTTCAAGGGACTTAAAGTTGACTTTTTACAAATATCTCAGGTACTTTTTTACCATGGATTTTGGAAAAAGAAAGACTCATAAGTACACTTTCAAGGATCCTGAGATAGAGGAACTGACGAGTTTGATCCCCGAGATTCAGAGCTCTACAAATTTCCGAAAGAAGTATGGATCCGTCGTGTATCTTATGAAGCTCAAGATGAAGGAGGGTATTCTTTCTACATTATTACAATTTTATGATCCCTTGTGTCGGTGTTTTACTTTCCCAGATTATCAACTGATGCCTATATTGGAAGAGTATTCTTACTTGGTTTACCTATTACTGATCGTGTTCTTTTCACCGGCTTAGAGAGAGAGAGCCTAAGCCTCATGAGATTGCTGTCGTGACTCATTTGAAGAAGTCCGGGATTGAGGCTAACATGACTATCAAAGGAGGAATCATAGGTTTACCTGCTCAATTTTTATTGGAGAAAGTTTGTTACTTTGCTAAGATGAAGAGTAAAGTTTCTTTTGAGGCTTTCTTTGCTTTGCTTGCCTATGGGTTATTCTTGTTTCCTAATATTGACAAACTTGTGGATGTTAACACCATTAGGATCTTTTGATTGGGAATCCAGCCCCTACCTTTCTTGGAGACACTTATTATTCCATTCACCTTCAGAATCATTATCAGGAAGGAATGATCATTTGTTGCACGACGTTGTTATATCAATGGTTTATTTCTCACTTGCCTCAAACTGTTGCTTTTTAGGATCCCAAGAAGGAACCTTGTTGGGACCCGAAGATTATGGCTCTTACTCATTCTAACATTGATTGGTATCATCAAGCTTATTATGATGTGGAGATAATTGATAGCTATGGCAGTTTCCCCAATGTTCCTCTTCTCGGTACAAAGGGAGGAATTAACTATAATCCCGTTATCACGCATCGTCAACTTGGATATCCGATGAAGGATAAGCCAAATAGTATTCATCTGAGTGGTTTCTTTCTCAAAGAAGGAGAGGATCATAAGGAAGCTAAGGAAGATATTGCAAAGGCATGGGTCCATATTCATAGGAAGAGTAGAAAAGATTTAGGACCAAGAGGAGCGGTTGCATTGGAGCCTCATCTCCGTTGGATACGAGCAAGGGTAATTCAGTTTAAGATTCTATATTCTCGTGAAGAACCTATACTTGATATGTTTGTGAGGACTACTCCTCGCCTTTTGGATGATGTGGAAGAACTTCAGCTTGCCTTGGTTAGGATGCAAGAAGAGAAGGAGGCATGGAAGAACAAGTACCATACTTTGGAGTATCCTACTCGATAGAAATGAAAGAGAAAGATGACCTGATCGAGATTCTTGAGAGTCGTGTTATGGATATGATGAAGAATAAATAGGATTTATTTTCATCTAGAGCTCAGCCAGAACCTAGTTTCTCACTTTCTGACTCTAGTGGTTGGAAAGAAGTCGTCGGCAGGTATGCAGAAGAGAACAAGCAATTGAAGGCTCAAATTACAAGACTCGTGGGAAAGCGTCGATGTGTGGAGAGATCTTCATCAGCTTTGGTTCCTTAGGATTTTAGATTCTATCTTTATTCTCTTATACCTAGGATCATTGAAACTTCTACTAAAAGTTGTAATCCATTCCGAAGTTATTATAATAAAATTTTCAGTATTTCAAAATGTGTTAGTACTTTAATGTTTGCAATTGCCTATAATACTTTGAGTTCCTTGAAATGAAAATAATAAATAAGTCATATGCATTGCATATCATGCATCATTTTGCATATATTCTTGCATTTATACTCATACCCATGTGTCTTACTATGTTTCTCTACTTCATTCAGTCAGCAAGTTGTCTCATCGATATAATACTCGGGCTAATTCTAGGAAGAAAATGAAGAATCTTGAATAAGAGAATCGCGAGCTGTGAAAAGAAGTTACTGCTTTGAGTGTCGATATGGCCAATCTGACTGCTTTGGTGGAATCATTGGTGGTTGCTCAGAACCAGCCACCACCTGCTCCTCCGTCTCCTCGTGCACTCAGCCACAACAAACAATTGTTACTTCCGAGGTTCCATCGGTTGCCATTTCTGCTACTTTAGTTACCGCTGCTCAATACCGCATGCCTCAAGGTTACCCGTGGGGAATTCCTAATAATTTTATTCCAGAAGGTTATAATCCTGATGCTCAAGTTTCTCCGTTTACTCAAACTACTGTTGTTCCCGCACTTTCTGTGGTGCACATTACTCTTGTTGCTATAAATGAGATTCATTATACCGCGCCTCCTACGGTGAATATCGTGTCGTTTATTAATGATGAAGTTTATCATCTTGTTCCTCCACAAAGTGAAAGTGTGGGCTTCTATGACCGATTGGATGACTTTTAGGACCAATTCGATGAAATGCAGAAAGAAATGAAGGCTCTTCTAGGAAAAGAATTATTCGGACAAAACGTCAGTGAACTCTTCTTGGTTCCTAACGTAAAAGTGCCAGTGAAGTTTAAGGTGCCAAAATTTGAGAAATTCAAAGGCAACTATTGTCCTCGTGTCCACCTGGTGATGTATATCAGAAGGATGTCGACTCATACGAATGACCAGCGCTTGCTTATTCATTTATTCTAGGATAGTTTAATCGGTGCCACTTTAAAATGGTATATGGGTTTGGACGGTAGCAAGATCCGCACCTTCAATGATTTGGGTGAAGATTTTATTAAGTAGTATAACTATAACATGTTCATGCAACCTGACCGTGACCAATTGAGGGTGATGACTCAGAAAGATAAGGAATCGTTCAAAGAATATGTGCAGCGTTGGTGCGAGGTTGCTGCCCAAGTGGTACCCTCGATGGGAAAGAAAGAGATGAGCAAGGTATTTCTGAAAACCCTTGGATCATTTTATTATGAAAGGATGGTTGTCAGTGCACCTAGTGATTTCATTGAGATGGTAAGTATAGGTGTTCTTCTAGAAGAAGCTATCAGGGAAGGACGCTTGACAAGAGACAAAGGAACAAAGAAATCATCATATGGGTTTTCTAGAAAGAAAGAAAGCGAAACAAATGTTGTCGTTGAGGAAAGAAATTTTAGACCTCTGAGAAGACGTCATCAGTACCAACAACAAGTTGCTTTTGTGACTTCAGTCGTCAATGTAGCTCCAACTACTGTTGCTTATCATAGACCACCTCCTCAAGAAAATCAAGGGCAAAGTCAGAGGAGAGAAGCTTTTGACCGAATTCTAATGAGTTATGCAGAATTTTTTCTGACTTTAATTCAAAATAAATTGGTGAAAACTAGACCTCCCCCTGATATACCTTCACCTTTTCCATGGTATTATAAGGTGGATCAAACTTGTGCTTTTCATCAAGGAGCTCGTGGGCACAACATTGAAAATTGCTTTTCATTGAAGTCTGAGGTGCAAAGGATGGTGAGATTTGGACTCCTATCCTTTAAAGATGTTGGTCCTAATGTGAAAGATAATCCAGTACCCCAACATGGAGGTGGAAATGTTGTGAATATGGTTGTTGGTTGTCCTGGGGACTTTCAAAATTTTGATATTAACCTGGTTAGAGGGGATTTACTGAAGATGCATGCTAATCTCTATGAATTTAGATATTATACACATGACCATGTCGGTTGTAGTATTTGCAGTACATATATCCATGGATGTGATAAAGTAAGAGCTGATCTTCAAGAAATGATGGATGAAGGTCTTATCCATATAATCAGACTAAGTGCTGAATATGAAGAAGACGTGAATATGGTTTATGGATGTCCCAGTGAATTCTGATTTTTTATGTGAATTACATGAATGATGATCCGGTACAGTTGTACGCTACGTTCTGTCACATGGATGGCCAAGAAGAACACCATTATGGGGCATGTCAGATCTACTACATGTATTCTCATGGTTGTTCTATCGTAAGAAGAGGTGTTCAATTGTTGTTAGATAATGGTACTATCAAAGTCACAGGCAATAGAGATGACTACAATGGAGTTAAGGTGATTGAATATTACTCAGTTGAGGCCATGTCTGATGATGAATATGTTTCTGCTGGTGAGTTCTTTTCTTCTGATGAAGGTATGTTCTCAGATAAATATTATGCAATGCCTAAATATTCTGAATAAGGGGTGAATGTCATTGTGCCATGTTTTGGTGTTCCTACTCCAATAGTGATTGAGTACCATAACAAGCTTAGTGTTGCTCCCGTGGTTATTTGTCTACCTGGTCCTGTCCCATATGAATCACACAAAGTTGTGTCTTATAAGTACAACTCAACTATTTTAGAAGATGGTGCGAAGATTCTTATCCAACCTTTGTCTAATGTCGAGAATATTGCTGAAGCTAGTCGGGTAACTCGCAGTGGTCGTGTCTTAATCCCTACCTTTCGAGGAGATGTTAATTCTGATAAAAAGGTTGTTGAGAATATCAAACCTAAGAAAGTAACGTGAGAACCTAGGGGCGCTGATTTGGAAAAGGATGTGGATGACTTGTTGAAAATCATCAAGATGAGTGATTAAAAGATTGTGGATCATTTATTGTAAACTCCATCTAAGATTTCCATTCTAGCGTTGCTAATTGTAGTTGTTTAGGTATTGGCATGCATTTTTGGTAAAACCAGTTGTATGAATGTCATGACTGATGTCATAACATTCTAGTTTATTAGGTAAAGATTTATTAGGTACCTTTGCAGAAAAATATTGTCATACATGTACTGATGTTTATGAGTGTGTATCTGAGCATTTTGCAAAATGATCACATTTACCAAAATCAGTAAACAGGAATTCAGATGTCATAACAAATGTTAAGACATCCTGTTCTGAACTAACAGTTATGCAGTTTGGGTAATTCTGAGTTTTTTCAGGATTATGACTCAGTCTTTTGCAGAACAGAAAATGTCGTGGACTTGGGGTTAACCTAGCTCAACCCTAACCTGGTTGATAAAGTCCTGTTACCTAGTGTTAAGGTCAAACGGAATTAACCCTAGCTTTTTGGGGAAACCCTAACTGAAGATGCAGCTGCTATATATTCAACAGAGCTGCTGTTTTAGAAGGAATCCCTTTTTGACAGAAGATCATTTAGAAGCTGTATAGTTTTAACTATTGTAATCCAAGCAATTATCATTGTGATAAGTGACTTGGAATAGGTTTTAATTGTAAGGGTTGTGTATCACTCAAAGCTTTGAAGCAAGAGTGTTTGTATGTCTCTTGACTAAAGCTGTGAAGCAAAGTCAAGTTAGGTTTATGTATCACTCAAAGCTGTGAAGCAAGAGTGTTTGTGTTGCTTGATTAAAAAGCTGTGAAGCATAATCAAGTGTATGTTTTGAAGAGTGTCTTCATCAATTCATTAGTCAAATTGTTTTATGTATCACTGCTGTGATTGAGGGGGAGTGAGTAGGAACTCAGGTTTAAGTTGTACTTAGATTGAAGTTGCATTGGGTAGGTCTTAAGTGAAGGAGATAAACTGGTTGGTTTATTCCTGAATTAATATCTCTTATAGTGGATTTCCTCCCTGGCTTGGTAGCCCCCAGAGTAGGTGTTGTTGCACACTGAACTGGGTAAACAATTGACTGTGTTCTTTACTGTTTTTGTATTTACTGTCTTATAGAAAGTCAGATACGGTGTCATAACATTGAACGTGACATTGAGTATCTGCAGCCAGAATTTCAATTGGCATCAGAGCAGGCACCCTGCCTGTATTACTGGGTGAGATCTAGGGATATCACTTTCTGGCACTATGGACAAAGAAGGAGTTTTTGGAAATAGACCACCCATTCTGGATGGAACTAATTATGACTACTGGAAACCTCGTATGATTGCCTTCTTAAAATTTTTGGACAAAAAGGCTTGGAGAGCTGCTGACAAAGGATGGATCCATCCCACCATAACTTAGAAAGATGGGACAATCAGTCTGAAGCCTGAGGAAGATTGGAGTAAAGAAGAAGATGAGTTAGCCCTGGGAAATTCCAAAGCTTTAAATGCCTTGTTCAATGGAATTGATAGAAACATTTTCAGACTAGTACATCAATATGAACTGGCCAAGGAAGTTTGGGACACTCTCAAAACTACTCATGAGGGCACTTCCAAAGTAAAAATGTCAAGGCTTCAGATGTTGAATACCAAGTTTGAGAATCTAAAAATGATGGAAGATGAAACCATTCATGAGTTTCACATGAACATCTTGGAGATTGTCAACACCTCAGGAGCACTGGGAGAAAAGATGTCAGAAGAAAAATTGGTGAGAAAGATTCTCAGATCCTTGCCTAAAAGATTTGCAATGAAGGTAACTGCCATAGAGGAAGCCCAGGACATCAGCAAGTTGAAAATGGATGAACTTATTGGGTCTCTTCAGACTTTTGAGATGGGGATCACTGATAATGGTGACAAGAAGAACAAGAGCATAGCACTTGTATCCAACACTGATGTTGAAAACAAGGAGGATGAAGAAGAAAATATTTCAGAAGCTATAGCCATGCTTGGAAGACAGTTCAACAAACTCATCAAAAGAATAGATCCAAAGTCAAGGTCTAATGTTCATAACATTCCCTCTGACATTGACAGTTCCAGCAGAAGACCAAGGTCAGAAGAGAAGGGAAATCAAGGCAGAGGAATTCAATGCCATGGTTGTGAAGGATATGGGCATATTCGAGCTGAATGTCCTACCTTTCTTAAGAAACAAAAGAAAGGAATGACTGTTACTTGGTCTGACTGTGATTCAGAAAGTAATTCTGAAGAAGAATCTGCCAAACTAGTTACTGCTTTAACTGGTGTTTGTACCTCTGAAAGTGACACTAGTGATGAAGAAGTGACATTTGAAGAACTGGCTGATACCTACAAGAAATTGTGTATCAGAAGTGCTGAAGTCTGTGTGCAGAATGAGAAACAATCAAAACTCATCATAAAGCTGGAGGCTGAAAAAAGGGCAGACCTTGAAACTATAAGTCATCTAGAAGGGGAAGTTCAATTGCTGAACTCACAACTGAACCAAATGACCAAATCTGTCAAGATGCTGACTAATGGAACAGACAAATTGGAAGAGATTCTTCAAGTTGGACAAAATGTGGAAAGAAAAAACAGGACCATACAGGAATCTGCCAGAGCAATGATACATGCCAAAAGACTTCCTATGTATTTTTGGGCTGAAGCTATGAATACAGCCTGCTATGTCCATAACAGGGTCACCTTGAGAAAGGGAACCTCATCCACCATATATGAACTCTGGAAAGGAAGAAAACCAACTGTGAAGTACTTCCATGTGTTTGGCAGCAAATGCTATATTCTGGCAGATCGTGAACAAAGAAGAAAACTGGACCCTAAAAGTGATGAAGGCATATTTCTAGGATACTCCTCAAACAGCAGAGCTTATAGAGTATTCAATTCCAGGACCAAAGCCATGATGGAATCAATAAATGTTATAATTGATGATTATCATGAAGAAATAGATGTCCCTTGTAATGTTGAGACATTCTTTGAGACTTCAACCCAACAGAATGATCTACCCAACACCACCACAACAGAATCTGAATCAAAGGAAGCTAGCAAGATCCCTTCCATCAGAATTCAGAAGGATCATCCAAAAGAGCTCATCATAGGAGATCCCAACAGTGGAGTCATTACAAGATCTAGAGAAATCATCTCAAACTCTTGTTTTGTGTCCAAAATGGAACCAAGAAATGTCAAGGAAGCTTTAACTGATGAATACTGGATTGGTGCAATGCAAGATGAACTGAACCAATTCAAGCAACATGAAGTTTGGGAACTGGTTCCTAGACCTGAAGGAACTAACATCATTGGCACAAAATGGATTTTCAAGAACAAATCAGATGCTGAAGGAGTTGTCACCAGGAATAAGGCAAGACTTGTTGCTCAAGGATACACTCAGGTTGAAGGGGTTGATTTTGATGAAACCTTTGCACCTGTAGCCAGGCTGGAATCAATCAGACTCCTATTGTCAATTGCTTGTCTTCTGAAGTTCAAGTTATTTCAGATGGATGTGAAAAGTGCCTTTCTAAATGGGTACTTGAATGAGGAAGCTTATGTGGAACAGCCTAAAGGCTTTGTGGATCCAAACCACCCTGATCATGTCTACAAATTGAGAAAAGCTCTATATGGCCTGAAACAAGCTCCTAGAGCATGGTATGACAGGTTAACAAAGTTTCTCTCAGACAAAGGATACAGAAAAGGAGGCTTGGACAAAACTCTCTTTGTCAAAACTGAAGGAGGGAAGTTGATGGTTGCCCAAATATATGTTGATGACATAGTGTTTGGAGGAATGTCAGAACCTATGGTTAAACATTTTGCTGACCAGATGCAGGCTGAATTTGAAATGAGTCTCATGGGAGAACTAACTTATTTTCTTGGACTACAAGTCTCACAGATGGAGGACTCAATCTTCCTATCTCAAAGCAAGTATGCTAAGAACATTGTAAAGAAGTTTGGTATGGAGAATGCCAGTCACAAAAGGACTCCTGCTCCTACTCATTTAAAGCTTTCCAAAGATTCAAGTGGGGTTAAGGTGGATCAAAGTCTATACAGAAGCATGATAGGAAGCTTGTTGTACTTAACAGCCAGCAGACCTGATATTGCTTTTGCAGTTGGAGTCTGTGCAAGATACCAAGCTGATCCTAAAGTCAGTCATATCAATCAAGTGAAGAGAATTTTGAAGTATGTGAGTGGAACTTACAACTATGGGTTGCTATATTCTCATGGCTGTGAACCAGCTCTGACTGGCTACTGTGATGCTGATTGGGCTGGTAGTGCTGATGATAGAAAAAGCACCTCTGGAGGATGTTTCTTCTTGGGAAATAATCTGGTTTCCTGGTTCAGCAAGAAACAGAATTGTGTGTCTCTCTCTACTGCTGAAGCTGAATACATTGCAGCTGGTAGTAGCTGTTCTCAAATGATTTGGATGAAACAGATGCTTACTGAGTATAATGTCACACAAGATGTTATGACATTGTACTGTGACAATCTGAGTACAATCAACATTTCCAAGAATCCCATTCAGCATAGTAGGACCAAACATATTGACATAAGACATCACTTTATCAGAGACCTTGTAGAAGAGAAGACAATCAAATTGGAACATGTTGCCACTGAGCTACAGCTGGATGACATTTTTACCAAGGCTCTTGATGCAAATCAATTTGAAAACTTGAGGGGTAAGTTGGGTATTTGCCAACATGAGGAATTGTAGCAATTAATTTTGCTTAAAACAAGGGTTAAAGGAGTTATGCTTGTTCTGATTGGGTTAAAATTATATTTTCCCATTTCCTTCTATTCTTTTAAGAAGTTGAATAGACACTCCTTCTCTTCCTTCCCCTCTCGTCTCCTCATCAAAACCCAGTCTCTCAATCAGAATTTTCTCTTCAGTTGCTATTGGTCCTCTAAGACTGTCAAAATGTCTCAAACACCATCATCATCCAATACGATGATTTCAACCTCTTCCTCTGATCAAGATTCTAGGACAATCTCTTCTTGTCAGGACTCTGAAGTCCTGGAGATCTCTTCTCTTAGAAAAGTGGAAACTAACCCCACCAAGGTCAAAGAGCTGAGAACAAGACATGCAGGAAGGTCCCAAGCTTCTTCCTCTGGTAATTCATCTCATCCTTCTTATTCAGTTCCCCCTGAAATTGCAAATAGGGAAGGGTCAGCCTATGTTCGTCAAGCAATAGCTAAAATTGTTTCAAGAATTCTGAACGAGAACCACTTAGTTCCTGGCATTTCTGTTCCTTTAAATCAAGAAAGTTCAAATGCTGAAACAAATCCAGATGTCTCTAAGGATGTTGAGACATCAGACAAAGAGAAGAATGCTGACATTGCTCACAAGAAAAGGAAGAAGCCCGAATCCTCTGAGTCTGATGACAGTGCTTAAAGGTTGGTGGAGTTGCTGTTTGGTGGAGTTGATGCTGGTCCTTGGTAGAGTTTGGAAGTGTGTTCAGTTTTTAGTTGCTGCTCTTATTACTGTTTCTGGATGACTGTATAATTTTTATGAACATGTATCTTTGGCCCATTTGTGGCTAAAGAGGGGGAGATATATTTTGGTAGACTTTAATTGTCATTCCATTTTTCTGCAGTCATATTTATTCTGCTGCTATCTATCTCTGATTGCTTAGGGGCTTTAGCCAAAAATCTGCCAAAGGGGGAGTTTGTAGTTGTTTAGGTATTGGCATGCATTTTTGGTAAAACCAGGTGTATGAATGTCATGACTGATGTCATAACATTCTAGTTTATTAGGTACAGATTTATTAGGTACCTTTGCAGAAAAATATTGTCATACAAGTACTGATGTTTATGAGTGTGTATCTGAGCATTTTGCAAAATGATCACATTTACCAAAATCAGTAAACAGGAATTCAAATGTCATACCAAATGTTAAGACATCCTGTTCTGAACTAACAGTTATGCAGTTTGGGTAATTCTGAGTTTTTTCAGGATTATGACTCAGTCTTTCCAGAACAGAAAATGTCGTGGACTTGGGGTTAACCTAGCTCAACCCTAACCTGGTTGATAAAGTCCTGTGACCTAGTCTTAAGATCAAACGGAATTAACCCTAGCTTTTTGGGGAAACCCTAACTGAAGATGCAGCTGCTATATATTCAACAGAGCTGCTGTTTTAGAAGGAATCCCTTTTTGACAGAAGATCATTTAGAAGCTGTATAATTTTAACTATTGTAATCCAAGCAATTATCATTGTGATAAGTGACTTGGAATAGGTTTTAATTGTAAGGGTTGTGTATCACTCAAAGCTTTGAAGCAAGAGTGTTTGTATGTCTCTTGACTAAAGCTGTGAAGCAAAGTCAAGTTAGGTTTGTGTATCACTCAAAGCTGTGAAGCAAGAGTGTTTGTGTTGCTTGATTAAAAAGCTGTGAAGCATAATCAAGTGTATGTTTTGAAGAGTGTCTTCATCAATTCATTAGTCAAATTGTTTTATGTATCACTGCTGTGATTGAGGGGGAGTGAGTAGGAACTCAGGTTTAAGTTGTACTTAGATTGAAGTTGCATTGGGTAGGTCTTAAGTGAAGGAGATAAACTGGTTGGTTTATTCCTGAATTAATATCTCTTATAGTGGATTTCCTCCCTGGCTTGGTAGCCCCCAGAGTAGGTGTTGCTGCACACTGAACTGGGTAAACAATTGACTGTGTTCTTTACTGTTTTTGTATTTACTGTCTTATAGAAAGTCAGATACGGTGTCATAACATTGAACGTGACATTGAGTATCTGCAGCCAAAATTTCACTAATGAACTCTTCTGCTCATTGGGAATCTATGATGAGAGTGTTAGATCAGGATTTTGTTGAAAGCGACATGTCTTTGGATCAGTTCAACAGTGTTTTGAGGAATATTACATCTTGTAATAATATAAGTGTGATACGGTGTGAGAAATGACTTTCTATTTTGCGTTGTATTTACAAATGTTGCAGTTAGAAAGAGTCGCCACCGACTTTTCTTTTATCCAAAAGGAAAGGCTGAAAAGAACAGGAAAGACCTTTGAGATAATTTCTGAGTTCGGAGGGTAGATTATGAAAAGGGAAGGTATGGGCACCCTTTCCATCCGTAGTTATCTACGGGCTCTTAGTTTCTTGCTAGATCACTTGCTTTTGTTTGAAAATTGTGCTTTGTGTGGTTTTTGAAAGTATTTTGTAAAGAGGCCATTGTTTAGGCAATCTTTGTAATGATTCTCGTTCGTAAGAATGTATACAAAGATGTTGATCTTTTGAAAATGTTTTCAATTTTGTAAGATGTTTGAAAGTGTGTGTGTTTGTTTTGAAAATAACAAGGGTGTTTGTCTTGAAAAGGAGCAAACAATTAGGAGCAATCTACCTACTCAAATGTCTTTCTTGTTCATTTTCTTTTCCTTGGACATTGTTGTCTTACCATTGATTTGGTAAGTGTGATCGGTGGATCTGGAACTGACTGTTTAACGCTGGTTCGCGAAATGTCGCGGAAGCAAGAGTCGCCACCGTCTTTTATTTTCTCCAAATGGAAAGGACAAAAGCACAGAAAAATTCCTTATAGAGATTGCTCTCGGTTCGGGAGGTAGGTTATAGAAAGGGAAGGTGTTAGCACCCTTTCTATCCATGGTTATCCATGGGCTCTTAGATACTTGCTCATTTGTGTTTTCAAAATGGTTTGTTTGCTTTTCAACTGTGGGTTTAAAAAAGGTTTCTTTGAAAATTCCAGTTCGACTCTTGTATCGGTCCTCAAGAGTGTTTGAAAAATTTGCTTTTGAAAATGTGTTGGTGTGAAAAGTATTTTTGATTTGTTTTGTTTTGAATTAGAGCAAGTATCCACGAGTCGTCTACCTACCCTAAGGAATTCGTCTGTGTAAATGTCCTTTAAAGTAGTGATATCCCACCATTGAGAGGTAGGTAGCACCACCGTTGGAGGTGTTCGGGTCAATTCGAGGTTCGGGACATGGTGATCACCAGAGCAATGGGAAGATACCTTAGAAGCTACCCTCATGCCAGGTTCCCGGATCATGAGGACTTACTAAGACATCCTCTACTCGACGATCACCTTTCGAGGCAAGGCAACAGTGAGGCGTACCCTAGGGGTGGTGTGTGAATTTGTGTGTCGTTTTCATTTGCATTTATCTTGTCATGGTATAGATGATCTAGCGTTTGTTTTTATTTGTTGTCATTCATTCTTGCATGCCTTGATTAACAGTTAAAAGTGCGAGAAAAGTAAAATTCTAAAGCTATTACAAAAGGCGCGGGTCCACATCGCCAAAATTTCTTGAACCCGATTTGACAGAAAAATAAAGAATTAAAGAAAAGATTAAAGTGCGAGAAATTAATTACACGGCTTTGGGAGAGATACAGAAATATTAAAAGAAATAAAATAAATATGCGAATTAAATGAGAATTAAAAAAACGAGGGCGTTGGACCCTTTTTGCAAAATTAAATTAACTGATGAAATTAATTAATTAAAAAAAAGAAAGAAATTGTTTTTGGTATTTTTTGGTATTTTATGATTTTAACGGGAAAAAGAGTTAAATGCAATTAAACCTAATTCTACAATTTTTATTTGTTAAGAAAGCATATTAAAGTTTAACCTAAAATTAACCCTAATTAATTTACATGCAATTTTAATTTATAAAAATAAAAATAATATTTAATTATTAATTACTGTGGACAAAAAAGGATAAAAATTAATTAAACCCTAATTCTATAAGTTTTGAGTTTTAGTGAAAAATGTTAAAATTAAAACCTAAATTTAAAACTAATCAATTAAAGTTATTTATTTACAAAAATACTAAAATAAAAATATTTATTATTTTTTATCTTTTCTGATTTTTTATTGTTTTTGTGTTTTTTATGAAAAAAATTAAATTAATTAAAAAAACAATAATTAAAGAAAGTAAAAATAATAAAAAAAAACACAAAGAATGAAAAAGTTTGCAAACCTAGGGGGTCTGCCCCTAATTTGGGAGGTTTTTTTGTAGTGATTCAGGCCCATTTGTTTTTGGCCTCTTTGACTTTCCAGGAATTATGCACATGCGCTGACCATAGTCCACCATGTTCCACAGATCCTGGCCTTTGATTGAATGCTCTGGGACGCGTGGACGTTTGATTTTGAAGGCGTACAGTGGTCTTTACACTGAAAACTGCATAGGAACATTAAATGGAAAATAATATGAAAGGGGGTGAGGACTTGGGGCTCGAACCCAGGTCCTAGAGATTACCAGCGATGCACTCTACCAACTGCTCCACTCAACGCGTTTGTATATTTGATAACAAACAAATAATATAATCAAATATAATAACTAATGGATTTCTGGCGCGAATATTTGAACGAACCAATCAACACTTGCCACTGCATCGTCTTCCTCGTTGTTTTGTTTTCCTGAAAAAAATAGCAAACATTTAACGGGGGTTTTGAACCCCCTCAAAACATGCTTATTCTGATAATAGCGATTAGGCCATGTGGCCTCAGAAATTTGGCGCGATGGTCTCTTCCAATTCGTCCCAACCTGCTGATTTTGTTTATGGCATTGACATGTCTCAATTTTACAGGGATGGAAGACGCCTAAATTGAAAACCTGGAAACCCTAGATGTCACTAATGGTGAATCCTCATATGGGGCACGAAAACAAAATTAAACCATTGGGTTAGCATTAGAATCAAACGATGAACATGAATCAAGCGTTAAAATTTACAAAAGATGCATGAATTGAGATGCACGAATATGAATTTTTTTTCTGTACAGGTGAGATCGTTCTCACGTTTCTGGGCACGAAAGTTTGCAGTTTTTGATCCAAATCCCTTCTTTGAAGCCTCAGCAAGCTAATGAGATAAAAATCTTGCCTTGAATCGTCCTAGAACTAGGTTTTCAGAATTGGAATTTTTTTTTGCCAAAAAATTGAGTTTGGTAATGGAGTTTATGCGCAGCTTTTCTGGTTAATGGCATTAGGGTTGCGTTTGGTACTTATGTATGAATGATTTAGGGTTGAAAACTTGATCCAAAACCTTTGCATTCATGGTTTGGAAGATTTGATTTTTCAAGATCTTTTTTCAATATTTTCCATGCTATTTGGTATCAAATCATGACAAAACCTTCCACAAATGATTATGCACGAATCTTGAGTGTCCAATGAGAATATTTTCTGCACAAAAAGATTTGATTTCATTGGTTTTATATTTTTCATGTATTTTATTTAATTAAATGAATTATTAATAATAAAAAATTCAAATAAATAAATAAAAATGGAGAAAAACTTCCCTTTGGGCCAAATGGTCGTGCACATGCCTTGGATAATGAATTGTGGAAGAAAAAGAGGACCATTAGCAATTTTAGGTCATTTGAATCAATGTTGACTTTTCAAAATATCCAAAAATTTCCCAACTTCCACAAGGCATAACTTGCTCAATTTTTAAGATTTGCTCATGTTCTTGGACATTTTGGAAAGGTCTTTGAGTCCTCTAACCAATGCCTTTGGTCCCATGTCATTTTCATTTACCAATCTCAAGTTATGTCCTTTGACTTAAAGTCCCTTTTTGTTGACTTTTGAAAATGACCTATAATGTTGAAATTGATAACTTTTTGTGAGAGCATTTCTTGGACTTGAAGTATGAAGATGAGTTGTAGGAAATGTCTTTATCTTCAAAATGAGCTTTGGATGGAATTTTTCTGATAATCCATGTGAAAGTTATGCCCTGGTCAATTTACAGTTGACTTTTTCAACTATCCAAATAAGCAAACTTTTGCATCTTGATGATTTTTGAGCCAAGCTTTTGATAATCATGATCAAGCATTGATCAAATGATGTTTGTGGCTTCAAAATGAGATGTTGACCAAAAATTTGGATTTTTGACTGTCAAATGACCATTTTGCCCCTACAGTTGACTGTAGTGCAATTAGGGTTTTTGACTATGCAATTTTGTGCTGAAGGTCTTGAAACTTGGTATGAAGATGCTTGACCATATTTGTAGGCATGTGGGACTTGATTGGACCTTTGGAAACTTCATTTTCTTGATCAGAACCAAAACCCTAATTTTGACTGTTTAGGAGGCCCTTGAACTGTGCAACCTTTGGGGAGATTTTGAAGCTTGACTTGGCAATTTCTTGAAGAATATGGGAGGGCAAATTTTGGGGTACAACAGTTGCCCCTGTTCAATCTTCTTAGACCTGAGGATGCAGATTGGCTGACATGCCTTTCGTAATCCGAGGGTGGAAGATGATTGAACACTAGAGTGCCCAGAAATTTGCGCTCACATAGTAGCAGTGTGATGATGGAATGGGCTTATAGATGCCATTTAGAGGTTGATGAATAGGATGATGGGCTTATAGATGCCATCTGGATGTTGATCGCGTAAGAGATTCCTTAGCGAGAACTTGCGTACCTGCAAAAGAAAAATGAGTACCTGACATGTTGCAGGAGCTGGTTTTCAGATGCTTTGTATAGATGTGTCCTGACTGGTTACAGGAGCTGGATCTGGAGCTTCAAAAGATGATGAATGAACCAGGGGTGGTTACTACCTCAGCAGGAACGGTGAGAGAACCTTGAATGACCTTAACCTCAACAGCAATCGTTGAGAAAATCTTGGGAATTACCATCTCCGCAGTATCGGGGAGAGAACCATAGGTGATTACAACCTCAATAGCAATTATTGAGAAAAACCTGGGATGGAACTATCGTCTCCGCAGCATTGGGGAGAGAACCATAGGAAATTATAATCTCAATAACATTCATTGATAAAAACCTGGAATGGAATTATCGTCTCCGCAACATCGGGGAGAGAACCATAGGAAATTATAATCTCAATAACATTCATTGAGAAAAACCTGGAATGGAATTATCGTCTCCGCATCATTGGGGAGAGAACCATAGGAAATTATAATCTCAATAACATTCCTTGAGAAAAACCTGGAATGGAATTATCGTCTCCGCAACATTGGGGAGAGAACCATAGGAAATTATAATCTCAATAACATTCATTGAGAAAAACCTGGAATGGAATTATCGTCTCCGCAGCATTGGGGAGAGAACCGTAGGAAATTATAATCTCAATAACATTCATTGAGAAAAACCTGGAATGGAATTATCATCTCCGCAGCATTGGGGAGAGAACCATAGGAAATTATAATCTCAATAACATTCCTTGAGAAAAACCTGGAATGGAATTATCATCTCCGCAGCATTGGGGAGAGAACCATAGGAAATTATAATCTCAATAACATTCATTGAGAAAAACCTGGAATGGAATTATCATCTCCGCAGCATTGGGGAGAGAACCATAGGAAATTATAATCTCAATAACATTCATTGAGAAAAACCTGGAATGGAATTATCGTCTCCGCAGCATTGGGGAGAGAACCATAGGAAATTATAATCTCAATAACATTCATTGAGAAAAACCTAGAATGGAATTATCGTCTCCGCATCATTGGGGAGAGAACCATAGGCAATTATAATCTCAATAACATTCATTGAGAAAAACCTGGAATGGAATTATCGTCTCCGCAGCATTGGGGAGAGAACCATAGGAAATTATAATCTCAATAACATTCATTGAGAAAAACCTGGAATGGAATTATCGTCTCCGCAACATTGGGGAGAGAACCATAGGAAATTATAATCTCAATAACATTCATTGAGAAAAACCTGGAATGGAATTATCGTCTCCGCAGCATTGGGGAGAGAACCATAGGAAATTATAATCTCAATAACATTCATTGAGAAAAACCTGGAATGGAATTATCGTCTCCGCAGCATTGGGGAGAGAACCATAGGAAATTATAATCTCAATAACATTCATTGAGAAAAACCTGGAATGGAATTATCGTCTCCGCAGCATTGGGGAGAGAACCATAGGAAATTATAATCTCAATAACATTCATTGAGAAAAACCTTTGATAACTTCTACTGAGTCTTCATCAGAAAAATCTGTTTGGGGTCGATTTAACTGGACTAGAGAAAGCCTTGGACTGGATTAAGAGATCTTTGGAGTCGATTAGCTGAACCGGTCTAGGTCTTGGAATGTCTTCAACTGGGTCTTTATCAGAAAAATCTGTTTGGGGTTGATTTAACTGAACCAGAGAAGGCCTTGGACTGGATAATAACCAGAGAAATCTTTGGAGTCGATTTGACTGAACCAGATAAGGTCTTAGAGTCTTGAAATATGATTGAGAATTTAGCTGAATCTTTCCTGAAAGGTAAAGGTCAGTCATATGCAATGCATGATATGGACCAAGCAATGATGTTCTCAACATAGATGAGATTTGTAAGATATGATGCGTCTATGCATGCCATAATGATGTATGTGATGTTTAGGAATGTATGTTTTCGTCTAGGAAAGTAAATCCTTGACGGGTGCCGGGAAGTCACTCCTGGGCTGATGTTGGCAAGCAGATCTTTGCTTCCGCTGGGGATGATAGTTGCAAGAATACCGGCAGGAGAAGATAACTCCGTTGGGGAATAAACTTGGCGAATGGAATAACTCTGCGGGGAGGAAAGTACTATGACGATCTTGCTGGGGAGCAATACTCTGTGGGGAGAGAGATACTTTGCTGAGTTGTTGATAGTAACTTGCTGGGGATACCATTGTTGTGTTGGAAGTGTTGATAGACTTCGCTGGGGATAAGAGGGCTTCGTCGAAGACGCTCTTTCCATGGCTTTTGGATGAAGATAACCCAGTTATATCCTGGTAAGGAAATAACTCTTGAATAAAGCCGGGAGACGCGTTCGTGCTCTGCGAGGATAAGCTTCCAGAATCTACTGAGGATAAGCTTACTGCTTGGGAAGATGGATTCCAACTTTCCTGGGGGGAATCTTGATTGGACTCTCCTGGGGAAGTTTGAACTGTAACGGGGAAGTGATTCCACTGAATGTTTGATATATCGCCGGGGAACAATCTTTAGGCCAAGACTGCCGGGGATGCTTGTTAAGAGTGTATATATACTGCTGGGAAATGTTGAGATCTGCGGGAGGATACCCAACTCCTTTAAGGTTTGATTGCAGCTTTGCTTGAGGAGAGTGTACTGACTTGCTGGCTCACTCTCTGGGGAATTGGGATGTACTGGTTATGTTCTTCAGCTGAACTCACCTTGATACCTTGGAGGACAGAACAATTAGATTGCTTAGACAACTCTTTATTGCCCCTGTTTCTGAGGTTGGAGAAGAAGACCTGTGAGGGGCTGATAGTTGTTGATGGACCAACCTTCTTCTGGTAGGCAGGTGACAAGATGACAGGACATAGTCGTACGCTTTGATCCCTAATTTTTGCCTGGACCGCCCTTTCGGGTTTTCAGTCCACCGGGATACCCATTTTTGCCCAAGCCGCCTTTCCAGGTTTTCGACTTGCCGGGTGTACAGATTTTTTCATTTCATCCCTTCATTTTTCCCGAACCCTTTTGGTTCGCTGGGAGACCCTTATTTTTGCCTAGGTACGTCGACCTAGCGGGTCTTTGATTTTGCGTAGTATCTTTTCGACTATGTCCATGTTCTCAGAATGTAGGGAGTTGCCCCTGTCAGAAGTGTTTTGTCATGCCACCAGAAAGTGTTTGATCAGGCAATATTCGTTGTTGGAATGCCCTAAGTGACTCAGGTGGAGATTTGCCCCAGGCTATTTGGCCTTTGAGAGATTCCCCGAATCTTGATTGGATTGCCCCAGATGACTGGACCATGATCATGTCTGCCCCTTGATTGGAGGTACTTCTGTTCATTAGGACTTCGTCGTGCGAATTTCTATGCTGTTCAAACAAAAAGTCATATGCAAACAAAGTTATGTTAAAAATGCAAAGCCTATGTCTGTTTTGAAGATTTTGAAAATGCATTCTTTTTCCATAAAACAAGTGAATGTTTGTAAAACGTGATGTCAACTCCGTATTTACCGTAGGCCTTAAGGAGTCAGGATACCTTTTGTAACAGTATGCTTTCGAACTAACCCATGCTTCAGCTAGGACTTTTAAGGGTTATAACGTGGTCTGGTTCACGGTTTAAGAAACAAAGGATAAAGGCTTAAATTATTTGTACCCACCCGCTCTTCGTGATGTTCTCCAAACCTAAACTCAGTTGATCATACGTTAGACCTTGTTTGAGTCTTTGCTCTGATGTTCCAGTGATGGTTCGGATGTTGATAACTTATTTTGAATAGGCAGTCATTCCTTTTTGTTGAGAGTTTGTATGACCTCTTTTTTTGATTTTATTATCCCTATTTTTTGCCTGAACTGTTTCCTTTTTTGGAATTACAGTCAGTGGGATGCCCCAGCTTTGTAAGTCTCCTTCATGGGTATTTTGACTTATTGGGCTTCTTTTTTTTTATTTTTTATAATGACTGCCTATCTTTGTGATTGTTCGGAATCATCATTGTCTTTCTTTGTTTTGTAAAGATCTCTTCGGTGCCATTCGTCATGCACTTGGATCAACTGAGAGACTACCCTGCCCCGGGTTATGATTAAGGGTTTTAAATTTCGAAAAGAAAAACTCCTACTTCTTTGGCTCAAAGGGGTTGACGAGGGATTATCTTCCTTATAACTCCAGTGTTTGGGAATTGAAACAATGCCTGTACTTCATCAGCGGGGTCTGTTCAAAAGCATACTGTAAAGATAGCGGTATCGTTTTCGTCATCCTCCCTCAAGAGGCTTTAGAATTTTAGATCAAGAGTTGACATCAGAAAAAATATGAAAACAGTTTGCATATAGTGAATGCGAATATATTGCTTCAAAACAGACATATGCGATGCATTAATGAACTAACAACGTTTAATCATGAATAAATGTTTGAACAGTTAAAAGAAAGTTACAACTTGAAAATTCTAATAAACACAAGTCTTCCAGTCTCAGGGCTTATTACTTCGACTGGTGCATCTTGTAGGGATGGCAGGAGCATTCAGCCTGGCCCATCTGGGTGAAATCCACAGCTCTTTCATTAATCAGATCTTGAATCTTATTCTTCAAAGCCCAGCAGTCGTCGGTGTCATGTCCTGGACTGTCAGAGTGGTATGCACATCTTTCCTCGGGATTGTACTTTAGGGAGGTTGTGTTGAGACGCTTAGGAGGGTCCCTTAACGTCACCAGATTCAACCTCAACAAATGTTGTAAAGCTTGAGACGGTGACACGTTGAGTTTGGTGAACTGCCTTTTAGGCTTGTCTGGCTTGCTCTGATCAGCCCGTTGTTCTGGGCGAGGTCGTTGTTGGACCTGAGAAGTAGTAGCAACTCGGAGAGGTCTATTCATTGGACCCGACCTTTGCCTTCTTGGAAGCTGTTCTATGACCTGGTCCCTGATTTGGGCTGGTTGCTTCATGTCTTGATGAAGCTGGCTGATCATGGCTCTCAGCTCTCCTTGCTCCTGAGATAAACCTTGAATGAGGGCCCTTTGCCCCAGCATCTGGGTTTTCAATGTGTCTACCTCAGCTTGTAGACGTTTCAGCTGTTCGTCCTTGTCATCTTCAGGACTCTTTCTGATCAGATTCCCCATGAGGAGTGTCCTCAACTCTTCCTGCCCCTTGGATAGGCTTAAAAAGATCTCCCTGAACTGAGTCTCTTGAGCACGAGGTCCCTGGTTATCTTGTTGTGAAGCCATTGCTGAAATAAACAGCGAGAGGGTGAGCAACCTGTAAAAGGGATACCTGCAATGCAATGATATGTATGATATGCCTGCAATGTTTTCAAGGACCTCGCAGGGTAAACAAGAAAATTGTTAGCATTGGAAACTGGTGACTTGATTAAAGGCACTTCATATTGCTGAGAGTCCTTCTTCAAAGGGTCAAAAGCTCACCATATCCAGTGGGTCATAGCCCCTGACTTTAATCATCATGTCTGGTTTTGATTTCCAAACAACCTTGGTTAGGGGGGCCTTCTTCAGGAGTCAGAGCTCACCATATCAAGTGGGTCATAGCCTCCGACAACTTTGGCTAGAGGAAAATAAATCCTCTTTGCCCCTTGCTAGATGTTTGATTCATCATGACCTGCATCACAAGCCCTTGAGATCCTTGAAATGGATTAGTTTTTTATGCAGGATGTATGCAATGGTATGATGTCATGCTATGCATGGGGTAATGTAGGTAAACCCTGTTATGAGTCCCAATTAAGGACTATAAACAAAACCTGCAAGTAGTTCATGTGTCAGATAACAAGCATGCAAGTAGTCAAGTACGAAGGCACACAAGTCACACAAGAGAAGGCCTTAGAGTTTAGGCCAGCATGAGGTCTAGGTATTACCCTCTTGAAGTTGGTGGGCTCAACCTGTCCTATTAGAAGTAACCGGGTTCTAAGGGTCCCAATATCACGGGATTGCTTTCATTGTTCATCGTTTCGATTTAGCCACTGAACTGGCGACCGAAATATTCCAGGAAAGCAACCCTCAATTGAGTGTAGTATCGAGTATCAACCAACCTCGGACTGCACCAAAGTCAGTTATCTCACTACCCTAAAGAGGCCAAGATGGTTCAATTAAGGTTCCTAAGGTCTGTTGATGCTTCATGACACCACGCGGAGGCCCCGTACTCTCCTTGACTGAACTCAAGGGTTACCGGTACACACCAAAGTGCCACATCAACGTAGCAGACTGTTTCAACCATGTCGGTATACCCCGCACAGTTCCCTCACAGTCTTGTTGCTACTTTCTAAGAAGGTATCCCCCAGATCCGGGTTAGGATCTATAGAACTCCCAAGACAGTCCCACAATTTAAAGCACACAAGGAAAACAATTGAAAACACAGTTATGAACTATCCCTAAGGTACACCTCACTTTATAAAAATATCCCCAGCAGAGTCGCCAGTTCTGTGATCGGTGGATCAGGAACTGACTGTTTAACGCTGGTTCGCGAAATGTCGCGGAAGCAAGAGTCGCCACCGTCTTTTATTTTCTCCAAATGGAAAGGACAAAAGCACAGAAAAATTCCTTATAGAGATTGCTCTCGGTTCGGGAGGTAGGTTATAGAAAGGGAAGGTGTTAGCACCCTTTCTATCCATGGTTATCCATGGGCTCTTAGATACTTGCTCATTTGTGTTTTCAAAATGGTTTGTTTGCTTTTCAACTGTGGGTTTAAAAAAGGTTTCTTTGAAAATTCCAGTTCGACTCTTGTATCGGTCCTCAAGAGTGTTTGAAAAATTTGCTTTCGAAAGCTTTTTGAAAATGTGTTGGTGTGAAAAGTATTTTTGATTTGTTTTGTTTTGAATTAGAGCAAGTATCCACGAGTCGTCTACCTACCCTAAGGAATTCGTCTGTGTAAATATCCTTTAAAGTAGTGCCATCCCACCATTGAGAGGTAGGTAGCACCACCGTTGGAGGTGTTCGGGTCAATTCGAGGTTCGGGACATGGTGATCACCAGAGCAATGGGAAGATACCTTAGAAGCTACCCTCATGCCAGGTTCCCGGATCATGAGGACTTACTAAGACATCCTCTACTCGATGATCACCTTTCGAGGCAAGGCAACAGTGAGGCGTACCCTAGGGGTGGTGTGTGAATTTGTGTGTCGTTTTCATTTGCATTTATCTTGTCATGGTATAGATGATCTAGCGTTTGTTTTTATTTGTTGTCATTCATTCTTGCATGCCTTGATTAACAGTTAAAAGTGCGAGAAAAGTAAAATTATAAAGCTATTACAAAAGGCGCGGGTCCACATCGCCAAAATTTCTTGAACCCGATTTGACAGAAAAATAAAGAATTAAAGAAAAGATTAAAGTGAGAGAAATTAATTACACGGCTTTGGGAGAGATACAGAAATATTAAAAGAAATAAAATAAATATGCGAATTAAATGAGAATTAAAAAAACGAGGGCGTTGGACCCTTTTTGCAAAATTAAATTAACTGATGAAATTAATTAATTAAAAAAAAGAAAGAAATTGTTTTTGGTATTTTTTGGTATTTTATGATTTTAACGGGAAAAAAGAGTTAAATGCAATTAAACCTAATTCTACAATTTTTATTTGTTAAGAAAGCATATTAAAGTTTAACCTAAAATTAACCCTAATTAATTTACATGCAATTTTAATTTATAAAAATAAAAATAATATTTAATTATTAATTACTGTGGACAAAAAAGGATAAAAATTAATTAAACCCTAATTCTATAAGTTTTGAGTTTTAGTGAAAAATGTTAAAATTAAAACCTAAATTTAAAACTAATCAATTAAAGTTATTTATTTACAAAAATACTAAAATAAAAATATTTATTATTTTTTATCTTTTCTGATTTTTTTATTGTTTTTGTGTTTTTTATGAAAAAAAATTAAATTAATTAAAAAAACAATAATTAAAGAAAGTAAAAATAATTAAAAAAAACACAAAGAATGAAAAAGTTTGCAAACCTAGGGGGTCTGCCCCTAATTTGGGAGGTTTTTTTGTAGTGATTCAGGCCCATTTGTTTTTGGCCTCTTTGACTTTCCAGGAATTATGCACATGCGCTGACCATAGTCCACCATGTTCCACATATCCTGGCCTTTGATTGAATGCTCTGGGACGCGTGGACGTTTGATTTTGAAGGCGTACAGTGGTCTTTACACTGAAAACTGCATAGGAACATTAAATGGAAAATAATATGAAAGGGGGTGAGGACCTGGGGCTCGAACCCAGGTCCTAGAGATTACCAGCGATGCACTCTACCAACTGCTCCACTCAACGCGTTTGTATATTTGATAACAAACAAATAATATAATCAAATATAATAACTAATGGATTTCTGGCGCGAATATTTGAACGAACCAATCAACACTTGCCACTGCATCGTCTTCCTCGTTGTTTTGTTTTCCTGAAAAAAATAGCAAACATTTAACGGGGGTTTTGAACCCCCTCAAAACATGCTTATTCTGATAATAGCGATTAGGCCATGTGGCCTCAGAAATTTGGCGCGATGGTCTCTTCCAATTCGTCCCAACCTGCTGATTTTGTTTATGGCATTGACATGTCTCAATTTTACAGGGATGGAAGACGCCTAAATTGAAAACCTGGAAACCCTAGATGTCACTAATGGTGAATCCTCATATGGGGCACGAAAACAAAATTAAACCATTGGGTTAGCATTAGAATCAAACGATGAACATGAATCAAGCGTTAAAATTTACAAAAGATGCATGAATTGAGATGCACGAATATGAATTTTTTTCTGTACAGGTGAGATCGTTCTCACGTTTCTGGGCACGAAAGTTTGCAGTTTTTGATCCAAATCCCTTCTTTGAAGCCTCAGCAAGCTAATGAGATAAAAATCTTGCCTTGAATCGTCCTAGAACTAGGTTTTCAGAATTGGAATTTTTTTTTGCCAAAAAATTGAGTTTGGTAATGGAGTTTATGTGCAGCTTTTCTGGTTAATGGCATTAGGGTTGCGTTTGGTACTTATGTATGAATGATTTAGGGTTGAAAACTTGATCCAAAACCTTTGCATTCATGGTTTGGAAGATTTGATTTTTCAAGATCTTTTTTCAATATTTTCCATGCTATTTGGTATCAAATCATGACAAAACCTTCCACAAATGATTATGCACGAATCTTGAGTGTCCAATGAGAATATTTTCTGCACAAAAAGATTTGATTTCATTGGTTTTATATTTTTCATGTATTTTATTTAATTAAATGAATTATTAATAATAAAAAATTCAAATAAATAAATAAAAATGGAGAAAAACTTCCCTTTGGGCCAAATGGTCGTGCACATGCCTTGGATAATGAATTGTGGAAGAAAAAGAGGCCCATTAGCAATTTTAGGTCATTTGAATCAATGTTGACTTTTCAAAATATCCAAAAATTTCCCAACTTCCACAAGGCATAACTTGCTCAATTTTTAAGATTTTCTCATGTTCTTGGACATTTTGGAAAGTTCTTTGAGTCCTATAACCAATGACTTTGGTCCCATGTCATTTTTATTTACCAATATCAAGTTATGTCCTTTGACTTAAAGTCCCTTTTTGTTGACTTTTGAAAATGACCTATAATGTTGAAATTGATAACTTTTTGTGAGAGCATTTCTTGGACTTGAAGTATGAAGATGAGTTGTAGGAAATGTCTTTATCTTCAAAATGAGCTTTGGATGGAATTTTTCTGATAATCCATGTGAAAGTTATGCCCTGGTCAATTTACAGTTGACTTTTTCAACTGTCCAAATAAGGAAACTTTTGCATCTTGATGATTTTTGAGCCAAGCTTTTGAGAATCATGATCAAGCATTGATCAAATGATGTTTGTGGCTTCAAAATGAGATGTTGACCAAAAATTTGGATTTTTGACTGTCAAATGACCATTTTGCCCCTACAGTTGACTGTAGTGCAATTAGGGTTTTTGACTATGCAATTTTGTGCTGAAGGTCTTGAAACTTGGTATGAAGATGCTTGACCATATTTGTAGGCATGTGGGACTTGATTGGACCTTTGGAAACTTCATTTTCTTGATCAGAACCAAAACCCTAATTTTGACTGTTTAGGAGGCCCTTGAACTGTGCAACCTTTGGGGAGATTTTGAAGCTTGACTTGGCAATTTCTTGAAGAATATGGGAGGGCAAATTTTGGGGTACAACAGTAAGCAAATCTATCTTTGGATGTAAACGGGATGGGCGTGGGTCATCGTATAACCATGATTAGCAATGTTGCAAGGTATCTTAGCATTCTTTTTTAGGGACTAGGATCATTTTGGATGGCAACTTTTGATAGCGTCATCGAGGGACTATGATCTTGTATTTTGTGTGTTTTTGCTAAGACATCTCACATGCATAACATGACCATTTTTAGGCAACAAGTGGAGTTAACCCTAGGGGTGCATGTGTGAATAGTGTATTTTATTTGCATGCATTTAATATTTGATTATGGGTTGTCTACTTGTTGGTTTTATCTTGCCCTACACTCCCTAATTACTAACAATACATGAAAGCAATGAAAATACCGAAAAGTAAAGTCCTATGCTATTACAATCATTAGGGGGATGGGGTGTACAAATTTACAATTGGGGATTGCAAATTAAATCCTAAGTTACTATTACGACCACATTGAATGGATAAGAATGTACAAGAAATGTAAAATGGACTTGTTTCGTTTAAGAAAAGAAATAAGTTTGGTTTAAGAAAATATTTTTGATCTTTTTGTTTTAAGAAATAAAATAAAGCATAAAAAAATGTAAAAATATTTTTGGCATTTTTGATTAGTGAAAATAGAAGTGATGGCAAAAATGGAAAGAAAAAAAGGAAAATAGAATCAGCGTATTGCTGAACTAAAGAGATCAGAAGTTCTGACCATGGCGTGCTGCAAAAACAGAAATCATATTAGCAGAAATAGGTAAAATCAGAAGTTTTGGATCCATTGGGAACAAAAATATTTCAGAAGTTCTGATGCCACTGACAGAACTTCATCTCCCTCTCTATGCGTCAGAACATCTGCAACTGAGTCATTTCTCAACAAAATAGAATATACGCATATAACAGTTTATGGCAGGTTTCATAATGTTTCAGAGGGAAGAGATACCAGAACCATAAATCAGAAGCAAGTATTAATTTGATAATCCTAATTCTGAGTCCTAGTTTCTTCAAGAAGTTCTGGACTGAAATTCTCTCTACCTAGGCAGGAAAATACATGAAGTTTCATAACATGTACATCATCAGAATCATGATGTTTACATTATACTTTTGAACATGCAAATCTGACAATGCCTAAGTAATATGATGAGAGTCAGCAGAAACTTACCTTGCAGCTGGAAAATAATCTGCGAGCTGAAGCCTGGTTCTGAACGCTGGTGATGTTCTGAACAACTCCTTCACGTGCTCAGCAGGCTGGAAGCTTTCAACTTGGGCTACAAATGGTTAGAGAATTCTGGAACAGCCAAGGGGTAAAGTTATGACTTCTTTGAGGTGGATATTGATGGAGAGTGTGATACAGTTTGGCCACAGAAGTTAGGATGGCTTTTGAATGTATATCAGAAACTGTATGGGTGGTTTTGGTTAAGAAACACTTGAGGAAAAAAATGGAGTTTGAATGCAAGAATCAAAAGCTAGCAGGTTTTGTATTTTTGTGTTTGCAGTTTTTTTGGACTCTTGTAATTTTTGCAGATGTTCAAGGCTTTTCTTTCTCAAATTTTCGACCTCTTTACAGTTGCCAATGGTTTTCAATTTATAGGCAAGGATCTTGTAGCTTGGAGAGATCAAGGGTACAACCATTATATGTTAGGCGCTGACTTGTTCTTGAAGCAAGTTCAAATAGGTATGGTGGTTAGCAGTTTTTTAGCCGTGCCTAAGCTTGATTAGTAAGCAGGAATTAAGGAAAAGTAACCTCAAAAGCAACGCATGGGCCCTAACATATTCTTGTACAAAAGTTGCTTTTCAAGGATAACAAAGGTACTTCTATGCCACACGTGGGGAAATCCTTTGGATAAAGACTCAAAAGTGGTTGTGACCATTAAATGATGATGAGATTTATCAAACCAGAAATCCTACAAATGTGAGATTTTGCATCATTGCTTAATTTTGGATCAGAAGTTCACCTTCAGCGTAACTTAGAATAAACATCCAACTTCTGATCTTTATATCTCTTTGCTTCAGCATGTTCTGAAGGAGCTCTCAGACTTTTCAAGAGGCTTGCAACACGCTTTGTAACCTTCTTTGAATTACCCTTGCAAACCCTGACCGAACCTTTGTGAAAACTGGCCAAGAAGTTTTGACCAAACTCTGTCTTGAAAGTATCCGGAATTTGCTGAGTGCTTTAGTTTCATGGACGTGTCTTTGGGAAGTTATAACTTGAAATCTCAGCATTTCTAGGAGAAGTTTTGTTCTACAATGCTTTAGATCTCATGGAAATATAAAACTATTGAATCAGAAATTCTTCCAGAATTAGCTTGCATCATGGTGAAAATCTGATTAGAAGTTCTAAGCTTGTCATTTTTCTTAAACACTTAGAAAAAATTATAAGTATTTAGAACTTTGACTTTCCCAAAGTAACTTTGATTTTTGAATTTCTAGATGAAACAAACTTCATGTCTTGATGGAATATGATCCTTGAAACTTGATTTTTATCAAAAGTCACAGTTTGACTTTTTAGTGCGCAAATGACCATTTTACCCTTGTAAATGACTTTCTTGGAAAGTTTGTAATTCAAGGCTTGGAATTGGATGGAAACAAATTTGAGGGTCCAGGGTGATCCTCTGAGAAATGAGAGGGACAATGTTGGGGTACAACACTAAGCTTTTGTGATGATGAGGTTCCTGACGAAGGAAGAAACCATAACCTGGTTGTCCATATTTCCCTGAATTGTAAGAATGACTCTTTGTCCAATTTGATGATTGACAATGGGTCTTCTTTGAATGTCATACCAAGGAGTACACTCATGAAGCTTAAGTATCAAGGAGCTCCCATGTGCCCAAGTGGCATTATAGTGAAAGCTTTTGATGGTTTGAGAAAGTCTGTCATTGGAGAAGTAAATTTGCCCATTCACATAGGTTCGCACTTATTCCAGATCACTTTCCAGGTTATGGATATTGTTCCCGCCTATAGCTGTTTATTGGGACGACCATGAATCCATGAAGCAGGAGCTGTTACTTCAACCTTACACCAAAAGCTGAAATTTGTTCGTGAGGGGAAGATGATCATTGTGAACGGTGAGCAAGCGTTGTTGATATATCATTTGTCTTCTTTTAGCATTGTAGAAGCTGACGAAACCGCTGTTGGAACTCAGTTCCAAGATTTGTCCATTGATAGTATAAGAAAGAATGAGAATTCTATGCCTCGTTTAAGAATGCATAGCAGGTGGTGCAGAAGGGCCCTAACAAGGTGTGGGGGCAGGTTATCGATCCTCGTGTGAATAAGAATGGTACTGGTTTGGGTTTCTCCATGAAAAAGGAAGTCATGAAGCTGAAGTCTGCTTTGAATAAATATCAATATATCTTTGGCAATGCAGGCTATCTTCATCTAACTACTCCAAGGATCAATGCTACTCTCGAAGATGAATCAGAGCAAGAGATGCCGAACTTCGTGACGCAGGGAGTCAGAGTCTAGAATTGGATCACTGTTGATGTTCCTTCTTGCATTCACATTTCAAAGTAATTTTTTTGTTAGTCTTTTCAAAAATCTTTCATTCTGCCTAAGGTAAAAGTATTGATGTTATATGGGCATTGTGATCGGTGGATCTGGAACTGACTGTTTAACGCTGGTTCGCGAAATGTCGCGGAAGCAAGAGTCGCCACCGTCTTTTATTTTCTCCAAATGGAAAGGACAAAAGCACAGAAAAATTCCTTATAGAGATTGCTCTCGGTTCGGGAGGTAGATTATAGAAAGGGAAGGTGTTAGCACCCTTTCTATCCATGGTTATCCATGGGCTCTTAGATACTTGCTCATTTGTGTTTTCAAAATGGTTTGTTTGCTTTTCAACTGTGGGTTTTAAAAAGTTCTTTGAAAATTTCAGTTCGACTCTTGTATCGGTCCTCAAGAGTGTTTGAAAATTTTCTTTCGAAAGCTTTTTGAAAAGGTGTCGGTGTGAAAAGTATTTTTTGAATTTGTTTTGAAATTAGAGCAAGTATCTAGAGTCGTCTACCTACCCTAAGGAATTCGTCTGTGTAAATGTCCTTTAAAGTAGTGCCATCCCACCATTGAGAGGTAGGTAGAACCACCGTTGGAGGTGTTCGGGTCAATTCGAAGGTTCGGGACATGGTGATCACCAGAGCAATAGGAAGATACCTTAGAAGCTACCCTCATGCCAGGTTCCCGGATCATGAGGACTTACTAAAATATCCTCTGCTCGACGATCACCTTTCGAGGGGCAAGGCAACAGTGAGGCGTACCCTAGGGGTGGTGTGTGATTTGTGTGTCGTTTTCAGATATTTTATCTTGTTCATGTCATGGGTGATCTACGCTTTTGTTTTTATTTTAACATTCATTCTTGCATGCAATTTATTAGCAGTTAAAAAGTTGCGAGAAATATAAAGTTCCTAAACTATTACAAAGGCGCGGGTCCACATCGCCAAATTAAACCCAGGACCCGATTTGACATAAAATAAAGTAAAGTGCGAAAAATATAAATGTCCAATTTACACGGCTTTGGGAGAATTACATGAATATTATAAGAACGGAAATAAAAAATGCGAAGAGAATTAAAATCGAAAGCGAGGGCGTTGGACCCTTTTTTAATGAAATTAAGTTACGATTTAACAAATTAATTAAATTAAAATAAAAAGAAAAGATTTTTGAGTTTTTGGTGTTTATGGAATTTTAATGAGAGGATTATGGAATTTAAGAAATTAATTAACCCTAATTCTAACTATTTTTAGTTATTAAGAAAAAATATTAAAATTGAACCTAAAATTAAACCTAATTAATTAATGCAATTTTATTTAAAAGAAAATAATTAATAATTAATAATGAGAAAAGAAAAGGATAAAAGTCCTTGAAAACCCTAATTCTACAAATTTTTAGTTTATGAAAAAATGTTTAAATTAACCCTAGAATTGAAAACTAAATTAATTAATGAGATTTACTTACAAAAAAATATTAAATCAAATATATTCATTTTTTTTGTCTTTTCTGATTTTTACTATTTTTATGTGAAATTAATTTTTATTGAATTAAAAAGAAAATAATTGAATTAAAACAAATAATAAAGAAAAATAGAATAAAGAAAGGAGAAAGAAATACAATACAAAGGGGGGGTTCTGCCCCAATCAGGAGGTGTTGTCCAGCATTTTTGGCCCAATGTTTAAGGCTTTGTTTGACTTTTCAGGGAGTCGTGTGCACGCGTTGACTGATGCCTATGATGTTCATCAGATCTCAACCTTTGGATTGGAGTCATTTGCCATGTGGCATGCTGAGATTGTGGGCGCATGGTGAACCCTGAAGCTTGAAACTGCATAGGATTAAATTGAAACAAAATATATGAATAAAGTGAGGGGGACTTGGGAATCGAACCCAGGTCCCAGTGGTTATAGGACAACACATCCACCACTTGTGCCAGGCGCTTGCTTTGTAATGTTAGTGGGATGCAATTAATATATAACAAAACAAAATATTAATACTGTTAATTTAAAAACGCGCTAAAACTTGAATTACCCTTTCACATCTTGACACCTAAGCGTCTTCCTCCTCCATTCTGCATTCGCCTGAAAAAAGAAAACAAGATTGCGGGGGTTTTTAACCCCCACTATATGCTGTGTGAAAAAAATAGCGAATAGAAATCCCTGAATCATAAATTAGGCGCGATAGGGTAGTTGGATTCGTGTGAAGCTTCTCGTTCCAATGGTTCAAGTCTTAGGGTCTAATTTTTCTGGACGAGGGAATCCCTAATTTTGCAACTCTGAAACCCTAGAGTGCTTCAATGGTGATTCTTCATACGATGCATGAAAACTCAATTAAAACATAGGGTTAGCTTCAGAATGATAAGAATAATACAAAACAAGCATTAGAACTTAAAATCATGGCATGAATGATGAAATACGATTATGCAAAAAAGATGATACAGTCTGACTTCCAGTTACCAATTCTGGATGCTATGGACGTGGAAAAGTGTTCAGTTAGGTTCAGTAATGTCTTGGCAAGCTAATGGGATCAATCTTTTCCTCTGAATCGTCCTCCAAGGCAATTTTCAGTTTTGATTTTTTTTTGATAAAATTGCAAAGTTCTTTCTTCAGATGGGGCGCAGCTTCCAGGTCCCTTGGCATTAGGTTTTGATCACACTTATATGAGGATGGATTAGGGTTGAGTTTTTGATCCAAAAATCCTTGCATTGATGGAATGAATATTTGATTTTCATGCATATATTTTCAAATCTTTTCCATGCATATTTGATACCAATCATGTCCAATCTTCCCCATTTGAGTTGTGCACGAATCTTGAGTGAATTATGAGTGATTATACTGCATGAAAATATTTGATCACATTGGTTTAGTATTTTTTTTCCACATTTTAATTAATTAAATGAATTAATTGTAATTAAAAATTCAAATAAATAAATAAAAATGATGAAAAAATCCCCTTTGGGCCAAATGGTCGTGCATATGTTTTGGATGATGAATCTTGGAAGAAAATGTGTCCCGTTAGCAATTTTAAGACATTTGAAGCAAAGTTGACTTTTCAAAATTCCCAAAAATTTCCCAACTTCCACAAGGCATATCTTGCTCAATTATTAAGCTTTGATCATGTTCTTGGACATTTTGGAAAGGTCTTGAAGTCCTATAACCAATGCCTTTGGTCCCATGTCATTTGGATTTACCAATCTCAAGTTATGGCCTTTGACTTAAAGTCCCTTTTTGTTGACTTTTGAAAATGACCTATAATGTTGAAATTGATAACTTTTTGTGAGAGCATTTCTTGGACTTGAAGTGTGTAGAGGAGTTGTAGGAAATGTATTTCTCTTCAAAATGAGCTTTGGATGGAATTTTTATGATGAACCATGTGGAAGTTATGCCTTGGTTAAGTTACAGTTGACTTTTTCAACTGTCCAAATATGGAAACTTTTGCATTTTGAGACTTTTTGAGCCAAGCTTTGAAAATCATGATCAAGAATTGATCAAATGATGTTTGTGGCTTCAAAATGAGATGTTGACCAAAAATTTGAACTTTTGACTGTCAAATGACCATTTTGCCCCTAGAGTTGACTGTTGAGCAATTAGGGTTTTTGACTGTGCAATTTTGTGCTGTAAGTCTTGAAACTTGACATGAGGATACTTGACAATGTTTATAAGCATGTGGGACTTGATTGGACCCTTGGAAACTTTATTTTCTTTGTCTGAACCAAAACCCTAGTTTTTGACTGTTAGGAGGCCCTTGAACTGTGCAACCCTTGGGGAGATTTTTAAGCTTTGACTTGGCAAATCTTGAAGAATATGGGAGGGCGAATTTTGGGGTACAACAGGCATATCTCGTTGTTTTGATTTTTAAAATTGTTAATAAAAATTGTTTTTGATTCCTAAGTTATGTCTTTATTTTCTGATTTTCTTGGAAAATGGTAATCAGAAAAAATCCTTTCAAAATAAATAATAACTGTAAATAAATCAACATAATCACTTGTTACATGTGTCAGTTTCTAAAATCAATCACAAATCACATGTGCAGATTAATTAAAAAACTCGTTGAGTACAATGACCTTGCACCCTCTCCCAACTTTGAATATCTTGTGTATGTGGCCGAAGAAGAAGAATATGATGAAATCCCTGAAGAGGTTTTACGGTTGCTTGAGAGTGAGGAAAGTACCATTCATCCGTATAAAGAGCCATTGGAGATGATTAACTTGGGTTCAGAGGAAGATCCAAAGGAAGTCAAGATTGGAGCATTGCTTCATCCCGATGTGAAGAGCATGTTGATTGAATTATTGAAAGAGTATGTGGATATATTTTCTTGGTCCTACCAAGACATGCCTAGTTTGGATACTGATATTGTGAAACATTATTTGCCGCTAAAGCCAGAATGTCCACTAATCAAGCAGAAGTTACGAAGAACTCACCCCAACATGGCAATGAAAATTAAAGAAGAAGTTTTAAAGCAGATTGATGCCGGTTTTCTTGTGACATCAGTGTACCCTCACTGGATTGCCAATATAGTTCCAGTACCAAAGAAAGATGGAAAAGTCTGCATGTGTGTCTATTTTAGAGATTTAAAAAAAGAAATTCCAAAAGATGATTTTCCATTGCCGCATATTGATATGTTGGTTGACAGTACAACAAAATCAAAGTGTTTTCGTTCATGGACAAATTTTCCAGATACAATCAAATCAGAATGGCTCCTGAGGACATGGAAAAAAATAACATTTATCACACCCTGGGGAACATTCTGTTACAAAGTGATGCCCTTCGGGTTAAAGAACACTGGTGCAACATACCAGAGGGCTATGACAACCTTATTCCATGATTTGATGCATAAGGAAATTGAGGTATATGTTGATGATATGATTGTCAAATCTCAGATTGAGCAAGGGCATATAGAAGATTTGTTGAAACTTTTTCAGCATTTGAGGGAGTATCATCTCCGCTTGAATCCAAATAAGTGCACTTTTGGTGTTCGTTCAGGAAAATTGCTAGGTTTCATTGTAGGACAAAAAGGAATTGAAGTTGATCCTGATGAAGTTAAAGAAATTCAAGAAATGTCTGCACCAAGAACTGAAAAGCAAGTTAGAGGCTTCCTTGGATGTTTAAATTACATTTCCAGATTCATTTCCCACGTGATTGTAACATGTGAACCAATATTCAAGTTGTTAAATAAAGATCAAGGTTGTGTGTGGATGAACGATTTCCAAAGGGAATTTGAAAGCATTAAAGAATATCTGCTTAAAACTCCTATCTTGCTCCCTCCTATTGAAGGAAGACCATTGATTATATATCTGACTATGTTAGATAATTCTATGGGCTGTATTTTGGGACAACAAGTTAAAATGGGAAGAAAAGAATATGCCATTTATTATCTCAGCAAGAAGTTTACTGATTGTGAGTCACGATATTCTATGTTATAAAAAACATGTTGTGCTTTGGCCTGGGCGGAAAAGCGATTGTAGAAATATATGTTGAATTATACTACTTGGTTGATTTCCAAAATGGATCCAATAAAGTATATTTTTGAAAATCCTGCTCTCATTGGAAGAATTTCCCGTTGGAAGATGTTGTTGTCTAAACATGATATTGAATATCATACTTAGAATGCTATGGAAACCCGTGTGTTGGTAGATTATCTTGCTCACCAACCAATTGATAATTACCAGTCTGTTAAATATGATTTCCTTGATGTGGATATGATGTATTTGAATGTAAAATATTCTGATGAACCTTTGCCTGAGGAAGGTCCTGATCCTAAATCTCGGTGGGGTATGGTGTTTGATGGAGCTGTAAATGCTTATGGAAAAGGAATTGGTGTCGTGATTATAACTCCCCATTGATCACATATCCCATTTACTGCAAGGTTGGCATTTGATTGTACCAATAATATGGCAGAGTATGAAGCTTGTATCATGGGTCTTGAAGAGGCTATAGAACTCTAAATCAAAATTCTAGATGTATATGGTGATTCAGCTTTGGTAATAAATCAGATTAAAGGAGAATGGGATACTCGTCACGTTGTCTTGATTCCCTACAAAGATTATGCTATAAGATTATTACTTTTCTTTAATAAAGTTGAATTCCATCATATTCTAAGAGATGAGAATCAGATGGCAGATACTTTAGCCACTTTGGCTTCTCTGTACCAAGTATATGCTTGGAACGATGTACCTCAAATCACAGTTTGACGTCTGGATAGGCCGACTCATGTGTTTGTAACAAAGGGAATGTCAGACGAAAAACCTTGGTATTATGATATCAAATACTTTCTCCAGACTCAAGAATACCCAGTTGGTGCGTCAAACAAAGATAGAAAGACATTGAGAAGGTTGGCAGGTAGCTTTTTCCTCAATGAAGATGTGCTATACAAAAGAAATTACGACATGGTCTTGCTCAAATGCGTGGATAGACATGAAGCAGACATGTTGATGCATGAGATCCATGAAGGTTCCTTTGGTAACCATGCCAATGGATATTAAATGGCAAAGAATAGGCTTAGGGCATGTTACTATTAGTTGAAAATGGAATCTGACTATTACAAATTTGCGAAGAAGTTCCATAAGTGTCATATTATGCTGATAAGATTTATTTGCCTCTGAGGCTTCTCAATGTTATTTCTTCCCCCTGGCCTTTTTCTATGTGGGGTATTGATATGATTGGAATGATTGAACCCAAGGCGTCCAATGGACATCATTTCATCTTGGTGGAAATTGATTACTTCAGCAAGTGGATGGAAGCAGCCTCCTATGCTAATGTCACCAAGCAGGTGGTAGTACGCTTTATCAAAAACAATCTTATATGTCAGTATGATTTGCCAAGCAGGATTATCACTGACAATGACTCAAATATGAATAACAAGATGATGACAACTTTATGAAGAATTCAAGATTTTCCATTATAACTCGTCTCCTTACAGACCTAAGATGAATGGGGTTGTTGAAGCTGCTAATAGAAATATTAAAAAGATCATCTAGAAGATGGTTGTTACCTACAAGGATTGGCATGAGATGCTCCCTTTTGCTTTGCATGGGTATCGTACATCCGTCCGCACTTCAACAAGGGAAACCCTATTCTCTCTTGTATATGGTATGGAAGCAGTACTCCCTGTCGAGGTTGAGATTCCCTCTTTGGGTGTGATAATGGAAACCAAGTTGTCACAGGCTGAATGGGTCCAAAACAGGTTTGACCAATTGAATTTGATTGAAGAAAAGACAATGACAACTTTGTGCCATGGTCAGTTGTATCAGAAGAGAATGGAGAAATGTTTTGATAAGAAGGTCAAGCCTCGTGAATTCAGAGAAGGCGACCTCATGCCCAGAAAGATCATGTCTTTTAACACTGATTCTAGGGGCAAGTGGACTCCCAATTACGAAGGCCCATATGTTGTCAAGAAATCGTTCTCTGGCGGTGCCTTGATTGTTAAAACTATGGATGGTGAGGATTTCCCACGTCCTATGAATGCTGACGCGGTCAAGAAATACTTCGCCTAAAGAAATAAAAGAATAGCTCGCTAAGTTGAAAACCCGGAAGGGAGGCTTAGGCAAAAAAGAGCATCTCGGTAGGCTGAAAACTCGAAAGGGCGATCTAGGAAAAAGTAAGAGACAACAAACAAAATAAATTTTCCCGCTAGGTTGAAAACCCGTAAGGGAAACTTAGGAAAAAGTCAGGAATTTCTTGGAAAGTAACTGCGCCGAACAAGACTTGATCATTGAAGCAACAATCTTCTTGGATCCGCATCATACTTTAATTGAAGTTTCTGCTCAAGAGTTCAAAGTTTTTAGGGAGAATAGTGATCATTGTATTTCAATGTATCTTTTCCATATATTACCATTTTCCAAACTTTGTAATCATCCATGGAGTCTCTCCATTCGCAGACTACCATTCTATTAATAAAATTTGAGCCTTTATCCAATTTTTTGTAGTTCTTATTTTATTCTATTTGCAAAATATCATTTATTATTGATAATAATGGTCAAAACAAAAATATTTAGTAATAAAAATGTTTTTGAAAAGATTTTACCAATTACTTTTTAATTCAGACTTTGTGATTCAAGTAAAACAAAAGTAGTGATTCCAAGGATAGATGAACTCCGGAAAAAAATTCCCCAAGAAAGCTCTCCCAGATCACTCTTGCTGATATGCGCATGTGCCTCTTGTGTTTATTTCCTCGCATAGTTGGAGTTCATACCAATTGATATATGGAGCGATGCTGGGCCTCTAATCCCATTTCCCTAGTCATGTCTTGGTTCAGATTTCCCTTCAGGGTGTTTATTTGGTTTTGGTTTTGTATGGTTTGATGTCTCTATCCCAGATTCTCTAGTCAGAACTTGACGCATATTTTCTCCAGCTGAGTAGCTAGACAAGGGAAATATCTGTTCTAAGAAGCGTTGGAACAACTGTCAACTTTTTGGGTTTTCTCTTGCCAAGTGTTGAGTTTGATTTAAAATCCCCATAATTTTTATTTTTGCTGTATTGTTAAACTTCTTAGATCCCAAAATGAAGTCGAGAAGATGCTTCTCTGTGAAAGTTGTTATCCCTATGAAGCTTCATAATTTCTCTTCAGAGAAGTTTGCACAATCATTACTTTTGATATCGAAGAATGTATTTGGGCTCCCCTAGATAATGTGGTGTTATCCTCCCCAATGAAGTCAGCACGAGATCCCTAGTTGAAGTCTCGACGATGTGGTTTTCAGCTTCCCTAGTGAAGTGAGTATTATAATCTCCAGTGGAAGTATAGACGATACGATATTATCTTCCCTAGTGAAGTCTGTATGACATTCCCCGTGAAGCCTGGAGAAGGTTAATATATCCCTGCATCTGTTTTGGTTTATTGCTATCAGATTATGCTTTGATTATTTTTAAACCATGTTTCTTCCCAGTGGAGTTAATCCATGAAGTAGGAATTTGTTTCCTTGGTGGGTGCTTACTCTCTTATGGAATCTTTATCCTGGATGTGATTTAGCCGAGTGTTGACTTTACCCAAGCTGGTTTTGTCTGGTTATTCCTAATGTCGTATGTCTGTTTTGTCAACATATACATGATAACATTCATACATTCATACATACATCATGCATAGTTGAGTTTAAAATTCATTGCTCATTTGCATTCACTGATGTTTTTTTTGGCATATTACCCTATTTGCAGAGTTATGTTACCCTCTCTCCAATAGATTATCAACCTTAAGTAGAAAGTGTATATCCTTTCAATTTCCCTATGGAGTTATCCCTCATGGAAGAATTTTGATTTAGCCTTCCTATTCAGCTCATTATCTGGATGGAATGTGATCCCCATTTGAGCTTATTCCTCATTGGATTCTGTCTTGGTTGACTGTTTCACTTCGGTTTATTTCTGGTTTGAATTTATGGTCCCCAACAACGTTGTTATTATGATTTCTACAGGCTTTGAGCCTTGGTTTGACAATGTTCATTTATGTTGCGCGAGAAGACTTTACCTCCTCAACGGGAATGTATTTGCATTTCCCCAGAAAGTCAAGATTCATTTCCCCCGTAGAGTTATCATAATAATCTTTGTGAACAGCAAGTGGTAGGTCTCTTTATTTGAGAAACCTATATTTTCCCAGTAAGTCTATTAGTTCACAGAGAAGATTATTTGAAATTACTCTAATGGGTGGCAAGTCTTTACAATATGATAGATACCGTTCGTTGTGAAATGTCTCTAATGGATGGCAAGTATTTTCAATATGATAGAGACAGTTTGTTGTGAAATGACTCCAATGGATGGAAAGTCTTTTCAATTTGATAGAGACAGTTCATTATGAAATGACTCCAATGGATGGCTAGTCTTTTAAATTTGATAGATATAGTTTGTTGTGAAATATTTACAAGTGGCCATCTCTTTATTTGAGACAACTTGTATATTTACCCTTTCCAGGTTAAACATCTTGGTTAAATAAGAAACTGAGACCATTTCATGGCTTATGGTCAGGATTGAAGGGAGGTTTATATGATTCTCCATCAAATGGCATCACTTTGAAGAAGTATCACATAGAAGTTTGTTATGAAATCTTTACAAGTGGTTGTCTCTTTATTTGAGACAACTTGTATATTTACCCTTTCCAGGTGAGACATCTTGGTTAAAGAAGAAACTAAGACTAGTTCGTGGCTTATGGTCAGGATCGAGGGGAGGTTTATATAATTTTCCATCAAATGGCTTCTCTTTGAAGAAGTCTCAAAGAGAAGTTTGTTGTGAAATCTTTACAAGTGACAGTCTATTTATTTGAGATAGCTTGTATATTTACTCTTTCCAAGTGAAACATCCTAATTAAAGAAGAAATTGAGACCAGTTTGTGGCTTATGGTCAGGATCGAGGGGAGGTTTATCTGATTCTCCATAAAATAGCATATCTTCAAAGAAGTCTCATAGAGAAGTTTGTTGTGAAATCTTTACGAGCGGTGGTCTCTTTATTTGAGACAACTTGTATATTTACCCTTTCCAGGTAAAACATCTTGGTTAAAGAAGAAACTGAGACCAGTTCATGGCTTATGGTCAGGATCGAGGGGAGGTTTATCTTATTCTCCATCAAATGTAATCTCTTTAAAGAAGTCTCACAGAGAAGTTTGTTGTGAAATATTTACAAGTGGCAGTCTCTTTATTTGAGACATCTTGTATATTTACCCTTTCCAGGTGAAACATCTTGTTTGAAGAAGAAACTGAGACCGGTTCGTGGCTTATGGTCAAGTACGAGGGAATATTTATTTGATTCTCCATCAAATGGACTCTCTTCTAAGAATTCTCGCATATAAGTTTGTTGTGAAATCATTGCAAGTGGCAGTAGTTCACCTTGGTTAAAGAAGAAGTTGAGACCTATTATAGGTGGAAATCTAGATTTGGGAAAACTTATTATTATCCATATAGATCCTACCTTCAATGAAAGTCAGTAGTTCACCTTTAGTAAGTCGGTATTGTTTGTGTCTCTATCTCCAATAAAAGTCAGTATTATTATGTTTTTTCTACCTACATTTTTTGAGTCTGTAGTTCCCAGTTATCTGTCGATCGTTGTTATTCATTGCTTTTTTTCTCACTTTTTGAGTTAGTGATGCATTTTCCTCTCTTTGGGCTTTACCCCAGTAGATTTGAGAATAATTTTCCCTAGCGGAGATGACTTTCCTCCAATAGAGCTGAGTTTCTTTCCCCGGTCGAACCATTGTTCCCAAAATCGTGTTATTCCCGAGTGATTTATTTTCCTGGTCGAACACTCTTTCTGATCCTTTGTTTTATTTCTCGTACCCCAGTGGTGTCCTATGTCACCTTTGGAGTTGTCTATTTGCATGCACAATCATAAGCATTGCATGAAATCTTATGGCCAAAAATAAGGCTTGTTTTATATTTAAGTATCTTCAATCACGTCGAGACGAAGATTTTAACCTTCGTATCTCCGGATAGGAGACACTTAAATAAGGGCAGCTATTATATCCCAATTTCCCCCCCTAAGATTTCTCATCATCTCATATCATCAATACAACATGATCACACATTATGATTGGTTCTCTCTTTTTACTTTATCCCATCATCAAGTTTATTCTTAAGGGGTCAATAAGCACCTTGAGTTGTGTATGCATATGTGTGTTTTATGTTTACTAACCCTTAACCAAAATTCAAAAGATGTATGTTTTCTTATTAAACTTTGTGCATTATAGGTGTGAAATCAAGTGCATCTCTCTCATCTCATCAACTAGGATTTTGAGGGTTGATTCTCAAGTAGTTGGTTAACTAGTGGGACTTAGAAGTTTGAGATTCAAGGCTATGTTTATGGAATCAAAGCTCCATGGTTGAAATACTTTTTCAATTTCATTTAGGTCAAGATTTACTCAAAGTTGGACTTGGCATTCACCAAGGAGTTAGGTTCATGTGGTTATTTCCACCCATTCTTCAATAAACTTCATTGAGACTTAAGCTCCATTGTTTGAGTGTGCTTTAAGGAAATATCATTTCAAGACCTATTATGATTCATCATTCTTTTTTTGTCAAGAAAGCTCAAAATATTTAAAGGTTGGTTCAACAAGTTTGACCTAATTGAGCAAATGATTGATTTAGTGATCACAAGTGCATAACTCTATCAATTTTAAACATTTTGAGTTGGTTATTTTTGCTATGGATTCTTATTATCATCAAATAAAAACTCTCTTCACATGACAAGATCCAATTGTGCAATAAAAATCATCAAAAGTTGAAAGGGTTTTCAAGTCATTTTGGCACTCTTGAAGTTAGAGTTTGTTGCCTTCCAAGGACCATATCTTACTCATTTTTTGAGATTTTTGAGTGACTCTAAATCTATGATTCTATTTTAAGTGTCCTTAAAAAGCTATCTTCAGAAATATAAGTCTAAGTTTTAATGTAATACCATTAATGATTGAGAAAGATTACAAGTCTCCTTGAAGGGCCTTTGAATTTTAGGGTTTGACTTCAAATGATCATAATTTGGTCAATTTTTATTACCTTGAGCTCATTCTTTTTCCACAATGATCTTAAGGATTTGAACTTTAACCTTATTCTTTGTGTCAAGCTTGAAAATGGATGGAAGACACCTTGAGAGTTCAAAATATTATAGTTCATTTCATGGATTTTCACCAACTTCACAAGGTCATAGCTTTCTCAATTCTTGGAGTTTTTAAGTGGTTCAAATATCAAAATGTCATTTAATAGATCTAATGCCATCTTATTTGGTCAAAAGAAATTTTTTAGTAGAAGGCCATGTTTGGATGCAAGACATTACAAGTCACTTTTGATGCCAAACTTAGAAATTTTTCTAAGTGTGGAAAATCCGTGTGCTTTTGCTGATTTCAAAGAGACACAATTTTTGATCCAAAACTCCAAATGAAACCATTCTTTTCACATTGTAAATCTTGGCATGAGATCTCTTCAATGATTCAAAAATCACATCATATAGTGTCCTACATTGTTGGTGCCATGGTTGTGAAGTTGGCTTCTTGAAACTTATTATGGGTTTAAAGTCAGATTTAGTTTCGATTGGTTTGGCCTCTAAACAGAAAATTCTTGCGCATTTTTTCTCCTACTCATGTTTAGAAACCTTCTAGAAGCAATTAGTACCTTGAAACACAAGTTTTTGCTGAGTTTTAATGCCAAACATTTCACACATTGCTCATGTTTCAGATTCACACGAATTCACTCATTTATCTTCTCATTCACACGATTGAGCATTGCCTCATCCTCTCCTATAAATAAGATATACATTCCACTCATTTCCACAAGCTTTTGATAGCCAATTGACACCTTCTAAGATCTCATTTGAACTCTTAAGCTTGAATTCGATTTTCCATTTCCACCCTTCAAATCACTAAAAACTCCTTTAAGTTAGCTTCATTGAACTTCTCTGTAGCTAACCATACTTTTACCTTCAAGAATCATGACCTGAATCAAGCTCCATAAGTCCAATTTCATAGCTTCATCCTTGAGTTCGAACATGTAGTTTTCTCCACCATTTCGACTCAATTTTGTTGCTAGAATGTAGAATTTGGTTCTCTGGTGCTCATGGTATCCTTTGTTTTCAACTGTAACTGAGTTTGATACGTTTGTTTTCAAATCCCTTTTCAAATGACCCCCTAGTTTTTTCTAAATCGACTAAGCTATGGAAAATAAAATTTGACGTGAGGGTACCATTGAAACCGTCTTGAAGAGACGAAGCTAATGGCACCACTCTCGAGCTCCAATTTTTCCATTTCATGAACCTTCAAATCGCGTCGACGGAGGTCGAAAACGACCTACGTTTCTGTCTTCAAATTCGTTTAATGATTGATCACATGTGTTATTTCCTTAAGACCATAATATGCACAGCGTGTCGGATCCGTTGTATTAGCTTACTAACGCGTTTTGACAATGATCAGATGGTCCACATTTTTTGAGTTTACTTTTTATTTCTGATTTTTATATTTAATTTTTTAAACTTCAAAAAATCATTTCTCACTCAAAAATTATGAAAAAATTCACAAAAATATTTTCAAATATTATCTTTCTGATTCTTATTTTTTCATAATTTTATATTTTTTTTTATAAATTTTCTCTTTATTTAACTTGTTTTAATTGATTAAAAATACTTTCCTTGATTTTTAAATTCTGAAAAAATTATGAAAGGATCCAATGACCTCTTGACAAATATTGGTGACCTCATTTTATTTTTATTTCTGATTTTTATTTTATTTTTCAATATTTTTGGTTTATTTTTCATATTTCTTTAAATTTTAAAAATAGTTTCTGACTTAAAAAAAATTCCAAATAATTTGTCAACACTTATTAACTCATGTTTGACTCCTGATTATTTTTTTAATTTTTGTTTGGTGTTTTAATATACTTTGTGTATTTTACCAATTATTTCTCTTTTATTAACCATTTAAATATTGGTTTATTAAATATTATTTTATTATTTATTTGTACCTGACTTGGGTGTTATTTTGGGACAAATTCCTCAACCTCATTGGATCTTGGGTGTTGATAGGTTGAAAAATTAAATCCACCAAAATGGATGAATGGTGTTGATAATATTTAAAACCATTATTTCATCTAATACACCCCCCTCTTCATCTTATCTCTTTCTTACTTGTGCTACATGTTGTTAGAGAATGATCTACATATCATATCTCTAAACATATAATACATAGATTTCTATTGACCGACCTAAAAATAGGCGTGACTTCTACATAAGTCCACTTACGATTGCTTAACATAGCGCTAAATTTTTTCCCGATTCGAGAAATGATCATTCATGGCCTAAACCTATGTTTGCAAGCCAAAGTGTGTTTAATTTGAAACCTTTGATCCAATAACCTTGAGGTTCATTGTTATGAGGCTTTGGTCTTATTAATCCTCTAATGAACTATCATAAACTTTAGTTTTAAGTGAATCATTTAAACATCGTTGATCATATGCTGTTGCCTCGAGTGCTTGAAATGAATGATATACATGACAAAAAGAAAATGATACTTTTTGTTGAGAGGATTTGATTTTATCAATCTTCTAATGAGTTTTCAAATGAAAGTTTCAGGATGGTCATTCAACCAACCTCTAACTTCTAATTCACTAACAATTGAATTTTACTTTTTGCTTTTACTTTATGCTTTTATTTTATGCCTTTACTTTTATGCACCATTTATTTTGGCATTTACATTCCATACTATTTTTATCTTTGCTCACTTGAGCATTTATCTTTATGTCATTTTTACTTTGCTCACTTGAGATTTAATTTTCTTTTTGAAGACACTTAATAACCAACTTGAACAATAAAAATCCTTAAGGTTACTCGGAATATTTGGTTACTATCCTTGGAATTATGGAGATTATGGACCTCTCGGACTTAGGATTAGAAGCCTTGACTACCCTTAAGACCTTGTGAATCTGATTCCTATTTTGTCTGGACTTATTGGGGTTTACCCCAAGACATTAGATTGATTTTCTTTATGTGCAGTTTATTTCGATTATATGTGTTGTACCCCAAAATTTGCCCTCCCATATTCCTCAAGATTTGTCAAGAATGATCTTCAAATTGCTCAAAATGGCTCAAGGGTTGTACAGTCAAATCACCTCCTAAGGCAGTCAATTCAGAATTAGGGTTTTGTTTCTTTCAAGGAATTTTGGGTTTTCAATGGTCCAATCAAGTCTCATAGGCCTATATACATTCTCAAGCACCTACATGCCAAGTTTCAAGACTCATAGTGCCAGTTTGCACAGTCAAAAGCTCCATTTGATCTACAGTCAACTACAAGGGCAAAATGGTCATTTTGCAGTCAAAAGTCAGATTTTTTGTCAACACTCTCATTTTGAAGGATAATTCATCATTTGATCAAGGGTTGATCATGATTCATCAAGGATTGCTCAAAATTCATCAAGATTCAATAGTTGCTAAATTAGTGTTTTGTAGGAAAAGTCAACTCAACTTTGACCAAGCATAACTTTCTCATACTTTATGAGAAATGACCCATCCAAAGCTCATTTTGAAGAGGATGCAATTTCCTACAATCCATATTCACACCCAAAGATCAAACAATGCACTCACAAGAAGTTACAAATTTGGACATTATAGGTCATTTTTGAAAGTCAACAAAAACACCTTTTGTTCCAAAGCTTATAACTTGAGAATGGAAGATCAAAATGAGATGAGACCAAACGGGTTGATTAGAGGACATCTCAAGGTTTCTAAAAAGTCCAAGAACACCTCCAACAGTTCAAAATTGAAGAAGTTATGCATTGTTGAAGTTGGGCATTTTTCCAAAATGACCAAAAGTCAACTATCCTCAAAACTCCAATTTTTGACAAAAGGGCCCACTTTTTCCATTTGATTCAGTCTTGTATTTCCACACACGTGTCCCATGCTTAATTTCAGGACCAAACTTTTATTTTTCTATTTTATTTCATTTTTATTGATTTAATTCATTATTAATCAATATTAAATCAAATAAAATCCAAAAATTATTGAAAAGGGATCTTTGTGATTTGTACAGCTTGCAAACCTCATGTGACAACCAACCAATTCGTGCTAAGGCTTATTTGTGCACAAAATCTTAGATTTGGCCATATTTGGAAAGGTTAACAATGGTGATAAAGTCAAAACCTAATTCTTGAATATACATGGATTAAAGCCCAACTCTTGACCTAAAATCATTGCCTTATACATAAGCAAGCCACACAAACCTAATTCACGACCTAAGAACTGCTAAAATGGCTAGAACGAATTTGCAAAAAATCCTTGAAAAAGTGTGGGATCAAGAACGATATTAGAGCCGTTTTCAGACGAAAAGAAGAACGTAGCTCTCTAGCCTGATACCCTGTGAAGCAAAAGCGATCAAAACCAGACCTCAAGACCCCCTGAATAGCACTGTAAGTCCTCGCGAACTGGCCTCTGAACATGGAATACCAACTTCCAGTTCTTGTACTTTTTCTTCAAAACATTAGCATATTCATGTTTATTATTTGATTTCTAACCTAACTGCAATATTCGATTTTGTTTTTATGCCCTGTATTGTGATGCCCGGTTCTAGGGTTCATATGCTTGATTTTTAGGTGTTTTTTATACATGGAAAATTAGCCCCAATAATTGGTATAGGAGTGATCAGGAGGCAAGGACGAACACGCCTATGTTCTTGGGTGACGTTTACATGGCCTAAGGAAGATTTTTGAAACGACCTACGAAACTTCCTGCGGATAAAAATCCGCAGGTAAAAAACCAGTGATTCAATGAAGAAGACGCTGACGCGTCTCCCTCCCATTCGTCCTTTTAAAAATCGCGCGCTTTTATTTTTTTTTCCAGGCATATTTATTTGTTTGCTAATATATTAATCACTTATTGTTATAATATCAATTGAGGCATGGTGGTGTAGTGGCAGGGGCGAACAATAATTGAGCACTGGGGCCTGGGTTTGAATCCCAGGTCCCCCAACATATTGTTATTATTTTCTTGCAGTTGATCCAGCGTCTCTCATGCTTTGAGGTCCACCATACGTCTCAAATCTCAGCGCGCCAGATGGCTTCAAACCTAAATCCAGTGGTCATGAATGAAGGACCACCATACTCCCTGGTCAACATACGCGTGGATAACTTGAAAAGTCAAACGAGGCTGGAATGTTAATGGGCTTCATATTTGCTCTTGTCACTCCCAAATCAGGCCCAACACCCCCCTGGGTTTATTTCTTCTTCTCTTTTTATTTAATTTGGTTTTTATTAATTCTTAATTAACTACTAACTAAAATAATTAACATTTTCTTAATAAATTCAGAAAACATAGAAAATATAATATTTTTATTTATTAAATTTAATTAGTTTATTTTGTAAATAAATTACTTAATTTGTTTAGTTTTAATTAGGCATAATATTAATATTTTTGCAACAAAAATAAAATTAATGTAGAATTAGGTTTTAACCATGTTAATCATTTTTATTTTTTATTTTTATTTCCTTAAATATTCTAAAAAACCAAAAAATATCCTTTTTATTTAATTAATTAATTAGTTTAGGTTTAATTTAATTAAATGCAAGAAATAACAAAAAATCTCTTTCTTTCCTAAAAAGGGTCAAAACCCTAAAAAACTCTCCGATTCAATTTTTCTCGCGCATATTATTTTTTATCCATATAATTGTAATTGCTCCGAGGATGTAATAGCTTTAACCTAGGACTTTTTATCACTTTCATTTACTTTTCCGCATTTATTTTCAAGGGTTTGTTTTTGGCGATGTAAATACCCGACGCCTTGTAATAGCGTAGTTTTATTTTCTGCAACTATTAACTGCTAGATGTATGCTAACTAGGCTATGCGTGACAAGATCTCTCTTAACTGGAAAGATAACATAACTGGAAATTGACACATTTGCACATGCCACTCTTAGGGTACGCCTCACTTGGTTGCCTCGAACGTGGTCATTGAGTATAGGAAGTTTTAGAGGTCGCCCTCCTGTCTAAAGATCAAAGTTGCCTCGAAACAATTGCCTCGGATAAAATGATCTAAGACATTAGGGTTACCGCTAAGGCGTCCTACCATTGCTTTAGTGACCACATATCCCTTAATCGAATTGACCCAAAAACTCCAACGACGGTGCTACCTACTTCTCTATAGTGGGATAGCACTGTCTAAAGGACATTTACACAGTTTAATTCCTTTTGAGTAGGTAGAGGTTCTTGGGTACTTGCTCTTTCAAAACAAAACAACTTTTTCGCACTTACACTTTTTCAAACAAAAGTTTTCAACAACACTTCATACACTCTTGAGGACAGAAACAAGAGTTAAATCGAAGATTTCAAACAATTTTTTTTCAAAACCCACGAACACAAGAAAAGAAAAAATTTTTGAAAACACAATGAGCAAGTACCTAAGAGCCCGTGGATAACCACGGATAGAAAGGGTGCTAACACCCTCCCTTTCTATAATCTACCTCCCGAACCCGAGAAACATCTCGAAAAGGAATTTTGTTGTGCTTTTGTCCTTTCCTTGTTGGATAAAATAAAAGAAGGTGGCGACTCTTGCTTACCGTGACATTTTGCGAAAATAAACGCAAACGCGAACCAGCATTCCAAAACAGTCAGTTCTAGTTCCACCGATCACAATATGCTTTTTCTGTGATTGGGAATTCCTCTGTAATAGCCGTTACTCTGCCCAATTTTTGAGAAGACTTAATGCATCTGAAGCTTTGTATTCTAAAGAGGTTTAGTACCTTTGCTTGCTTGGTTTCAATCCAAATGATGTGAACTGTACATTGATTACATATGTCAAGTGTTGGCTTCTTGTTAGTTAGGCAGTTCTTTTCCCTAGCTTTTACCTTATGCTTTAAGATATTCCCTTCATCTCCTCCCATCTTCTTTAATTTCAAAAATCTTCTCTCTCCTTTTCAAAACTCTTCTTGTTTTTCTATCTTGAACCACTTTCATAATAACTTGGAATTATGTCCATATGTTTTCAAAAATATTTTCTTAATCAAACTTTAACCAACTTTATCATAATTTGACATTTATTGTGAGAAGACTAAAAGTCAATTAATCTCATTCAAGCCATTTTTGACACTTTGGCCTTTTACTTTAAATTTTTTTCTTAAAAGATTAGACTCTTGACAATCGTTATAGTGATGCGAGCTACTATACTTCTGTGATTTGTAGTGAAGTGAAATATTTTTCCACTTGGGTGTTGACTGAGGCTTTGTTGATTTTAAAATCCAAGCTATATCCTCCACTTTGAGATGATGCAAACTCTCCTTTTTTATAATCATGGGTAGTAAGTATATTTTCCACTCAGATATGACGATGATGTCTCTTCTCTTAAAATTAACCAACACACTGGTTTTAAATTTTTTAAAAGGAGAACTAAGAGTACCTTGATCCCCTATTGCACGGAAGGTGGTACATAGACACTAAAGATTCGCAACCGTGGCGGGTGCAAAATTGTAAAAAAAATACTTCTTTTATCATCTCCACCATCCTATTTTTGTATACAATATTTATAGCCAAAACACACAAATTTTCAAAGAGGTTCCTGCAGAGTACCATAAATGTTCAGGGTGCTAATACCTTCCCTTTGCATAACCAATTTCCGTACCTAGATTCTCTCTCTCTCTCTCTCTCTCTCTCTCTCTCTCTCTCTCTCTCTCTTTTGGGTTATTTACTCTTTTCCCATTCATCTGGAAACAATATAGCATGGTGGCGATTTTTATTTGATCTGTGTGAGCCAAGTCAATCCAATGACTTAGTCTCAACATTTCTACCGCTACACCAAGCCAGGAAGAAAATCCACTATCAGTAATATCAATTCAAAGCTAAACAATCCTAATTTACACTTCTCACTTAATCCCTACCCAATGAAATTTCTACCTAGGAACCTCCTATATATGAGAACCCCTCTCACTCTCAATCATCATAGTAATATCAAAAAACAATTCCAATCCCAGGGAATGTCTTAAGAAACTAAAAAGTAAGAACACTCTTCCAAAACAGAAATACTAAGTTTGCTTACAAGCTTCACTAAGTCAATACTCAACTTTTTTCTTAAAAGCTTAGAGGAGAAAAATAACTTGATATACAAGTAATAATCAGTCAACTCAAATGCATCAAAAGATACATGAGGACGTACAAAAACACATGGAGAAAATAAGGAACTCTCAAACCCTAAACCCTTATATTTCACAAGGTTTTACAATAAAACTATACTACTTAAAAACTAAGTCTTGGACGTCTCCTTATATAGACTTATGCAGTTGGGCTTGGACTCTTCAATCATATCCAATCTTCAACTATAAATCCCTATAGAATCTTCTCCATAAAAATAGAAACAAAAAATAAATCTTTCAAATATTTCCTAAAAAGTATCAAAAAGATCCTTTTTATGAAACAAATTAAATCTACAATTGTTCTTAAAAAATTTTGATAGGATGCGCATGTTATGAGTACTAGAAACCTCCAAAATCTCATATTTTTCAATCAAATCTTCAAGGGTATTATCCAGTTGTACTGTCATGATGTTCTGTTGTAACATGTTACAACTTCTGATAGAACATTTTTCAAATAAGTAACAGTAAACTCTGTTATATCAGTGGGTCAAGATGTTATGACATCTTATTCAAAATTAGGCTACAATACATGTTTTTCCTAATGAAACATGTTTTGGTAAAATTGTTGTCAACTACTTGTTTTACCAAAATTATTGCCAACCATAAAATCACATACCCAACACTAATTTTTACTAGGTTTGACATCATGCAAAACATCTAATGGTGAAGTTTTACTCACAAAGAAAGTTTTGAAAATGCAATGACCTAAGTCAAAGTTTTTTATTGAAAGAAGTGCAAGTTTGAAAATTAGGGTATATGGACCAAATATGAAAACAAGGAAAATATAGGCAAAAGAAATAATAATACAGACAAGAAGGCACAGACTTGACAAGTAGTCAACATACACAATCCCTTTCCCTTGGAAATAATAAAACGCATACCGATCACCGTTACGTATCAAACAAACTCAACTATTTGTGATTGTGTATAGATCATGCTCGGTAAGTTTTAATCAACTACATCATGATTTAATTCAACAAAAATCAAGGTTAATCATGTGTTTGTTTAATTGTTACACATGAAATGGAATGTAAGCAACCCACAGATAATATGAATCAATTAAAAGCAAATAGAGCATGCAGATAGCAGTCAGACCCTATTCCCACAAGATCCCAACCTCAATCTCATTAAGCTTTCATATTACATGGTATAAAGATGATTTAATAAGATGTGAAAAATGGAAGAGTTTGTCACTTACCTACCAGAGAAGATCTGGCGGCTCTTCTCAGAGATTATGCTAAACAAGAAAACTAGAGAGACTTTAAATTCCACGTATGGTGATTATTTGTTTCTTTTATTCTTTGTATCCTATTCTATTTTCTTTTGCTTGCTGCCATGTTATAGTTTTTGTGCGTCTGAGTTAAAAATAATGGTTGTTGTGTAGTGAGGTAGGTTTATAGTGGTGAGGTTGAACAAATTCGGGCTGAGCGGTTTACCAGGTTTTATGAGAGGTTAAAGTTGAATCGATGTGAAGTTGGTGTGTGAATAGAGGGAGAAATTTTGCAGTAGTTTATGGAAGTAGTAGTGAGTAGTGTTGTTTGAAATGTTGGAGGTTTGGAGAAGGTGTAGTAAGAGAGTAAAGGTGTATTGAAGGTGACTTTTTCTTCTCCTTTTGCCCAGTTTTGAACTGGTTCATTTATAGGCTGGATTGGTGAAGTTTTAGGGGGGAAGTGAAGGATAAGATCAAAGGCTAAACTTGGTTAACAAATTTGTAATGGTACCATTCTGATTTTTTCTCTGCTTTTTTTCTTGTTTTATTCTGAATGGGCTGGCACAATGGTTTTAATGCATTATTTTTATGTTTCTTTTTCTATAGCAGGTTTTGTTGGGCTGTTTTTATGCAAGGCTTTACAATAGTTTTTTTGACAACAGGTTTATACAGGTGAACAAGTTTAGACAATAGCATGATTTTGGTTGTTTTATGGATAGTAGTAGCGGGTTTTAGCAAAGTGGACAAGAGTTTTGTGTAGTTTGACACAAGGCACGATTTGGATATTGGTGCAGGCCTATTTTGGGTTCTTTTGCAGGTTGGGTACACTATTATAGTAGCATAAATCTTAGCATAATGGCATGGTTGGAGCATGGTTTGCATTGAAGATTGGAACAAAATCTTGAAGAATGACATGAAAACTTGAAAACTTTGGGATGTATTAGACATGTTTAGGACTTATGAGTTAGGATTATTTCTTGGATGTAAAGTTCCTTGTTAAAACTTGTATTTGAATTTGACTCTTGAATCATATCTTGTAATTGTGACTTCTTGGAAATTCAATGAAAAATCTTCCAAATAGCACCTTTTCACCATGACATCATCTTTAGTATTTTGAAAATGGTATGGATAATGATGTAATGACTTGATGATGATGTGGTGATTTTGGAAGAACTTTGAACAATGATGAGTTCTAAATCAAACTTTGAATGGATTGGTAATGAATATGATTGAACCTTGAACTTTGCCTAACGCTTGAATAAAACTTGAATAATGATGATGAACTTGAAGTTTGAAATTGAATGAATAATGGATGTTGAATGATCTTTCAATCATGAATGAAACTTGAAATGATGAATGTTTGAACTTTGATAACCTTGAATTGTTTCTTGCAACATGTATACCAAGAAATCCATATGAATAAATCTTCCATTTTTGCATGCTTTAACATTGATGAATCCAAATCTAACTTCACTTCTTCAAGAACTCTATCTTCAATGCAATCTTCTAATCCATACCGAATTTTCATGACAATCAACAAATATCATTAATGAGCTTGATCACAACATGAATACACAACAACATGTTTATATCATGTCTTGACTTTAATGATTAACAAAATACCAATGCCTTGAATCCTTGGCTTGAAGAATGAAATCCAGTGGACCTTAATTGAAATATTAACAAGTTCAAGCATGATAAGATGTAAAAAATTTCCTTAGATGTTCAACGAAGAAAAAGCAACTTGAGATGATGAGGGAAATTAAACCCTAGTTGAGGCACAATGCTTGATGTTCTTAATTCAAACTTATATTTGAAAAGGAAACAAAATAAGCAAAACATATTTTTTGTATTTTCATGAAGGTTAGTAAAGCATACAAGTAAGATGAACACAAATAGGTGTTTAATGAACTCTACATAGGCAAACCTAAAGATGAAAGAGCTAGAAGCCAATTATAGCTTGGAACCTTGATGCTATGCAATGATGCAAAAAAGGTGGGGTCTTAGGAGTAAAAATTAGGGTTTGACAGATGGCTCATTTTAAGTTTCTTCTATCCGGAGATATGAAGATTGAAATCTTCGTTTCAACGTGATTGGAGAGACTTAAATAAAAAATACACAATTTTTGGCCCTAAGATACTACAAATATGCTTATGATATGATATGAATGCATGACAAATAAATTTGTGGGGAATGATACCTCATGACACAAACTACTTCTAGAGAAACCAAGAAAAGGACAAAGGAATTCCTTAGGGTGATAACAACAAAGAGACCCAACTGGGGGGAGAGAAACAACACAGGGATTTCCAAGTCCTCTTAGAGAAAGGAATCCAATTCCACTGGGAAAAGATTAACTTAACTTCGTTGGGGAAAATATTACCTAATTCTATCGGGGAAAAGCCCAAAGAGGAGAAATAGAAAACAAAATAACACCATCTCAATATATGAGAGTAAAGAAAGGATAACACCGACACACAGATAACGATAAACTATCGACTTAACAGAAAAAGGATAGATAGGTAAGAGATATACCGACTCACAGATGACGGTAAACTACCAACTCACAGACGAAGGTAGGATTTGAATTGATGAAAATAAGTTTCCCAAAACTTTAGGTATTCCACCTAGAACGGGTCTCAAGTTCTTCTTTAACTAAGATATACTTGAAAAGGGAAATAAACTTCCCTGGCTTTTGGATTTCACCTGAAATGGGAAACAACTTCTTATTTTACCAATATATTACTTGGAAAGGGTAATAAACTTCCCCTACTTTTGGATTTCACCTAAAATGGGAAACGACTTCTTCTTTGACCAAGATATCACTTGGAAATGGTATCAAACTTCCCTGACTTTTGGATTCTGCCAATGGGACTGCTATGTTCTAAGAATTGGGAATTAATAACTCCATTGGGGATCTTCAAAAGATATGCGGGAAAGTTAACTTGCAAAAAAGGTTTCTTAAATAAAAAGAACATCACCTATAAGGATCTTCGCCAAACTTCTCTGACGGGACTTTCTGAAGAGATTACCATTTGATGGAAGTAAACTAATAACAGACTTACTTGGAAAATGCCATTAGCTGTGGTTAACATTGAATTTGAGCAAGTGAAATTTCATGACAAAGTATCTCCATGCTCTCGAAGAGATTGACCATTTGATGCAAAAGGAGAATGAAATCGCAACAAGTTATCTCAAATAAAGAAAGAAAAACTCCAGTAAGGATCTTCACCAAACTTCTCTGACAGGACTTTTCCAGAAAGATGCCATTTATTGGAGAATAAGGCTTCACAACAAACGTCTCCACGAGACTTTTTCGGAGAGATGTCATTTATTGGAAAATAAGGCTTCACAACACACTTCTCTGCGAGACTTTTCTGGAGATATGCCATTTATTAAAAAATAATTGATAACAAAGTCACAACAAGCTATCTCAATTAAATAGAAAAACATCTATAAGGATCTTCACCAAACTTCTCTTACAATATTTTTCTAGAGAGATTACCATTTGATGGAATCAAGCTGAAATGGAATTGCAACAAGCTTGTCTATCCAAGAGATAACCACCTGTTCAAATAACGAACAAAAGTTAAAATGAAATTGCAACAAGCTTCCTTATCAAAGAGATAACAACTTGTTCAAATAACGAACCAAAGTTGAAATGGAATTGCAACAAGCTTCCCTATCAAAGAGATAACGACTTGTTAAAATAAAGAACCAAAGTTTAACTTGATATTTCCATAAGCTTCTTTGTAGGAGTCATACCAGGAATATTTCCATTGGATGGATAGGTTGACAGAGTTGCAACAAGATAAACACTTGTTCAAATAACGAGTCCAGGGTTCAAACTTGATTATAATGAAAACCAAGGTATTCACAAAAAAACTTCTCTACTGAGGATAAACTGGAGAGATGACCACTTGATGTGAAGATAAAAATTGAATATTTGGGGACATACAAGCTGCTCAAATAAAGAGACCGCCACTTGCTGTCAAGTAGAGATTCAGAGTGAGTGTTACAACAACACTGCTAGGGAACAAAACTCGTCTTTTATGGGGAACCATAAATAAATTCCTACTGAGGAGACAAAATATTTAAAGGTGAAAAATAAATACACTCCCAATCTAGGTTTCACAGCCTAGAGAGATTCAACGTCAGAATTATTAGAGACCAAATTCAATCCAGGAATAAGCTGGAGAGAAACAGTCAAACAAGACTACCCAATAAGGAATACACTCAACTGGGGATTTGTTCTATCCAAGGATGGAAAGGAAAGTTAGAGCAAAATTCTTCCACGAGGGATAAACTCAGTGGGGAATTAGAAAGGATATACACTTTTTGCTTGTAGTTGACACTTTATTGGAGAGAGGAAATATACTACTTGGGTATAAACACAAACAAATTAAGTGGACCTAAAAACATCGAGAAATGCGAATATGCATGAATGATGTAAGTATGAATTAATGGATGAATGTCATGTATATCCTAACAAAACAGAAAAAACAGATAAACTGGAGATACCTGAATCAAGGCTTAGCTGGGGATTACTGGGGAACCGTTAGGTTTAGTATTCAGTTGGGGGACACTGGATCACGTACCCAAAACATCATAGTAATCTGGGGAAAAATGACTGCCATATGAAATTTTTTTCAAGGAAGATCATAAGAAGAACTCTGCTAGGGAGAACACTAATTTCTATGCATATAAACCGCATAATGATTATCATGAGTAAATAGGTCAAAACAACCTTTAATTCACAATTTTTCCCCATACTTCATGGCATACAAAGGAACTCGCCTCAAGAGAAAACCTTATACCATAAGAACTTGAATAATATACCCCATGATCTTCAATCTATTGGAGAGATTTGTCGAATCCTGACGTAACTGCCCCAAATTAACTGAAATTGGCACATTCTTTGTTTAACAATTCTTTTATAAAATATGTGCCTTGCTGATACTCATATGTAAGCTTCCTTGATGTCAAGACATTGTGTTACAAGCAAAAAATGTTTATTCTGAGAATGAAAATTCTAATGTAACAGTTATGTAAGCCTTGAAATTTTTATTGAAAAAATGTCACAACACCCTGTGAACGAATTACTTGTTAGGATGAAACATTGATTTTTGAAAGATGACATGTACATACAATACCAACAAATATATTTTAGCACAACCCAAGGGAGTCAGGAACGATATCTTGTTTGAAGTATGCTTTCGAAATAAACCCTGCTTTAATTAGGACTTTTGAGGGTTGTAATGTGACCTGGTTCACGGGTTTTAGAAAAAAATATTTTAAGGCTCAAAGTTTATTTGTGTCCACTCACTCTTTGTGATGTTCTTCAGTCCTATGTTCAGTTAACTCAACCCGAGTGTTCATCTCAAGAAAGGATTTTTATGCTGATTAAGGAACCAATGCGGCTCTTTTGGAATAGCAATCAACCTTTTTATCTTCGTGTTTTTAGTCACACGGATTTGTTCTTTGTCGAGGACTTTTGTTTTATATTCTTTTCTTTGTAATATTTTTTTCTTTTATTTTTGTTTTCCCTAAATTTTCCATGGACTAATTCTTTAGAATTGACAATCCAGCGGGATTCCTTAGTTTTTTTCCTTAGTCACTTGACTTAGCGGGCTTTACTTTTTCTTTTATTTTTTGATTTGAAGAAATCGCGTGACATTGACTTATCTAGACTTGTTAAAAGGTGATGACTTCCTTGTTCCTTGATAGATGAGGGATAATCATTGTGGTTTAACATCTTATGGCATCATGATTTGTGAAAGATAACCATTGTGGTTGATCTTTAGAAACACGTTTCTTTTGAATTTTAAACTCTCGGTCAAATTAATTGAAAACTATCCTGCCCTAGGTTAAATATAAGGGTTTTTCGTATAGGAAATATACTCCTACTTCAAGGATAAAAAAGGGTTAAAAGGGGATTATCTTCCTTATATCTCCGATGTTTGGAAATTTGAAACAATTCTTGTACATCATCAACAGGAGATTCAACAACATACAACCAAAATTTTTTACGTTTTTCAAGTATCATCACCCTCCCTCCACTTTCTTTCGAGGCAAGAAGATTAGCAAAAAAATTGGTATCATAAGGCAGAAAAACAATTTGAAATTGAAAACTAATATGAGTGAAACGAAGGGATTTCTTCAAGACAAACATACTCATTATATTATCATTATGATTTAAATGCAAACAAGTTCTACATGCAAATAGTACATTGATAAACAATAAGGGATTACAAATTAAAAAGCAATAAAGTGCTAAAAATCTGAGAAGACTCTTCATCAGGACTTGTGCTGAAGAAAACATCTTTCAAACTTCTCGGCAACCATCAATCATGTTTATGCTTCAGCAAAGGCTCAACTTGAACATTAGGACCAACGTCCTTAAATAACAAGATACCGCTTCTGACCAATTTTTGAACTTCAACCTTCAGAGTGAAACATCCTTCCAAATTGTACCCAGGAGCATCTTGATGAAAAGCACAGAAAGAATCAGCCTTATATCCCCATGGATGTTTTTTAGGAATAACTGGTCGAGCTCGAGTTTGAACCAAATTCTTCTGCAACAATGAAGGATACATATTTGTGTATGTCATTGGAATTTGATCCAAATTCATTTTCCTCTGGTTATTGCCTTGTTGATTTTGTTGTTGATGACATTGTTGTTATGGATGAAGAGCATGAGTTTGGTTAACCACAGAAGCAACTTGTTGATGTTAACGATGATTGTTTCTCCTTCTGGTTCACTTATTGAAAGAGTCATTACCAAACTTCTTCACAATGCTAGCTGAGCTACCATCTTTAGATAAATTTCCCTCTCGGAAATCTTCTTTTAGAAGTACTCCCATATTCACCTTTTCAAGGAAATCACTGGGTGCATTGAACATCATCTCCTCATGAAAGAATGATTTCAGATTTTTTGTGAAGACCTTTGTCATCTCTTCTTCCTTTACTAGAGGATTGACTTGGGCGGAAAATAAAGCTTTAACCAAAGCAGCCAGATGCTCCACACTAGCCTTCAGAGTAGTTACGTCTTTGTGGATTTCAAATATCTCTTGCTTAATGTTTTCCATCTTCTCTTAGAACGAGTGTTGTACTGATGAGACCAAGAGAAAGGAAATAAGACTTCGGAAAACTCTCGGGAAGCAAGACAAAATTCATAATGATGCATGATATGCAAAAATGCAAATGATTGTTATTTATTATTAGTCTTCAAGGAACTTAAAAAGTTATTAACATCATAGAGTAATAAAACTTTTTAAAATAACTGAAAAACTTCATTTCATTTATAGTTGGAGGGATTATAATTTTGAAGTACAAAAGTATCAAAGAGTACTAAACAAAAGAGCAAAGTAAGAGAAATCCTAGGAACCATAAGGAACCCCATGAGAAGAAGAGCCAATTCCACTTTGTAGCTTCCTATTGAGCTTCCTAATTTGAATTTTCATCTGAGCCTTCTTAACTATAAGCTTGTCAATAATCTCATTCCAAGCATTTGAGGTGGGAAAAATATCAGAGTATCTCTGAACACTATGAACTGGCTGAACGCTAGAGGAAAATAAATCCTCTCACTCTCTCTTCCTCTTCCTTGCATGATGTTCAAGCAATGAATCATTATGATGAAGATGATCTTCTTTCTCAATAAGCCAACCATCCTGGAGAAAAATTAGATCATCATTCTCTTTCAACTGTTTCTTCAATTCTTTCTTCTCAAGCTCTGAAGCATGGAACTTCCTCTCCCAAGTGTCTCTTTCTAGCTTCATCCTGACTAAGACTTCTTGAAACTCCTTTATATTCTCAATGGGAATGGTGGATGATGATTGAAACGCCCCGATATTTAATTATTTATTTAATTAAATATTTTTGAATATTTTATATTAATTTGAATTTTTAACGTCGAAGTCTGAATTATTTTATTTAGTGGCATGATAAATAATCGGATTTAATTTGGTGGAATTAAGTTGAAATATTATTTTATTATTAAGCTTAAATATGAGATTGGGCTTAATTTGTGGTGTTGTGAAGTAATAAGGGGGTATGTCTCTTAGGCCCATTTAGATTTATTAAGAGAAATAATAATATTATTGTATTAGAAATAAGAATAGAGGAGAAAGAGAGTTAGTGTTATCAGGAAAAAGAAGGAAAAAGAAGAGAAAGAGGAATATGGTTTTGAGAGGAGAAGAAGAACAAGAGGAGGTTACTACTAGTGCAAAATTCCTAGAAATTCCATCGAAGTTCTTAGAGATGTACTCAATCCAAGGTAAGGGTGGGGTTCTTGCTAAATAAATGGGAGTATGATGAATTTTAATTTGGGGTTTAGGGTATTAGTTTCACTACTATGTTGTGCTAAAAATTGGTTGTGTTTCTATTGAAATTAACGATTGATTTTAGTTGTGTTGTTATTTGTTGTATTTGAACTGTGATGGGTTAATGCTAAGCTAAGATAAATGGGTAAATTGAAACAAGAAATGAACAAGAACAAGGCACATGTGTAAAGGGAGGCAAAACTGGTTTTTTTAAGCTTCAGGCCTCCTGTCACGGGTCGTGTCAACTGACACGAGCACTCGTGTCAGCCTCTACACTCCATGTCATTTCCCTTTCCTTCTCCTGACACGATCGTGTTAGGCAACACGGCTACCCATGTCAGCTGTAGTAGCAAAGTTTCTAAAAATTAGACTTATGCACTTTTTCTGACCTGATTCGTCCTGTTTGATTCTTCTGCAAACCAAAGCATAAAATATGGTGATAAGGAATAAAACATCAATTAGTTTAATGAAGTAATGATTAAGTAACTACTAAATTCCTGTATAGAACCATTGATCAGTTGCCGAATTAGGCGGTATAATTAGTTGTCTGGAATTTAACGAAATTTGATCGGGTAACTAAGTTTAATTAGTAGGTAATTGTGGATATATCTTTTGTTGAAATTATATCGATTATGCCAAATTATCAGTGCAACAGGTTAAGTCGTTCCGTCTAGTTTAGGGGCATTGTTGATTATAGGTCTTATGACCAATGTTGTGTTATTTTGTGCTGATCAATGAATGTGATGTTGTTGTGAGATATCATTGTGTATATATGGAATTCGCTAATGATAAAGTGATTATGAATTATTTCTGTGGGTAGCCTTATGGTGTGAATCCTAGTGAATATATAATTAATGTGTTTTTGCCATGAAAAGTTTTTGATTCCGTTGATATGTTGTGTTGTAGGCCTTTGACCAATGTTGAACAGTGTGATTTGTTGTTATATCGATCGTTGTTATGTTGTCATTGTTGCGTTGTCGAGTTTTTGTTGTTTATATCGTCGCATAGCATAGCATATCATTAAAGTTAGCATGGATTGGCATGTTCTAAGTTGGAGCGAATGCTCACCTATGTTGGCCTGGATTGGCATGTTCTAAGTTTAAGGATTTTCCTTATGCCTCGGAATTACTGGCAAATATTTATGTTGGGAGTTTTACTCCGATGGTACCACACGCATTCGCATAGTTTCGAGTTGTATATTCGAGTCGTACATGTTGAATTATGGTGTTGATGATTTGTGAAGTGTTGAATTATTGTTGTATGAAATGGTGATTCTTTTTATTCTTTACCTAATATAATGTTTATCATAACCCTATTTATGTAGTTTGATATCTCACCCCTTCTGTTTGAATGTTGACCTTTGTTGGTAACGTGCAGGTAACCAAGATGAGTAGCCGATAATATTGTTAGTTCGAGTTCGGTGTCATTTGCTCTGATACGTAGCACTCGGAGGGGGGGGGGGGAGGGGGGATGAACGCTTGTCTGTTTTATTGTTTAATTATTGAACCTTATGTTGTTATTTGAGGAGTTTATTGTATTGATGTTGTTTCATGATTCAAAAGATGCTATATCTTATTTAGAGAATTATTATGAATCCGCTGCGTGATTAATCAAAATTTGGTTTATGTTATGAAGGCTATATTCATGAGTTGTGTTCATTCCACTTCTTTAAGTGTTATGTATCTATTCTAAAAGCATGATAGGTTTATGTGTTTTTGTTGAATATGTGACATCCTGATTATATTAGAAATTTTTATACTCTGATTTTCCGCTAATTGCTTGGGGTAGAATTGGGGTGTTACATTAGTGGTATCAGAGCAAGTCGGTCGGTCCGGCTAAGTTATCGAGTTGTAGTTGTTTAGAAATCGAGTATTGTTAGTTTTTCTTAACTGTTGTTTGTGTGGAAGTAATAGGGTAAGATGGCTGGAAGGAAAGATGTTGCGATTGTTGTTGCTCTGCAAGCGATGGCTCAGGCTATGCAGAATCAGCCTAATACTGACAAAAATGCTGGATCTCGTAGTTTGGCGACTTTCCAAAGGAAGAATCTATCGGTGTTCAAGGGTAAGCATGATCCTGATGGAGCACTAGATTGGTTGAAGGAGATTGAGAGGATCTTCCGTGTGATGGATTACACTCCAGTGCAGAAGGTTCGATATGGCACTCATATGCTAGCAGTTGAAGCTGATGATTGGTGGCTAGAGATGCGTGCAAGGTTGGAAGCTGCAGATGAGGAAATCACATGGATTTTGTTCCGTAGGGAGTTTCTAAGGAAGTATTATCCTAAAGATGTTCGGGGTAAGAAAGAGATTAAGTTCCTTGAGTTGAAGCAAGGGGACAAATTCGTCACTGAGTATGCTGCTAAGTTCATTGAGCTAGATAAGTTCTATCCATATTTTGATGGTGAAGGTGCTGAATTTTCTAAGTGCATCAAGTTTGAGAACGGGTTACGCTTGGAAATAAAGATGGTTGTTGGATATCAGAAGATTCGTGTCTTTTCTGATTTGGTAGATAGTTACAGGATCTTTGAAAAGGATAGCAATGCTCATGACAAGATTGTTAATGATAAGAGAGGCAAGAATCAACAGAACCGTGGCAAGACTTATGATGCTGGTAGGGGTAAACAAAGAGTTGCTCATGGTCAGAGGACTAGTGGGGGAGATGCTCCTGCTAGAGTTGTATGTTTCAAATGTGGGGAACCTGGTCACAAGAGTAATGTGTGCACTACTACTGATGGGATGAGGTGTTTCCGTTGTGGTTAGATTGGGCATACGATATCTGACTGCAAGCATATGGATATGATATGTTTCAACTGTGGGGAAGAAGGACACATTGGTAGTCATTGTCCGAAACCAAAGAAGGCACAAGCTGGTGGTAAGGTGTTTTCTTTGGCTGGGACCCCATCAGCTAGTGAGGACAGACTCATCAGAGGTACATGTTTCATTAATAGTACTCCTTTAATTACTATTATTGATACTGGTGCTACTCATTGTTTTATTGCTGCTGATTGTGTTGAAAGATTGGGTCTTGTGTTATCTTCTATGAATGGAGAAATGGTCGTCGAGATTCCGGCTAAGGGATCGATGACTACTTCTCATGTGTGTTTGAAATGTCCTTTGTCGATCTTCGACAAAGACTTTGTTGTTGATTTGATTTGTTTGCCGTTAAGCGGGTTAGATGTGATCTTGGGTATGAACTGGTTAGAGTATAACTATGTTCATATCAATTTCTATAACAAATCTTTGAGGTTTTCTACTCCTGAAGAGGAAGAAGTTGGTTTGTTGACTAGTAAACAGTTGCGGCAATTGATGCAAGATGAAGCACATATGTTCTTGTTGATGGCGTCGCTATCTGTGATCGGTGGATCTGGAACTGACTGTTTAACGCTGGTTCGCGAAATGTCGCGGTAAGCAAGAGTCGCCACCGTCTTTTATTTTCTCCAATATGGAAAGGACAAAAGCACAGAAAAATTCCTTATGAGATTAGTTCTCGGTTCGGGAGGTAGATTTATAGAAAGGGAAGGTGTTAGCACCCTTTCTATCCATGGTTATCCATGGGCTCTTAGATACTTGCTCATTTGTGTTTTCAAAAGTGTTTGTTTGCTTTTCAAGGTGAGTGGGTTTGAAAAAGTTTCGTTTAAAATTTCAGTTCGACTCTTGTATCAGTCCTCAAGAGTGTTTGAAAAGTTGTTTTTTGAAAGCTTTTTGCAAAGTGTCGGTGTAAAAAGAAGTTTTTGATTTGTTTTGAATTAGAGCAAGTATCTACGAGTCATCTACCTACCCTAAGGAATTAGTCTGAGTAAATGTCCTTAAGGTAGTGCCATCCCACCATTGAGAGATAGGTAGCACCACCGTTGGAGGTGTTCGGGTCAATTCGAGTTTAGGGACAGTGTGGTCACCAGAGCAATAGGAAGACACCTTAGAAGCTACCCCCATGCCATGTTCATGGACATGAGGACTTACTAAAACGTCCTCTACTCGACGACCACGTTTCGAGGGGCAAGGCAACAGTGAGGCGTACCCTAGGCGTGGTGTGTGAATTGTGTGTCATTTTCAGTTATTATTTGTCTTGATCATGCATTGAGCATTCTACGCTTTGATTTTATTTGAGCATACATTCTTTCATGTGATTAACAGTTAAAAAGGTGCGGGAATTTAAAATGCGGAAAGTAAAGGTCCTACGCTATTACAAGGCGCGGGTCTACATCGCCAAATTAAACCAAGACCCGATTTGAATAAAAGTGAGGAAAGTAAATGTCCTAATTAATATTACAAAGCTTTGGGGCAATTACATTATATCCACAAAAGAAAATAAAAATAAATGCAAAAAGAAATTAGAATCGAATGCGAGGGCGTTGAACCCTTCAAAGAAATTAAATTAAAATTACAAATTAATTAATGATTAAGTAAAGAAAAGAGATTATTTTTAATGTTTTTTTGTATTTAATAGAAATAAAGAAAATTAATTGGAATTAAAAGTTAAATAAAACCATAGTTCTAAATTGTTTTTACTTTATTAAAGAAAAATGTTTAAATTTGACCTAATTTAACCTAATTATTTAATGACAAGTTTATTTACAAAATAATTAATAATTAATAATAATAAGAATAAGATGAAATTATTTTATTGAGAAAGAGAATAAAAATCTAAAACCTAATTTCTACCTTTTTTAATTATTTAGAAAACAAATTAAAATTTAAACCCTAAATTTAAACTAAATTGATTATTAAATTTATTTACAAAATTAATTAGTGGATTAAATTAAATGTATATTTTTATTTTTGACTTTTCTTATTTTTTTGTATTATAAAATTATTTTTATGGAATTAAATAAAACAATTAGCATGATTAAAAATAATAAAAGAAAAGAAAAAGAAAAAAAAGAGAGGAAGAAAAATGCAAACATGGGGGGGTGGTTGTCCCAATTTGGAGGTATATTTGCAGCAATTAGGCCCATTTGAATGAGGCCTTGTTTGACTTCTCTGATTGAGTAGGAAACAGTTGACCAATGCGTATGGTGGATTGCTGGTAATGGCCATTAGATTGGCCTTCAGGGACATGTGGCAAGCATAGATCTGAAGTTGCATGGTAGACCCTGGGGCGTGTACTGCATGGAAGTACGTTAAAAAAAATATATTGAATAAGTGGGGGACCTGGGAATCGAACCCAGGTCCCAATACCTGCAAGCCAAACGCACTAACCATCTGAGCTACGTGCGCGTATTTGTTAGTATAATGAGATAGAAATAATATATGTGAAAAGACCATGCTATGCTGAACCACAAAAAAAAAACGCGCTATTATTCAAATGTCCCAATAGCAATAAGCCACGTTAGCTTTCTTCTTCGTTGCCTGAAAATATAAAACAGATAGCGGGGGTTTTAAACCCCCACTAAACGCAACCTGCAGAAAATAGCGATTAAGCAATGGGCAATGATAAATTGGGCGCGAGGTATGGGTTCAATCCGTCTTGTTGTCACGATTCCAATGGTGTTGGTCTTGTGGTCCAATTTTTCCCCAGGAAAGAAACCCCAATTTCAAACCTCTGAAACCCTAGGCAGCTTCCATGGTGGATTCGTGTACAAGGCTTAAAAGTTCAATCAAAGAATGCCAACAACTTTAGAATGCTTATGTTAGTATAAATCAGTGCTTAAAACATATGGAAAAGGTATGCAAATCAAAACACGAACATGAAAATATTTGGGAACAGGGCAACGTGGTTCTACCAGTTCTGGATGTATGGAGGCTTGATTTCGATTGGAAAAGATTCCTGGATGTGTCAGGAGTGCAATGGAATAGTTCTTTTGCTTGGAAAAGTGCTTTTGATGTGAAAACAGTTTCAAGCTTTTTGGCAAAAATTTCCAATGTTGTTCTTGATCTTGGGCGCAGCCTCTCTGTTCTTGTGATTAGGTTTAGGTTTGTGCATATATGTGGAATGAATTAGGTTAACCATCCAAGCCCAACAACCTTTGCATTGATGATTTGGATCCTTGATTTTCCATGTATCTTTTTCAATCTTTTTGTCATGAAGAACATGCCAATTATGGAAGATTTGCCTTTCTTGGACATGAAACGAATTGCCACCTTGTCTTAGTTGGATTTGCTGCATCAAAAGGATTTAAAAGCATTATTTTGTATTTTTCTCATATTTAATTTTAATTAAATGAATTAATAGGATTATAAACTCAATTAATTAATTAAAAATAAGAAAATAACTCCCCTTTGGGTCAATGGGTCGTGCATAGCTTTTGGGTGATGATTCTTGGAAGAAATTGTGGCCCATTAGCAATTTTGAGGCATTTGAAGCAAAGTTGACTTTTCAAAATTCCCAAAAATTTCCCAACTTCCACAAGGCATATCTTGCTCAAATTTTAAGCTTTGATCATGTTCTTGGACATTTTGGAAAGGTCTTGAAGTCCTATAACCAATTCCTTTGGTACCATGTTATTTTGATTTACCAATCTCAAGTTATGGTCTTTGACTTAAAGTGCCTTTTTGTTGACTTTTGAAAATGACCTATAATGTTGAGATTGATAACTTTTTGTGAGAGCATTTCTTGGACTTGAAGTGTGAATAGGAGTTGTATGAAATGTCATTCTATTCAAAATGAGCTTTGGATGGAATTTTTCTGATGAACCATGTGGAAGTTATGCCTTGGTCAATTTGCAGTTGACTTTTCCAACTGTCCAAAAATAGAAATTTTTGCATCTTGAGACTTTTTGAGCCATGCCTTGAAAATCATGATCAAGAATTGATCAAATGATGATTTTGGCTTCAAAATAAGATGTTGACCAAAAATTTTGACTTTTGACTGCCAAATGACCATTTTGCCCCTACAGTTGACTGTTGAGCAATTAGGGTTTTTGACTGTGCAATTTTGTGCTGCAAGTCCTGAAACTTGGCATGAGGATGCTTGACAATGTTTGTAGGCATGTGGGACTTGATTGGACCCTTGGAAACTTCAATTTCTTTGCCAGAACAAAAACCCTAATTTTTTACTGTTAGGAGGCCATTGGACTGTGCAACCCTTGGGAGATTTTGAAGCATGCTCTTAGCAAATCTTGGAGAATATGGGAGGGAAAATTTTGGGGTGCAACAGTTGCCCCTGTTCAATCTTCTTAGACCTAAGGATGTAGATTGGCTGACGTGCCTTTCGTAATCCGAAGGTGGAAGATGATTGAACACTAGAGTGCCCAGAAATTTGCGCTCACATGTTGGCAGTGTGATGGTGGGAATGGGCTTACAGATGCCATTTGGAGATTGATGGATAGGAAGATGGGCTTATAGATGCCATGTTGAGAGGTGATGGATAAGTGGATGGGCTTATAGATTCCATCTGGGTGTCGATCGCGTAAGAGATTCCTTAGCGAGAACTTGCGCACCTGAAAAAAGAAAGGTGATTACCTGACCTGTTACAGGAGTTGGTCTTCAAACTCTTTATATAGACGCACCCTGGTTGGTTACAGGAATCGAGTCTGGGGCTTCAAACGGTGATGAATGAATCAGGGATGGTTACTACCTCAACGGGACAGTGAGAGAAGCTGGGGCGATTACTACCTCAACAGTAACGATGAGAGAATCTGGGGCGATTACTACCTCAACAGTAACGATGAGAGAATCTTGGATGTCTTCTACTGAGTCTTCATTAGGAAAATCTTTAGGAATCGATTTAACTGGACCCGAGAAGGCCTTTGACTGGGTAAGAATCAGAAAAATCTTTAGGAATCAATTTAACTGAACCGGACAAGGTCTTGAAATCTTCAACTGGAATAAGAATCAGGGAGATCTTAGGGTCGATCTGACTGAACCAGAGAAGGCCTTTGACTGGATAAGAATCAGAAAAATCTTTAGGAGTCGATTTAACTGAACCAGGCAAGGTCTTGGAATCTTCAACTGGATAAGAATCAGGGAGATCTTAGGGTCGATCTGACTGAACCAGAGAAGGCCTTTGACTGGATAAGAATCAGAAAAATCTTTAGGAATCGATTTAACTGAACCGGACAAGGTCTTGGAATCTTCAACTGAGTCTTCATCAGGAAAATCTTTAGGAATCGATTTAACTGGACCAGAGAAGGCCTTTGACTGGATAAGAATCAGAAAAATCTTTAGGAGTCGATTTAACTGAACCAGGCAAGGTCTTGGAATCTTCAACTGAGTCTTCATCAGGAAAATCTTTAGGAATCGATTTAACAGGACTAGAGAAGGCCTTTGACTGGATAAGAATCAGAAAAATCTTTAGGAGTCGATTTAACTGAACCAGGCAAGGTCTTGGAATCTAGTTGAGAACTTAACTGAATCTTTCCTGAAAGGTAAAGGTCAGTCATATGTAATGCATGATATGGATCAAGCAATGATGTTCTCAACATAAATGAGATTGTAAGATATGATGCGTATATGCATGCTATAATGTATGGACATGCGATGTTTATGAATGTATGTTTTTGTCTAGGAAAGTAAATCCTTGACGGGTGCTGGGAAGTCACATCCTGGGCTGATGTTGGAGAATAGTGCTTTGTTGTTTCCGCTGGGGATGATAGTTGCAAGAATACCGGTAGGAGAAGATAACTCCGTTAGGGGATAAACTTGGCGAATGAATTACTCTGAGGGGAAAAATTACTCTAGCTACCTTGCTGGGGAACAGTCTTCTGTGGGGAGAGAGGTATGCTGTTGAGATGTTGATGGTAACTCCGCTGGGGATACCGTTGTTATGTTGGAAGCTTTAATAGACTCCGCTGGGGAGTAAGAAGACTTTGCCGAGGATGATCTTTTCGTGGCTTTTAGCTGAGGATAACCCAGTTATAAGCTCTGGTGGAGAAATAACCTTTGAATAAAACCGGGGAGACGCGTTCGCTCTGCGGGTGGCAAGCTTCCAGAATCTACTGGGGATAAGCTTCCTGCTGGGGAGATGGATTCAAACTTTCCTGGGGAAATCTTGAACTATACTGGGCTCTCCTGGGGAAATTTTGAGATGTATTGGGAACGTGGCTCCGCTGAATGTCTGGTATACCGCCGGGGAACAGTCTTACATCAAGACTGCCGGGGGTGCTTGTTAAGAAGGTCTGTGTACCCTGCTGAGGAATGTTGAGATTTGCTGGGGATATCCAACTTCCTTAAGGTTGATTGTATAACTCTGCTTAGGGAGAGTGCATTGACTTGCTGACTCACTCTATGGGGAGTTAAGATATATTGGTTATGTTCTTCGGCTGAACTTACCTTGGTACCTTGATGGACAGAACCATTAGACCGTTTAGACAACTCATTATTGCCCCTGTTTCTGTGGGAGAAGCTACTGGTGGAGTCTTGATGACTGCCGATTGACAAACCTTCTTCTGGTAGGCGAGTGACGAGATGCCAGGACATAGTCGTACGCTTTTGATCCCTAACTTTTGCCTGGACTGCCCTTTCGGGTTTTCAGCCCACCGGGATACCCATTTTTGCCCAAGCCGCCTTTTCAGGTTTTCGACTTGCCGGGTGTACAGATTTTTTCATTTCATCCCTTATTTTTGCCCGAACCCTTTTGGTTCGCCGGGAAGCCCTTATTTTTGCCTAGGTGTGTCAACCTAGCGGGTCTTTGATTTTGCGTAGTATTTTTTGACTATGTCCATGTTCTCAGAATGTAGGGAGGTGCCCCTGTTGTTGTGTTGCCATGCCACCAGAAAATCTTCGTTTGATCGTCCAATGCCCCAAGTGACTTAGACGGAGATTTGCCCCAGGCTATTTGGCCTTTTGAGAGATTTTGAATCTTGACCTAACTGCCCCAGATGTTGGACAATGATCATGCCATGCCCCTTGATTGGAGGTGCTTTTGTTCATCAGATATTCGTCGTGCGAATTTCTATGCTGTTCAAACAAAAAGTCATATGCAAACAAAGTTATGTTAAAAATGCAAAGCTTATGTCTGTTTCGAAGTTTTTGAAAATATGGTTTTTTAATAAAACAAGTGAGTTCTTTTGTAAACTGTGATGTCAAACTCGTTATTTTACTGCGAGCCTTAAGGAGTCAGGATACCTTTGTAACAGTATGCTTTCGAACTAACCCATGCTTCAGCTAGGACTTTTTAGGGTTGTAACGTGGCCTGGTTCACGGTTTAAGAAACAAAGGATAAAGGCTCAAATTTTATTTGTACCCACCCGTTCTTCGTGATGTTCTTCAAACCTAAACTCAGCTGATCGTGCGTTTAGATCTCGTTTGAGTCTTTGTCCTGATATTCCAATGATGGTTCAGATTTTGGCAATTTATTTGAATAGGCATTCATTTCCCCCTCTTTTGTTGTTGAGGGTTTGTAGGACCTCTTTTTTTGATTTTATTATCCCTATTTTTTGCCTGAACTGTTTCTTTTGTGATTACAGTCAGCGGGATGCCCCAGTTTTGTAAGTCTCCTTCATAGGTTTTGACTTAATGGGTTTTTATTTTGAGAAGTAATGACTGCCTGTCTGTATGATTGTTCGGAACCATCACTGTCTTTTGTTTTGTAAGGACTCCGTTGGTGTTATTCGTTGTGCACTTGGATCAACTGAGAGGACTACCCTGCCCCAGGTTATGATTAAAGGGTTTTAATTTTTATTTTTTGAAAAGAGAAACTCCTACTTCTTTGGCTCAAAGGGGTTGACTAGGGATTATCTTCCTTATAACTCCAGTGTTTAGGAATGGAAACAATACATGTACCTCATCAGCGAGGTCTGTTCAAAAGCATACTGTAGATCATGGTATCGTTTTCGTCATCCTCCCTCAAGAGGCTTAGAATTATTAATCGAGCGTTGATCATCAGAAAAAAATATGAAAATAATTTGCATATAGTGAATACGAATATATTGCTTCAAAACAGACATATGCGATGCATTAATGAAATAACAACGTTTAACATGAATAAAATGTTTGAACAATTAAAAGAAAATTACAACTTGAAAGATTCTAATGAACAAAAAATCCTTTCATCTCAGGGCTTGTTGTTTCAACTGGTGCATCTTGTAGGGATGGCAGGAGCATTCAGCCTGGCCCATCTGGGTGAAATCCACAGCTCTTTCATTAATCAGGTCTTGGATCTTATTCTTCAGAGCCCAGCAGTCGTCGGTGTCATGTCTTGGACTGTCAGAGTGGTATGCACATCTTTCCTCAGGATTGTACTTTGGGGAGGCTGTGTTGAGATTCTTAGGAGGGTCCCTTAACGTCACCAGATTCAACCTCAGCAATTGTTGTAAAGCTTGAGACGGTGACACGTTGAGCTCGGTGAACTGCCTTTTAGGCTTGTCTGGCTTGCTCTGATCAGTCCGTTGTTCTTGACGAGGTCGTTGTTGGACCTGTGAAGTAGTAGCAGCTTGGAGAGGCCCAAACCTTTGACTTCTTGGAGGCTGATTAATGACTTGGTCCCTGACTTGGGCTGGTTGCTTCATGTCTTGATGAAGCTGACTGATCATGGCCCTCAGCTCTCCTTGCTCCCGAGCTAAACTTTGTATGAGAGCCCTTTGCCCCAGCATCTGGGTTTTCAATGTGTCTACCTCAGCTTGTAGACGTTTCAGCCGTTCGTCCTTGTCGTCCTCAGCACTGTTCCTGGCCAAAGCCCCCGTGAGGAGTGTTCTCAGCTCTTCCTGCCCCTTGGATAGGCTTAAAAAGATCTCCCTGAACTGAGTCTCTTGAGCATGAGGTCCCTGGTTATCTTGTTGGGAAGCCATTGCTGAAATAAACAGCGCAGATGGTGAGTAACCTGCAACAAGGGTACCTGTAATACACTAATATGCATGATATGCGTGCAATGTTTTCAAGGACCTCGCGGGGTAAACAAGAAGATTGTCAGAATTGGAAACCGGTAGCTTGATCGAAGGAACTTCATGTTGTTGAGAGTCCTTCTTCAAGGGTCAAGGCTCACCATATCTAGTGGGTCATAGCCCCTGACTCTAGTCATCAACTTGGTTTTGATTTCCAAACCACCTTAGTTAGGGGAACCTTCTTCAAGAGTCAAGGCTCACCATATCCAGTGGGTCATAGCCCCTGACTCGGGTCATCAACCTGGCTAGAGGAAAATAAATCCCCTTTTGCCCCTTGCTAGGCATCATGACCTGCATCACAAACCCTTGAGATCCTTGAAATGGATTAGTCCTTATGTAGGATGTATGCAATGGTATGATGGTATGCTATGCATGGAGTAATATGGATAAACCCTGTTATGAGTCCCAATTAAGGACTGTGAACAAAACCTGCAAGAAACTTAGTAAACCCTGTCATGAGTCCCAACAAAACCTGCAAGAAACTCAAGTGTCAGATAACAAGCATGCAAGTAGTCAAGTTGGAAGGCACACAAGTCACACAAGAGAAACCCTTAGAGTTTAGGCCAACATGGGGTCTAGGTATTACCCTCTTTCAGTTTGTTGGTTCATACCTGTCCTAATCAGAAGTAACCAGGTTCTTAGAGGATCCCAATATCACTGACTACCCTCAATCGGTCATAACTCCAGCATCGCAATCTTTTCTTGCGGCCAGAACCATCACGAGAGTTTAGCCTCAATGGGCGTAGCATACTGCTACTGTTCTATTGGCCAAGTTGTGTCATTTAAGGTTCTAAGGTCTGTTGGTGCTTAATGACGCCTCAGAAGACCCATATTCTCCTCGTTGCAACACAATGGATATCGGTACAGACCAAGGTGCCACACCAACGTAGCCACTGTTTCACCCATGTCGGTCTACGCCGGACAGGTCCCTCACAGCTTATGCTACATAACAGGGTATCCCCAAATCCGGGTTAGGATCTATGTAACTCCGATGCAGCCCACAATAATAAAGCAAACAAACACAACTATTAAAAACACCAGTGATCTTAGTCCTAAGGTACACCTCACTTTATAATAGTCCCCAACAGAGTCGCCAGTTCTGTGATCGGTGGATCTGGAACTGACTGTTTAACGCTGGTTCGCGAAATGTCGCGGTAAGTAAGAGTCGCCACCGTCTTTTATTTTCTCCAATATGGAAAGGACAAAAGCACAGAAAAATTCCTTATGAGATTAGTTCTCGGTTCGGGAGGTAGATTTATAGAAAGGGAAGGTGTTAGCACCCTTTCTATCCATGGTTATCCATGGGCTCTTAGATACTTTCTCATTTGTGTTTTCAAAAGTGTTTGTTTGCTTTTCAAGGTGAGTGGGTTTGAAAATGTTTCGTTTAAAATTTCAGTTCGACTCTTGTATCAGTCCTCAAGAGTGTTTGAAAAGTTATTTTTTGAAAGCTTTTTGCAAAGTGTCGGTGTGAAAAGAAGTTTTTGATTTGTTTTGAATTAGAGCAAGTATCTACGAGTCATCTACCTACCCTAAGGAATTAGTCTGTGTAAATGTCCTTAAGGTAGTGCCATCCCACCATTGAGAGATAGGTAGCACCACCGTTGGAGATGTTCGGGTCAATTCGAGTTTAGGGACAGTGTGGTCACCAGAGCAATAGGAGGACACCTTAGAAGCTACCCCCATGCCATGTTCATGGACATGAGGACTTACTAAAACGTCCTCTACTCGACAACCACGTTTCGAGGGGCAAGACAACAGTGAGGCGTACCCTAGGCGTGGTGTGTGAATTGTGTGTCATTTTCAGTTATTATTTGTCTTGATCATGCATTGAGCGTTCTACGCTTTGATTTTATTTGAGCATACATTCTTTCATGTGATTAACAGTTAAAAAGGTGCGGGAATTTAAAATGCGGAAAGTAAAGGTCCTACGCTATTACAAGGCGCAGGTCTACATCGCCAAATTAAACCAAGACCCGATTTGAATAAAAGTGCGGAAAGTAAATGTCCTAATTAATATTACAAAGCTTTAGGGCAATTACATTATATCCACAAAAGAAAATAAAAATAAATGCAAAAAGAAATTAGAATCGAATGCGAGGGCGTTGGACCCTTTAAAGAAATTGAATTAAAATTACAAATTAATTAATGATTAAGTAAAGAAAAGAGATTATTTTTAATGTTTTTTTGTATTTAATAGAAATAAAGAAAATTAATTGGAATTAAAAGTTAAATAAAACCATAGTTCTAAATTGTTTTTACTTTATTAAAGAAAAATGTTTAAATTTGACCTAATTTAACCTAATTATTTAATGACAAGTTTATTTACAAAATAATTAATAATTAATAATAATAAGAATAAGATGAAATTATTTTATTGAGAAAGAGAATAAAAATCTAAAACCTAATTTCTACCTTTTTTAATTATTTAGAAAACAAATTAAAATTTAAACCCTAAATTAAAACTAAATTGATTATTAAATTTATTTACAAAATTAATTAGTGGATTAAATTAAATGTATATTTTTATTTTTGACTTTTCTGATTTTTTTGTATTATAAAATTATTTTTATGGAATTAAATAAAACAATTAGCATGATTAAAAATAATAAAAGAAAAGAAAAAGAAAAAAAAGAGAGGAAGAAAAATGCAAACATGGGGGGGGGGGGGGGTGGTTGTCCCAATTTGGAGGTATATTTGCAGCAATTAGGCCCATTTGAATGAGGCCTTGTTTGACTTCTCTGATTGAGTAGGAAACAGTTGACCAATGCGTATGGTAGATTGCTGGTAATGGCCATTAGATTAGCCTTCAGGGACATGTGGCAAGCATAGATCTGAAGTTGCATGGTAGACCCTGGGGCGTGTACTGCATGGAAGTACGTTAAAAAAAAATATATTGAATAAGTGGGGGACCTGGGAATCGAACCCAGGTCCCAATACCTGCAAGCCAAACGCACTAACCATCTGAGCTACGTGCGCGTATTTGTTAGTATAATGAGATAGAAATAATATATGTGAAAAGACCATGCTATGCTGAACCACAAAAAAAAAACGCGCTATTATTCAAATGTCCCAATAGCAATAAGCCACGTTAGCTTTCTTCTTCGTTGCCTGAAAATATAAAACAGATAGCGGGGGTTTTAAACCCCCACTAAACGCAACCTGCAGAAAATAGCGATTAAGCAATGGGCAATGATAAATTGGGCGCGAGGTGTGGGTTCAATCCGTCTTGTTGTCACGATTCCAATGGTGTTGGTCTTGTGGTCCAATTTTTCCCCAGGAAAGAAACCCCAATTTCAAACCTCTGAAACCCTAGGCAGCTTCCATGGTGGATTCGTGTACAAGGCTTAAAAGTTCAATCAAAGAATGCCAACAGCTTTAGAATGCTCATGTTAGTATAAATCAGTGCTTAAAACATATGGAAAAGGTATGCAAATCAAAACACGAACATGAAAATATTTGGGAACAGGGCAACGTGGTTCTACCAGTTCTGGATGTATGGAGGCTTGATTTCGATTGGAAAAGATTCCTGGATGTGTCAGGAGTGCAATGGAATAGTTCTTTTGCTTGGAAAAGTGCTTTTGATGTGAAAACAGTTTCAAGCTTTTTGGCAAAAATTTCCAATGTTGTTCTTGATCTTGGGCGCAACCTCTCTGTTCTTGTGATTAGGTTTAGGTTTGTGCATATATGTGGAATGAATTAGGTTAACCATCCAAGCCCAACAACCTTTGCATTGATGATTTGGATCCTTGATTTTCCATGTATCTTTTTCAATCTTTTTGTCATGAAGAACATGCCAATTATGGAAGATTTGCCTTTCTTGGACATGAAACGAATTGCCACCTTGTCTTAGTTGGATTTGCTGCATCAAAAGGATTTAAAAGCATTATTTTGTATTTTTCTCATATTTAATTTTAATTAAATGAATTAATAGGATTATAAACTCAATTAATTAATTAAAAATAAGAAAATAACTCCCCTTTGGGTCAATGGGTCGTGCATAGCTTTTGGGTGATGATTCTTGGAAGAAATTGTGGCCCATTAGCAATTTTGAGGCATTTGAAGCAAAGTTGACTTTTCAAAATTCCCAAAAATTTCCCAACTTCCACAAGGCATATCTTGCTCAATTTTTAAGCTTTGATCATGTTCTTAGACATTTTGGAAAGGTCATGAAGTCCTCTAACCAATTCCTTTTGTCCCATGTTATTTTGATTTACCAATCTCAAGTTATGGTCTTTGACTTAAAGTGCCTTTTTGTTGACTTTTGAAAATGACCTATAATATTGAGATTGATAACTTTTTGTGAGTGCATTTCTTGGACTTGAAGTGTGAAGAGGAGTTGTAGGAAATGTCATTCTCTTCAAAATTAGATTTGGATGGAATTTTTCTGATGAACCATGTGGAAGTTATGCCTTGGTCAATTTGCAGTTGACTTTTCCAACTGTCCAAAAATAGAAATTTTTGCATCTTGAGACTTTTTGAGCCATGCCTTGAGAATCATGATCAAGAATTGATCAAATGATGATTGTGGCTTCAAAATAAGATGTTGACCAAAAATTTTGACTTTTGACTGCCAAATGACCATTTTGCCCCTACAGTTGACTGTTGAGCAATTAGGGTTTTTGACTAGGCAATTTTGTGCTGCAAGTCCTGAAACTTGGCATGAGGATGCTTGACAATGTTTGTAGGCATGTGGGACTTGATTGGACCCTTGGAAACTTCAATTTCTTTGCCAGAACAAAAACCCTAATTTTTGACTGTTAGGAGGCCATTGGACTGTGCAACCCTTGGGAGATTTTGAAGCATGCTCTTAGCAAATCTTGGAGAATATGGGAGGGCAAATTTTGGGGTGCAACACTATATATTGAGAACCAAGTTAGAATTGATGAGTTGCAGGTGGTGTGAAAATTTTTTGAAGTGTTTCCTGATGAAATTCCTGATGTACCGCCAGCAAGAGAAGTTGAGTTTGCGATTGATCTTGTACTTGGTACCAGACCTGTTTCTATGGCACCGTACAAGATGTCTACATATGAATTATCTGAATTAAAGAAGCAGTTAGAAGAGTTACTTGAGAAAAAGTTTATAAGACCAAGTGTATCGCCATGGGGAGCGCCTGTGTTGTTAGTAAAGAAGAAAGATGGAAGTATGAGACTTTGTGTCGATTATAGACAATTGAATAAAGTGATGATTAAGAACAAGTATCCGCTTCGAAGAATTGATGACTTGATGGATCAATTGGTGGTGCAAGTGTGTTTTCTAAGATTGATTTGAGGTCAGGATATCACCAAATTAGAGTGAAAGAAGATGATATTCGGAAGACTACATTCAGAACTCGGTATGGACACTACGAGTATTTGATGATGCCTTTCGGTGTTACTAATGCGCCGGGAGTATTCATGGAGTACATGAATCATATCTTTCATACTTATTTGGATCGGTTTATGGTGGTATTCATTAATGACATTCTGATTTACTCTAAATCGGAAGGAGAACATGAAAAGCACCTAAGAGTTCTATTGCAAGTTTTGAAAGAGAATAAGTTGTATGCGAAGTTGTCCAAGTGCAAATTCTAGTTGTATGAGGTTAGTTTCCTTGGTCATGTCATTTCTGGTAGTGGCATGTCGTGGATCCTTCTAAAGTTGATGTTGTATTGCAATGGGAAACTCCAAAGTCGGTTACTGAGATTAGAAGTTTCTTGGGATTAGCCAGTTACTATAGACGGTTTATAGAAGGTTTTTCTAAGTTGGCACTTTCGTTGACTAAGTTGACTTGTAAGGGTAAAGCCTTTGTGTGGGATAGTCGATGTGAAGAAATTTTTACCGAGTTGAAGAAGAGGTTGACGTTGGCTCCAGTTTTGACTTTGCCTAATCCAGGAGAACCTTTTGTTGTGTATCGTGATGCTTGTCTGATGGGGTTAGGTGGTGTACTCATGCATAATAGTAAGGTGGTTGCTTATGCGTCGAGGCAATTGAGGACTCATGGGAAGAATTATCCTACGCGTGATTTAGAATTGGCTGCAGTTGTCTTTGTGTTGAAAATCTGGAGGCATTATCTTTATGGTTCTAGATTCGAAGTGTTTAGTGACCGTAAGAGTTTGAAGTATCTTTTTTATCAGAAAGAGTTGAATATGAGGCAGCGAAGGTGGTTAGAATTGCTGAAGGATTATAATTTCATTTTGAATTATCATCCAAGAAAAGCTAATGTTGTGGCCGATGCTTTAAGACGAAAGACTTTGCACATGTCGGCAATGATTGTTAAAGAGTTGGAGTTGATTGAGCAATTCCGAGATTTGAGTTTGGTTTGTGAAGTGACACCACAGAGTGTTATGTTTTGAATGTTAAATATTAATAATGACTTTCTCAACAGTATCAGTAAGGCTCAAAAGCTAGATGTGAAGTTGGTGGATATGATGATGGGAATCGATCAATCTGAGAATGATGATTTCAAGATAGATGCGCAAGGTGTGTTGAGATTCCGAGATCATATTTTCATTCCTGATGATGAAGAAATTAAGAAAGTGATTCTTGAGGAAAGTCATAGAAGCAGTTTGAGTATTCATCCAGGAGCTACTAAAATGTACCAAGATTTGAAGGGCTTGTTTTAGTGGCCTGGTATGAAGCATGATGTGGCACAGTTTGTGTATGCTTGTTTGACTTGTCAGAAGTCGAATATTGAGCATCAGAAGCCTGCAGGGTTGACAACTGTTAGAGATTCCATAATGGAAATGGGATAGCATTTCGATGGATTTTGTAACGGTATTACCTTGTACCTTGAGATAACATGATTCGATACGGGTGATTGTTGATAGGCTTACAAAGTCGGCACATTTTATACCTATTAACATCACATATCCGATTTCGAAGTTGGCAGAGATTTACACCAGAGTAATTGTGAAGTTGTATGGTGTTCCTTTGTGTATTGTGTCAGATAGAGATCCGAGGTTTACTTTTGATTTCTAGAAAAGTTTGCAAGAGGCTTTGGGATCTAAGTTGGGGTTGAGTTCAGCGTATCATCCACAGACTGATGGTTAGACCGAGAGGACGATTCAGTCATTGGAGGATTTGTTGAGAGCATGTGTTCTTGAGCAGAGAGGTTCATGGGATACTTATCTTCTGTTGATTGAGTTAATTTACTATAACAGTTACCATTCGAGTATTGGGATGGCACCTTTTGAGGCGTTGTATGGTCGGAGGTGTAGGACTCTGTTGTGTTGGCATGAATCTGGTGAAAGTGTGGTACTTGGACTTGAGATTATTCGAGAGACTACTGAGAAAGTGAAGCTTATCCAAGAAAAGATGAAGGTTTCTCAAAGTAGACAGAAAAGTTACCATGACAAGAGGAGGAAGGATTTGGACTTCCAAGCTGGTGATCATGTGTTTTTAAGAGTCACACTTGTGACTGGTGTTGGGTGAGCTCTAAAGTATAAGAAGCTCACTCCTCGTTTTATTGGTCCGTATCAGATATCAGATAGAGTTGGGAAAGTTTCTTACCGAGTGGCTTTACCACCAAATCTTGCTAATTTGCACGATGTATTTCATGTATCGCAACTCCGGAAGTATATTCCTGATCTATCTCATGTGATTCAGATGGATGATGTGCAAGTACGGAATAATCTCACGATGGAGACGATTCATGTGCGAGTCGCGGATCGCGAGGTGAAGATTCTAAGAGGAAAGGAGATTGCATTGGTGAAAGTTGTCTGGTTAGGGGCTAATGGAGAAAGTATGACCTGGGAGTTAGAAAATAAGATGCGATACTCTTGTCCCTAGTTATTTGAACCAGGTAAACTTTTATTTTCGAGGATGAAAATATTCTAAGTGGGGGAGAGTTGTAACGCCTCAATATTTAATTATTTATTTAATTAAATATTTTTGAATGTTTTACATTAATTCAAATTTTTATCGTCGAAGTCAGAATTATTTTATTTAGTGTGGCATGATAAATAATCGGATTTAATTTGATGGAATTAAGTTAAAGTATTATTTTATTATTAAGCTTAAATATGAGATTGAGCTTAATTTTTGGTGTTGTGAAGTAATGAGGGGGTGTGTCTCTTAGGTCCATTTAGATTTATTAAGACAAATAATAATATTATTGTATTAGAAATAGGAATGGAGGAGAAGGAGAGTTAGTGTTATCAGGAAAAAGAATGAAAAAGAAGAGAAAGAGGAATAGGGTTTTGAGAGGAGAAGAAAAAAAGAGGAGGTTACTACAAGTACAAAATTCCCAGAAATTCCATCGAAGTTCTTAGAGCTGCACTCAATCCAAGGTAATGGTGGGGTTCTTGCTAAATAAATGGGAGTATGATGAATTTTAATTTGGGGTTTAGCGTATTAGTTTCACTACTATGTTGTACTAAAAATTGGTTGTGTTGCTATTGAAATTAACGATTGATTTGAGTTGTGTTGTTATTTGTTGTATTTGAATTGTGATGGGTTAATGCTAAGCTAAGATAAATGGGTAAATTGAAACAAGGAATGGACAAGAACAAGCACATGTGTAAAGGGAGGTAAAACTGGTTTTTTTAAGCTTCAAGCCTCCTGACACGTGTCGTGTCAGCTGACATAGGCATCTGTGTCAGCCTCTGCACTCCACGCCATTTCCCTTTCCTTCTCTTGACACGGCCGTGTCAGGCAACACGGCCACCTGTGTCAGCTGCTGTAGAAAATTTTCTGAAAATTAGACTTATGCACTTTTTATGACCCGATTCGTCTTGTTTGATTCTTCTGCAAACCAAAGCATAAAATATGGTGATAAGAAATTAAACATCAATTAGTTGAACTAAGCAATGATTAAGTAACTACTAAATTCCAGTGTAGAACCATTGATCAATAGCCGAATTAGGTGGTATAATTAGCTGTCTGGAATTTTACGAAATTTGATCGGGTAACTAAGTTTAATTAGTAGGTAATTATGGATATGTATTTTTTTTAAATTATGTCAATTATTCTGAATTGCCGGTACATCAGGTTAAGTCGTTTCGTCCGGTTTAGGGGCATTGTTGATTATAGATCTTAGACCAATGTTGTGTTATTTTGTGTTGTTCAATTAATGTGTTGTTGTTGCGAGATATCATTTTGTATATGTGGAATTCGCTAATGATAAAGTGATTATGAATTATTTATTTGGGTAGCCTTATGGTGTGAATCCTAGTGAATATATAATGAATATGTTGTTGCCCTGAAAAGTTTTTGATTTCGTTGATATGTTGTGTTGTAGGCCTTTGGCCAATGTTGAACGGTGTGATTTGTTGTTATGTCGATCGTTGTTATGTTGTTGTTGTTATTGTGTTGTCGATTTATGGTTGTTTATATCGTCGCATAGCATAGCATAGCATTAAAGTTGGCCTGGATTGGCATGTTCTAAGTTGGAGTGAATGCTCACCTTTGTTGGCCTGGATTGGAATGTTCTAAGTTGAAGGCTTTGCCTTATGCCTCGGAATTACTGGAAAATATTTATGTTGGTAGTTTTACTCTGATGGTACCACATGCATTCGCATAGTTTTGAGTTGCATATTTGAGTCATACATGTTGAATTATGGTGTTGATGATTTGTGAAGTGTTGAATTATTGTTGTATGAAGTGGTGATTCTTTTTATTCTTTACCTAATATAATGCTTATCATAACCCTATTTATGTAGTTTGATATCTCACCCCTTCTTTTTGAATGTTGACTGTTGTACCATAAAATTTGCCCTCCCATATTTCTCAATACATGTCAAGTGAGGTCCTCAAATTGCTCAAGGAAGTCCAAGAGTTGACTAGACAAACTCTCTCCTAAGGCAGTCTATCTCAAATTAGGGTTTCATTTTTCATCAAGATGCTTGAGTCCAAAGGATCCCAAATGCTCACCATTGTCCTAATATGTTCTCAAGATCATCCATGTCAAGTTTCAAGCCTTGCAGAAGAAGTTTGCTCAGTCAATTGCTCAAAGGCCTGAAAATCGACTATGTTAGGTCAAAAAGTCAATTGTGGCTCACATACAGTCAAAATTCAAGATTTTTGGTCAACATACTCATATTGAAGTATCATTCATCATTTTATCAAAGGTTGATCATGATTCATCAAGGATTGCTCACAATTCATCAAAACCCAAAAGTTGCTAAATTAGGGTTTTGCGGGAAAAGTCAACTCAACTTTGACCAAGCATAACTTTATCATGCTTTATCAAAAATGACTCATCCAAGGATCATTTTTAAGAGTATGCAATTCCATACAATTCATCTTCATCCCCCAAGTTCAAAATATGCACTCACAAAAAGATATGAATTTTGACATTATAGGTCATTTTGAAAAGTCAACAAAAACACCTTTTGGGTCAAAGCTTCATACATGAACATGGAAGACTCAATTGAGATGATACCAAAAGGGTTGCTTAGAGGACATCCTAATATTTCTAAAAAGTCCTATAACACCCTCCTAGGGTCAAAATTGAGAGAGATATGAATTGTCAAAGTTGGCAATTTTTGGGAAATTGTCAAAAGTCAACATTGATCAAAATTGCATTTTTTTCACATGGGCCCATCTTTTTAAGATTGCATCTCATTCCTAGCATAGTCCACGACCTATGGGACCCTCCATGCTTTACTTATTTATTTATTTAATTTATTTTGATTTTTATTCACTTAAAATTCAAATAAAATCAAATAAATCTAAGTAAATCATATAATGTGTTTTAGGGATGATTTTTGCATTGAAGGAAGATCTTATGTGCTGTCAATTGAGAATCAATTCGTGCAAGGCTAATTTGGGTGGAAAAAGACTGAATTGAAGCAAGTTTAGAAAGATATCATATGCCATGAAAGACCAAATCAAATCTTCATAATGGGCAAGATTGAATTCGTTTTTGTTAACCTAAAATGTTGCATTACATATACATAAGAGATCCAAGGCAAGAAAGGGGTTGAGCAGTCGTAAAAGAGGCAGAAAAAACTTCAAAATTTCAAAGGAAAAGTGCATATCAAATTCCAAGTTAAAGGCCATCTCAAGCCATCCCAACCATACCAATCGATTGTTGGGTGTCTCAGGAACGTGTTCCAATCACTAGCAAGCCTCCCCACGTCCTGAAAAACGTCGTAGCAGTCACACGGTTAGCCAAGAAAAATCGTTTTCATTTTCATTGATTTATAAATCATTTGCACATTTTGATTACATATTCTTGTTCCTTATTGAGTTTGCAAGCTACTCATTCTATTCAATTGCGTTTTTTATGACTGTATGTGAATCTGCCATGGCTAGGGTTTTGTATTCTTGTTTAGGGCTTTTTCATGCAGGCAAAATTGGGTGCTAACTCTGGTACCATGATACTCGTGAGGATGAGACGAGTTGATTGGTACCAGCCATGGTCATTTATATTTCCTGTGGACAATTTTTGAAATACACAGGTTTGTAGCTACAACGCAATGTCCGTAGGTAAAGATATCTTGGGCTAAAACGACGGTTGGGAGGAAGAAGATGATGCGTGGCGCTCCCTGGTTGGGCAGTTTGAACTTTAGCGCGTTTTTTCAATTACCATTATTTTTTCATATATTATAATTTGTTTTTGTTATATGTACAAATAAGTCAGATAGCTCAGTTGGCAAGCGTGCATTGGAAATAGGCCTAAGGACCTGGGTTCGATCCCCAGGTCCCAACCTTTGTTCATATTTTTCTTCAACAGGTAATCCAGCACGCTACACATCAAGAGGTTCATTGTGTGCCATCAAGATCCAACCATCCATCATGTCTCTAGCTCATATTCAAGGCGTCCCCCTTGGAGGACCACCATACGCCCTAGGTCAACGCATGCATGGAATCAGGCAAACTCAAAATGGGCTATCAACCTTGGGCCCAGAAAATTCATATTCCAACCCCCTCTTTCAGCAATATCACCAGGCCCATTTACTACTTTCTTTATTTCTTTTCTTTATTTCATTTTTTATTCTTTTAATTTTATTTATTTATTTTTCACAAATTAATTGTTTTTCATAAAAGTCATAAAATCAATAATTCACAAAATTAGGATTAGTTTTTTTTATTATCAAAATTAATTTAATTTAGTTTAACTTAGGAAATTGTAATTTGTTTCCATAAATAAAATCAAAATAAAAATTAGGTTAAAACTTTTGATTTAATTTTATTTTCTCTTTTTCTCAAAATAAAATAAAATAAAATATAAAAAATAGGTTCTAGAATAAATTAATTTATTTAAAATTATTTAGAATTAGGATTTTCTTTTAATTTAATGATTCTATTATTTTCTCAAAAAAACATAACAAAAGCATTTTTTAATCAATCGCAATTAGGTTTAAGTCAAGGGTCAAAACCCTAGTTGTCTCGTATTCGATTCATCGTGCGCGTGTTATTTAATTTTGCCAATATTGTTGTAACTGTTCATGGGTTGTAATAGTTTAATCTAGGACTTTTTTACTTATCGCTTCTCCCCGATTTTTTTGGCTTTGTAATTAATCCCCCTCCCCGAAGCCTTATAATAGCGTAGATTTACTTTCTCACATTTTAATTCTCGCAAATATTTGACTGTTTAGATGTATGCTAATAGGATTGTGTGACAAGAATGCATGACAAATTAATCCAGTTAGAAAACCCTAATGTGTAAAGACTAAATAATTGAAAACATATCACTCGCACATATCACTCTTAGGGTATACTCACACTTCGGTTGCCTTCGGTAAACGATCATTAAGTATAGGATGCTTTAGTGGTGGCCCGCCTGTCCAAAGGATCAAACGTTGCCTCGGAAAAGTTGCCTCGAATATGATCTTAAGACTCTAGAGATATTACTAAGGTGTCCTAACATTGCTTTAGTGATCAAACGTCCCTTTCAAATTGACCCTTACAACTCCAATGACGGTGCTACCTATTTCTCAATAGTAGGATAGCGCTGTCTAAAGGAAACGAGAATAGAAACGATCTTTTTTCGAGTAGGTAGATGCTAGTAGGTACTTGCTCAAGTCAAAGCTTTTCACACTTACACATTTCAAAAGAATTTTCAAAACAACTTCGTCACACCTTTGAGGACTGATACAAGGGTTATCACGAAGTCAAACTTTTCAAAACAAAGCACATACACAAGAAATTTTAAAAGATGAGCAAGTACCTAAGAGCCCATGGAAAACCATGGATAAAAAGGGTGCTAAAACCTTCCCTTTCTATAATCTACCCCCCGTACTCAAAATATCTCGAAAAAGGATTTTTTTTTTCTGTACTTTTTTCCTTTCCGGTTGGATGAAATAAAAGTTGGTGGCGACTCTTGCTTACTGCGACATTTTACAAACAAAAAATGCAAAATGCAAACCAGCATCAAACAGTAGATTCTGCCACTGTATCACAGAACTGGAGACTCTGTTGGGGAGATTATAAGTGGAGTATACCTTAGGATCTAGTTCATCATAATTTCTTCTCTTCATTGTCTTGTTTGCTTTACTTTTAAGGGTTTTTCTTGGGGTTACTATAGATCCTAACCCGGATCTGGGGGATACCTTTTAGGTAAGTAGCAATAGACTATGAGGGAACTGTACAACATAGACCGATACGGTTAAAGCAGTGGCTACGTTGGTGTGGCACTTCGGTTGGTACCGGTATCCCTTGTGGAGAAATGAGGAGAATATGTTTCCGCCGCGTGGTGTCGTTAAGCATCAACTAATTTTAGAACCTTTAATCACCCAACTTGGCCATTAGAAAGTAGTGAGATAGCCGGCCTCGGTCTAAAGCTGAGAACTAGTTGATACTCGATGCTACACTCATTGAGACTATACTCTCGGAATAGTTCCGGCCGCAAGAAAAGATTGTGTGAGCTGAAACCATGACCGATGGAGGATGGTCAGTGATATTGAGATCCTCTAGAACCCGGTTACTTTTTCTAGGATAGGTTGAAACCAACATAACTTCAAGAGGGTATTATCTTTGACCCCATGCAAGCCTTAAACCTAAGGGCTTTGTGTGACTTGTTTTTCCTTGCAATACTTGTTATTTGCTATACCTGTGTTTTATCATGACATCATGCATCATAACATAGCATTCATGCTTTATTACACTAACCATTTCAAAGACCAATGGAATTTATATTTGTTCTGTTTTGCAGATCATGGCTTCCGTACGTAGAAAGACTATCCGAGTTAACTTTGTGGAGATACCATCCCAACTCAAAGAGCTAGTGTCAAGAATTTTTGAAACTTCTATATTCATTAAGATACATGGTTAACTTCTCATCCTGGTTACTTTAAACCCTGACGAACAGATGATGGGTGTACTTTTTCAGTTCTTCGATCCCGAGCATCACTATTTCACCTTTCCAGATTATCAGTTGGTACCCACCTTGGAGGAATTCTCTCATCTATTGGGCATATCCATTCTTGAATAGGTACCCTTCACAGGTATGGAAGAAGTTCCTAAACCATAAGTCATTGCCTCAGCTTTGCATTTGAAACGGGCCGATGTGGTATCCAATTGGGAAACTCGAAGCAGAGTCGAGGGTTTTCTATCTAAATTTCTGATAGACCAGGCTCAGCTATTCTAGGATGATTTAGATTTTCAGGCTTTTTAAGATGTCTTGGCTCTTCTTATCTATGGTTTAGTTCTCTTCCCTAACCCGAATTCCTTTGTGGATGTGAATGCTATCAAGATTTTCCTTTCTCGCAACCCAGTGCCTACCTTGCTTGGAGATATCTTGCACACTCTCTATACTCGTACCACGAGGAGAAGAGGGACTATTATGTGCTGCATGCCATTGTTGTCGAGGTGGTTTATTTCTCTCCTCCCTAAGTTTGTGCTGAAGAACGAAGAAGGTTTGGGTTGGTCGCATAGAATAATGTCACTTGCTCATACAGATATTCTTTGGTATTCCCGGGCTATGGAAGACGTTGTTGTTATTCACCGTTGTGGAGGGTATCTTAATTTCCCATTACTTGTGTTGTACCCCAAAATTTTCTCTCTCATTTTATCAACATTTCTCATCACAAGGCTCTTTGAACTCAAGATCAAGCTAGGGTTTGCTCTGCTCAAGACATCTCCTTGTACTATTGACCTAAATTAGGGTTTGAGTTTGCACAGAGAATTTTGGATTTCTAATGCTCAAAGTGACTTTCATACTTCATGTTGGACTCTTAAGTTTGACCATACCAAGTTTCAAGCCTTGAATCAAATTTTTGCCCAGTCAATTGGACAGTTGACCTAGAAATCAGTTGTATTGGGAAAAAGTCAATTGTGGCCAATTTACAGTCAAACCTCATGGATTTTGACCCACATCAACATTATGAACTCATATGAACCATTTGATTAAGTTTGGACCACAAATCCACAAGAAATTTGATCAGATCACCAAAAGGGCAAAATGGTCATTTTCAGGGTTTTGACTGTACAAAGGCAATTTCTGATTTTTGACCTAGCCAATGGCAAATTGGGTTCAACCATGGATTCAAAGACTCAATGGCATCATCTTAACCTATTCAACAAGTTTAAAAGATCTCATTTGCATTGGATTGACAGATGAATTTTTCAGTCAACTGATCAAAATTTGATTGTACACTGAAAAGTCAAACTTTGACTTTTTGGTCAAAATCAAGTGCCAAGGGTCATTTTTCATCAAGATGTGTCAAAACATGAAACTTGTTCATCAAGAAATCCATTTTTGCAAATTAGGGTTTAAAGTTGAAAATTTTCATAACTTAGAATTTTTCTAAGTTATGAAATTTTCTTAATTTTTCCTAACTTTGCCCCACATTTTCACCATGATACATTTGGATTCAAACAAAACTTCCAACATGAAAGTTTTAGTCAAAAGAAGCTTGGATCTCAAGTTATGAGTTTTGGAAGAAGGGTCCCTAAAACTTTTAACTTAGAGAAATTTTGCCCTAGTTTAGGCAGGATTTTGACCTATCTTCATGGCCATTTTTCACATAGTTCCACTTGGAATATCAAGTTTCATTTCAAAGATGGATTGTAGAGTATGTTGCAAGCTTTACAAAATGTCCAAGAACTCCTCAAACACATTTGTGTTTAGGGAGAATCGAAGGCTTGAAGTTGGCAAAAACTCACTTTTCAATCTAAGTTCACCTTAAACCTGAGTTCCTACTCACTCCCCCTCAATCACAGCAGTGACATTAAACAATTGACTAATGAAATTATGAAGACACTCTTCAGAACATACACTTGATTTTGCTTCACAGCTTTTAATCAAGTAACACAACCACTCATGCTTCAAAGCTTTGAGTGATACATAACCCTAACTTGACTTTGCTTCAAAGCTTTAATCAAGTGACACAAACACTTGTGCTTCAAAGCTTTGAGTGATACACAACCCTTACAATTAAATCCTACTCCAAGTCACTTATCACAATGATAATTGCTTGGATTACAGTAGTTACAACTATACAGTCCCTTATTGATCTTCTGTCAAAAAGTATCTTCCACCAACAGTCTTCATGAGGAATATATAGGCTGCTATTCTTCAGTTAGGGCTTCCACGAAAATAGCTAGGGTTAATTAGGTTTAAACTCAAGACTTGGTCAAGGGACTTTAACAACCAGATTACGGTTAAGCAAAGTTAACCTAAGTCCACGTGAGAATCTGATCTGGACTGAATAACCAGATTCCTGAAACTTCTCAGAAAATAATAAATCTGCACAAGTGTTAGTTCAGTACAGGATGTCTTAACATTGGTTATGACAACAAGAATCATGTTTACAGATTTTGGTAGAATGCAATAAATATGATCATTGCATAATGATCAGCTAAACACTCATATTGAGCAGCTCCTGTATGACATTCTTTTTCTGCAGAATGTGCCTTGTGTCCCAGAATGTTATGACATCAGTCATGACATTCACACAACTGGTTTTACCAAAAAACATGCCAACATCCAAACACTTACATTGTCCATTTATTATTTATGCATTTGAATTCAATTTGGATGTAATAGTAAATTAGGGTTTATATTTCTTGTCAAATATACCCCCATTCAAAGATTGTACCCCCATCCCCATAATCATGTTGTAATAGCTTAGACTTTTAATTCTCGCACTTTATGCTTTCAATTATGCCATGATTAGAGAATTAGGTTTTGTATGCAAAAATCCAAAACCAACAAGTAGCTTGACCTAATCAAAGACAAAAAATGCATGAAAATCAAGCACAATCCACACTTGCACCCCTAGGGTTACAATCCACTTGTTGCCTTAAAAATGGGCCATGTTATACATGTTAGGTACTTTGGCAAAACAAAAGATCATAGTCCCTCGATGACGCTATCTTGGTTGCCTAAACAAAATGATCAAGTCCCTCAAGAATTTGCCAAAGATACTTAACACAATTGCTATCATGGTCTATACGATGACCCGCGCCTGTCCCGTTTAACATCCTAACACAAGGTTGTTTACCAAATGCAATGGTAAAGCAACACTGTCAAAAGGGTTAAAAACATTAGGAAAGATCTTTGAGTAAATTAGGGTAGATAGCTCTTAGTTACTTAATCAAAAGCTTCCAAAACATCCTTGCTATTTTCAAACACACCTCAGAACACAATTTCAAAACATTTCCCAAAACAAACTTTCAAACATTGAAATCTTTTCAAAAGACAAAACATCTTTGTATACATTCAAACAAGAATCATTACAAAGGTTGCCACAACTATGGCCTCTTTTCAAAACATTTTTCAAAACCACACACAAAACACCATTTCAAACAATTGAAAAGCAAAAGCAAGTGATCTAAACAAGTAACTAAGAGCCCATGGATAACCATGGATGAAAAGGGTGCTTGCACCTTCCCTTTTCATAATCTACTCCCCGAACCCAAGAAAACATCTCAAAGGTCTTTCCTGTGCTTTTTGACCTTTCCTTAGGATAAAATAAAAAGTCGGTGGTGACTCTTGCTAAACCGAAACATTTGCAAACACAAAACGCAAAACCTCCAGTCAGTTCTCCCACCGTATCACACAACTGGCGACTCTGCTGGGGATAATTTTAAAAGTGGAGTAACCTTAGGGTTTAGATCACCTTTGCATGCTTATCTTGTTTGCTTTGATTGCTTTACATTTGGTTCTATTGTTTGGATTTGAAATCCTCTACCCGGATTTGGGGAAACATTCATAGGTAAATAGCAATACGTTGTGGAAACTGTGCGGGGTATACCGACATGGTTGAAGCAATAGCTATATTAGTGCGACATATTTGTGAGTACCGGTAGCCTTTGAGTCAATCAAAGAGAATATAGGGCCGCTGAGTGATGTCATGAAGCATTAATGAACTCTTAGAACCTTACTTGACCATCTTGGCCTTTTTAGGGGTAGTGAGATGATCGGATTTGGTGCAGTCCGAAGTTGGTAGATACTCGATACTACACTCATTGAGATTTATTTTCTTGGAATATTTCGGTCGCCAGTTAAGTGGCCAAACTGAAACAATGAACACATAAAATAATCCAGTGATATTGAGCTCCTTAGAACCCGGTTACTATTTATAGGACAGGTTGAGCCAACTAACTTCAAGAGGGTACTTACCTATGAAACCCCATGAAAGCCTAAAACTAGGATTTTATGTGACTTGTTTGTACATATGCTTGTACATACATCATGAACATCATAAAGCATCATATGCATCCACTAACCATTTCAAGGGTTTGGATCTTCATCTTTGTTCTTGTTTTGTAGGTCATGGAATCTCTTCGCAGGAAAACAATTCAGGTCAACCTTGTGAGAATCCCTCCTCAACTCAAGGAGCTTACTTCCAGGATTCCAGAGAATTCTCTCTTTAGTGAAAGACATGGTAGACTTCTCAACTTGGTCAACTCCAACATTGAAGAAGACATGGTGAAAGTTCTCTTCCAGTTCTTTGACCCCCTACACCACTGTTTCACATTCCCTGATTACCAACTAGTACCTACTTTGGAGGAATTTTCTCAACTCCTGAGGATTCCTATTCTTCATCAACTACCCTACAACGGTACGGAAAGAGAACCAAAGCCTGAAGATGTTGCTCAAGCATTACACTTGCAACCATCTGATATCAAGGGTCATTGGGAAACCAGAAGTGGTGTCAAGGGTTTCTTGGCAAAGTTTCTGTTTGAGAAGGCACAAGACTGCTGGAATTCTCTAGATATGCAAGCTTTTGAAGAGATTGTAGCACTCCTCATCTATGGGTTGGTCTTGTTCCCAAACCCTGATCATCTTATAGATGTGAATGCTGTCAAGATTTTCATATCTCGGAATCCTGTGCCTACATTGCTTGGGGATATCCTACACTCATTTCACACACGAACAATGAGGAAAAGAGGTGTTCTCATGTGTTGTACTCATCTTCTGGCAAGGTGGTTTATTTCTCACCTTCCCCAAATAGTTTTGAAGAATGAGCAGGGTTTAAGGTGGTCTCAACGGTTGATGACTCTTACACATTATGATGTTCATTGGTGTTCTCGGTCCAGAGAAAATGTCATCATCATTGATCGTTGTGGAGAATTCCCTAATGTCCCATTACTTGGCATTAGGGGAGGCATTACCTATAACCCCTGTTTAGCTCTGAGACAATTTGGGTATGCCCGAAGGGATGACCCTCATGATATGCTGATTCCTGACTTGGTTTTTGACTTCGACAACAATGCGCAAGGACTTCGACAAAGGTTTATCCGAGCTTGGAGGAAACCCAACAAAATGGATAGTAAGACACTGGGGGCACAAGAATTCCATCCCCCTTGAGCCTTACCTCAAGTGGGTACGAACCCGCGCCCAAAGTCTTATGATGCCTTACCCTCACATTATCCTCGTGATCAAAGAGCCTGTTGTGGAAGGAGAGGTTTCATACACCCTCCTACATCCAGACATGCCAACATCATTGGAAGAATTGCAAAAGAGTTGGATACAACTCAAGGAAGAGCGGAACACTTTTGAAGCCAGCTTCTATGCCAGTGAAAAGAAGGTTTTGGTACTTACCCGCCTACTTCACGAAGAGGAGACTCTTAACACTTACATCGCGCCAAAGAGGATGTGCAACGTCTTTTTACATTAAGAAGCTTTGTAATATTTTGCCCATGGGGCATTTATGTACTAACAAATTTCTTCTTATTAATATGACGTGTGTTCTTTTTGTTTGCAACAAATTTGAATTTCTGAATCCTTGAATGCATTACATGAATAACATATCATTCATCATATGCATAAACAGGTCTTCACACCATGTTTCCTTATCTTTCTGCTGTTTATTTCAGCAAGATGGATATAGAGCAGACGGTAAAAGATCTGCAAGCACAAAATTCGCAATTCCAACAACTCCTCATGACCTTAGCAAAGGGTCAAGAGGATCTTAAAGCACTGTTAGAGAAAGAGAAGGAACCAGAAAGGAAGAAAAATAAAATAATTGGTGTGGCCACTATGGGAAGGAGATTTGAGCATCAAGCTAGGAGAGTTCTGGAATTCCCCTCGACGTCTGATGAAGGGGTTGGTAAAGGAAAAGGAGTTGTAATGCCCTTCGAATCTAAAGCTGAAGAAGAAGAAGAGAAAGAGGATGAAGATTACTCCGAACAACAATACCCTCCGGCGGATGATAAGTATAAGAATCTTGAGGATCGGTTGGCAGCCATGGAGTTGCAAAGGGTACTTGGGTTAGATTTCGAAGAACTAGGGTTAGTTGTTGGGATCGTCATTCCTCCCAAATTCAAAGTACCTACATTTGCTAAATACGACGGTTTATCCTGTCCAAAGATGCATCTGAGGTCCTACATCAGGAAGATCCAACCTCACTCTTCTGATAAGGATCTGTGGGTCCACTTTTTTTAAGATAGCTTGTCGGGTACGCAATTGGACTGGTTCTATCAACTTGAGAGATCTGATGTTCATAACTGGGAAGATTTGGCTGCCGCTTTCTACCGACAATACCAATACAACACGGATTTAGCGCCTACTCGTACTCAATTACAGAGTATGGGTATTGCCTCTAATGAGGGATTTAAGGAGTATGCCCAGAAGTGGCGGGATTTGGCTGGAAGGGTGCAGCCACCATTGTCGGACAGAGAGCTGGTTGACATGTTTTTAGGGACTGTCGGGCCCATTCTTGAATCACTTGATCTGGAGCTCATCTGCAGGGTTCACCGAATTAATTCTGATCGGTGAAAGGGTCGAAGCTGGCATTAAGAGTGGTAAAATTCAGAAGGATGCCTCCGCTTCCACTGCTATCAAGAAGACCTTCCCAGCCAAGAAGGAAGTTTATGTTGTTCACACCCAGAGAAGTCAAGGGAGAATGGAGCGCCGACCAACGGTAGGGGCTGTAATGATCCAGAACTCCTCATCCGATCAACCTCGCAACAATCAACCAAGAGCTAATCAGCAAAGGGTAGAAAGGCCACAACGGCAATTCACCCGAATCAATATGACACCGGCTCAAGTCCTCTCTCATTTGTTAAAGTTAAACCTTACCAACTTGAAAGAAGCGCCGAAAAACCCAAATACCTCTTCTCCTTATTATCATTCCAATGCAAAATGTGCATACCACTCGGACAATGTAGGGCATGATACCAACAACTGTTGGACGCTTAAAAACAAGATCCAAGATTTGATAGAAGCCAAGGAGGTAAAATTTGATGCTCCCGAAAAACCTAATGTGATATCTGCTCCTATGCCAAAACATGGTCATAATGTCCATGCTATTGTGGAAGATCTTCATGTTACCACTGTTGATGAATTAATGACTCTGTTGCCAATGATTAAAGTGAATCTGTTGAAAGCCGGGATATTCCCAGGTTGTGAAAAAGATTGTTACTTCTGTCCAACCTTACAAACCGACTGTCCACTATTGAAATCAGGCATCCAACGCCTGATGGATACTCAATAGATCCTCTTTCAGAAAACTCATATTGCTACTATCACTCATGTTACTCTTGTTACCTTTGTTACTCCAATCAATGACATTGTTATAATCACCATTTTCGACAATCTTTCCAAGACCTGCAAAAGGCCTGTTAAGATTACGCCTGATCTAAAGTTTATACCGCTGAAGATTACCATGTCGGGGCCCATCCCATATAAGTCCAACAAAACGATACCATGGAATTATGGAGGAGAGATCTTCTACCATGGTGTCAAGCAGATCGAATCAGTCCAAGAGAATTTCGATGAAGAAATTCCTGACATAGGGAATATTGCGAGAACAAGTAAGATAACTCATAGCAGAAGAATCTTCTCTCCAGAGATTGCTCCTCCACGGGCAGTCTTCGGACCCTTAAGTGTTCCTGTGCCTGTTAAGATATTTGTGCGAAGTCCGGTTATTGACGAAATTGATGCTCCCGAAGCTATACCCTTTGTTGTTACTACCGATAAAGGTAAAGGGATCCAAGTAGCGTCTGTCAGGATGAAGGCTCAGACTTTGGTTATCCTCGAGACCACCCAAAAGGAGATGGAGGAAATCTTAAAGATAATTAAGAAGAGCGAATATGATGTCGTAGAGAAGCTGGGGAAAACCCCTTCCAAAATCTCCACGTTGGCTCTCTTACTCTGCTCCGAGGCTCATGCCAAAGCCTTGATCAAATTTTTAAAGACGGCACACGTGCCTCAAGAAACTTCTGCAGATCAGTTTCAAGAGTGCGTGGCTAGCCTTACAGCCGACAATGGTCTTGGTTTCTCTGATGCTGATTTGACCCCTAAGGGAAGAAAGCATAATGATGCACTGCATGTCTCGGTAGAGTGCAGAGGGACCACACTTGCTCATGTTTTGGTTGATACATGTTCATCTTTAAATGTTCTACCAAAGAAAGCGTTGTACATATTGGACTGTGAAGGTTTGACCCTAAAGCCCAGTAATATCATTGTTAGAGCCTTCGACGGTTCTAAGCGGATGGGTCACGGAGAAGTGGACATCCCAATCAAGGTGGGAACGGAAATTTTCAACTCTACGTTTTATGTGATGGACATCCGTCCTTCATATTCATGCTTGTTGGGAAGACCATGGATCCACAATGCTGGGGAAGTCACTTCTTCTCTACACCAAATGCTAAAATATCCGGTCAAGGGTAAAATCATAACAGTTCATGGTGAGGAGGAGTATATGATAAGCCACCTTAACTCTTTCCGCTACGTGGAGTTAGATGGTGAATTCAGAGAAACACCTTTCCAACACTTTGAGGAGGTTTCTCCTGAGGTCGCGGTAGCAAAGACAATAACTGATGTGCCTATTATTACCAAGCCTGTGTCCCGAATGTCATCCCTTAAAGATGCGGAAGCTGTAATCAAAGAAGAAGGAAGTACAGTGTGGGGGCAACTGCCAGATTTTCCTCACAAGACAGACAAGTTTGGATTGGGTTTCACTGCTGCTAGCCAGAAATCTGTGCGTCGCTCCCGGGCTGGAGGACCACCCTTAAAAATCACTCACCATGGAGTTCATGCTTTAGAAGACGATGATGAAGAAGGAAGCGATTTTGAAGACTGGATCTTTCCAACCATTGAAGGAGGACTAAACAACTGGGAGGCGAAAGACTTTGTTCCCATTACTTTCATCAATCAGTAATTTATCTTTTGAACATTTCCTATTTGGTCTGTAATAACTTTTAAACAATTCGTACACTCTTTTTTGCCTTATGCCTTACCCGGGGCATGTAGGTCCATTTGTAAGGGTTTTGATTCTTCATTTTCATATGCTATCTTTTAATGAATCATGGACGTTTTCATCTATAAACTGTTGTGTTCATTTTCTTTCTTTTTACATTTCATTTTGTTTAAAGGTGGCTATCCCTTACACACACCCACACTCACAAAATGCAGGTACCCATCCACTCCGGATTCCATGGGTGACTATTCTGCTTTGGCCTTCAGTGACTCTGAAGATTTGGTCAATCATGTCGAGTACGAAGGTGATGAAGACTGTGAAGTGCCTGGAGAGTTAGCTAGACTTTTGCAACAAGAAGAAAGGGTTATTCTGCCCCATGAAGAGTTGTTAGAGACTATTAATTTGGGTATTGTTGAAGACAGAAAAGAGGTTAAAGTGGGTGCCAACCTGGAGCCAAATGTCAAAGAGCGCTTAGTTCAGCTGTTGAATGAGTTTGTTGAGATCTTCGCCTGGTCCTATGAAGACACGTCGGGACTGGATACAGATATTGTGGTTCACCGTCTCCCTACAAGAGAAGATTGTCCACCAATCAAACAAAAAGTCCGCCGAATGAGGCCCGACATGTCCGAAAAGATCAAAGTTGAGGTGATGAAGCAGTTCAATGCTGGCTTTCTGGCTGTTACTTCCTATCCACAATGGGTTGCTAACATTGTGCATGTGCCTAAGAAGGACAGCAAAGTCAGAATGTGTGTGAACTACAGAGACTTAAACAGGGTGTGATACGGTGGGAGAACTGACTGTGTTTTGCGTTCGTATTCGCACTTGTGCGGTTGAGCAAGAGTCGCCACCGACTTTTTATTTTATCCTAAAGGAAAGGTTAAAAAAGCACAGCAAAAACCTTTTGAGATGTTTCGTGGGTTCGGGGGGTAGATTATGAAAAGGGAAGGTATTAGCACCCTTTTCATCCATGGTTATCCATGGGCTCTTAGTTACTTGGTTTTTTAGATCACTTGCCTTGATTCTTGATTGCTTGAAAATGGTGTATGTGTGAGTGTTTTTGAAAATGTTTTGGAAGAAGATGCCTTGTCTTAGGCTAACCTTGTAACAATTCTTTACTCGGATATTTTACAAAGGCGTGTATCTTTTCGAAAAGATGTTTTTCAAAATGTTTTGAGAGTTTGTTTGAAAGTGTTGTGGATTGTGGTTTTTGAAAAGAAGGCAAGTTGTTTTTGCAAATTGATCTCAAGTAACTAAGAGTTTTGTCTACCCTATTGTACTCAAAGGTTTTTGTTATGTTTTAACCTCTTTTTAACAATTTTGTTCCACCATTGAATTTGGTGGACAATCTTGCGTCTAGGAAGTTTATTCGGGACGGGCGCGGGTCATCGTATGGACCACGAATGCAATGGTGCCAAGTGTCTTTGGCAATTTGCTTTGAAGGGGCTATGATCATTCCGTTTTAGGCAACATTCGAAAGCGTCATCGAGGGACTTATGATCATTTGATTTTGTTTTGCCAAAGATACTCGACGTGCAAGCATGGCCCATTTTGGAAGGCAACATGTGGGATTACCCTAGAGGGTGCAAGTGTGATTGTGTATTGATTTCATGTATTTGTCTTGTATTAGGTTATCTAGCGTTTGATTTTATGTACATGCAAACCCTAGGTCTAACCATGGTATAATTGAAAGCGGTAAATTGCGAAAATGTAAAGTCTACGCTATTATAAAATAAGTATCCGGGAGTGGGGGTACAATATTCACAAATGGGGATGAGACTTATAGTATCCAATAAGTTACAACCAAATCGAACTTGCGATCGAATGTAAATAATGTATATCAATGCATAAGATAAACAAGTGTGTATAGGAACAATGTATTGTGTAAGTATGAGATGTATTGTGTAAGTATGTGATTATTTACAGGTGCGATAATGTGAATTTTGATATGTATTGTTAGGTATTTGCTTTAACCTAAAAAATTAAATGTCCTTTTAATGATCTTGTATTTTTTAATATGTACAAAGGAAAATGTTTTAATTGAATGTTTTTAGTTCTAATTAAATTATGTATAAAAAATGATGTTTTAAGAAAAGAAAATATTTCTAAGTTTTAATTATGTATACAAAAAGTATTTTTTTCATTTTATTATGTACAACAATATTTTAATTAAAAGAAAGGGAAAAAAGTTTTCAATTAAATATCAAGAATTGAATTATGTATATTAAAATGAAATGTATTTTTAATTGTTAGGTACAAATAAAATTTAAATTAGAAAATGAAAAGTTAGATATAAAGTTAGATATAAAAAAGAAAAGTTAGTGTTAACAAAATATTTGTTAGAAAAATTAAGTTAGTTAATTAATAATTTGTTTTATAAAAGAAAATGATTTAAAACTCTAAATGGGCCTTAAAGGTAATAAGTCCCAACCAAAAACTGAAGACAAAAGGGGGGGGGGGGGGGTGTATGAGGAATTGTCTTGGGCTTAGGTGTCTCAGAAACGCATTAGGCCCATAGTTGAACGAACAGTTTTAGGGTTTTGTTAATTTGCTTTCAGTTGGGACGAAACACTTTAGGGTTTGTGCAGCGGCGGCGTTCGTTCGTTCGTCCTCTTCTTCGTCTTCCTGAGCGATACCCTCCACCACAGAGCCACCAGCATCATCATGCCTTCCTCCCTCTAACGACAGTATTAGGGCACTCGATCTAAGGTACCATTCGCTTTCTTATTTTGTTGGGGTTTCTTTTAGTTCTTGCATGCTTGTGATTTTCTGTTTATTTGATTAAGTTTTTTGACTTGGTTTATGTAACGAGGATGAAGAGGGAGATGTTTTACCTTGACTGAGAAGAGGGAGAAAATGGAGGTGCTTAGGAGGCTCGACGGTGGAGGAAGATTTGCGCGATGAGGGCTTTATCTGGTATCTTGTATATTTCTTTAAGCTTTATGATGATCTGAACTGAAAGCTTGATACACGTCTTCTTTTCTTCTTCTCCTTTTTGCCACTGTATGTTTGTCGCCTTGAGATGCTTGTTGAAATGCTTGCTTGTGTTGCCTAATTTGACATGTTTCTTTCTTGCCCCACCTTGAATGCTTGTGTATGTTGTATGCTTTGATGTTGCCTCTGTTGATTTCCCTGTTGAAACACTTCTGTTGGCTACGAACTGAATGCTTGGTGCTTCTGAATGCTACCGTTGAAATGCTATTTTGACTAGCTTCTTTTATTGCCCAATGATGAATGTTCTGAGGGCTTGCTGCTTGTTTCTGACTGTGCTATTGTTGAAATGCTATTTTGACTAGCTTCATTTTTTTTCTGACTTGTTGCCTCGTTGTTAGCTTAGAATGTTTGCTTCTCTAATGGCCAATGATGATACATTCTGAGGCCTTGATATTCTTGGGTTGTGGTATTGGACATGGTTTGGAGGATTTAGGCTTCTGCAGATTGATACCTTAGCAGGTTCATACTGGTTTTTGGCCTTTTGAGGTTTCAGCAGGTTAATGGCATTTTAGGGTTAAGGCTTCAGCAGGTTGTTACTCAGGCAGGTTGGATGTTTGTGTTTTGGTGAGAAAACAGGTTATGCTTCTTCTTGACAGGGTTTATGCTGGTATGGCTTTGTTAGGCTTCTGGTTGTTATGATTTGGAAATTAGTATTTGGTTTTTTGTTTGTGCATATGTAGGTCTGAGGCTTTTTTGAGGCTGAGGCAGGTTTGGTGTATGCAGTTTATAGTTTAACTGGCATATGTAGGTTTGGGCTTCAGCATGTTATGCTTGCAGGTTATGCTTGCAGGTTTGGCTGGTTTAGCAGGTCATGTGCGTGGCTGGTATATGCTTTGGTTGTTTGGTATTTCAGGTTTTGGAAATGGCAAGGCTTTGAGCTTTTTTAGGTTTGAGCCAATGCAGGTTGTGGTGTTTTACAGTAGGTAATGGTTTGGATTGAGCTTCAGGTTATGTGTTGGGAGGTTCTGCTGGTTTTTAGCAGATGGAAGGTTTTAGTTTTTTTTTGGTTTGAGCTAATGCAGGTTTTTATGCTATAGCTTTGAACTTGGTTCTAGTTTTTTTTGTTTCAAGGCTTCAGGCAGGTATGATCTTTTGCTTTTTGCTTCTGGTTAGGACTTGGTTGAGGCCTCCCTGATATATGTTTTCTGTTGGAGTTTTATGGTTATAACTGGTAGGCTGTCTTGTATGGCTTTTTTACCTCCTTGCCTTATCCACTGTGTTTTGTTTTTGTCTTTCTGTCTTCCTGCCTAAAAGCCTAAAAACCTGCTTACTTTCCTCTTCTTTTTCTCTCTCTGTACAGTTAAATATTAAACTATGTTTTATACTGTACTTTTAGTTCTGAAAGTGGCCATTTGTTGGGAAATGATGAAAAGAAAGTGTCTTGCTTGCTTAACAAATTTCCTCTGCATATTTTATCTTTTCTTTTGACAGCTTTTGTACTTTTCTCCTTTTGATATCTTTGCCCAAATCCTCTTTTCTTTGACAGCTTTGAGTAGACTTCTTGGCATTTTGACAGTAAATTGCACTTTTTGGATTATGACAGCAAGTTGTAATTTGGATTTTCAGTTTGGTTTGAACTTGCTTCTGAACTATGCAGTTTGACATTTTGAACTTATGCATTTTGACACTTTGCATTTTTTCAACTTTGCATTCATGATTTAGCAAATAACATTCTTCCCTCTTTGTGAACCGGGAGAAATCCCGTGATTTGCAGAGAGGGTTAACTGATCCCAATCAGTGGCCCTTAATGATGACTGCAATTTTATCTGTCTTTATTTATTTATCAGTCACTGACTTTTCTCCTTTTCTTTTTGCAGATGAATATTTGGATGGAGAGGAGCAAAGTGAAGAATGAAGGATTAGGGACTTAGAAAATATTTAGAAAAATAGGATAGTTTTATTTTCAATTTAATCCTTGTAACTACTATTATTTTAAATACTTCGTAAATAAATACTTGTATCTAAATAATAATTGTAACAAATGTTTAAATATGAAATAAAAAATTCTATTGATCCATTTAATCCTTTTTATCCCTTCTCAATTATTTACTTATTATTTATAGTTCCTTAAATTAAAACAAATGAAAATTAAATTCCAGATATTTAATTCTTAGAACAATAAATAATCAACTAAACATTGATTCTTCGTTGATCAAAATAAAATGAACTTGGCGCCTCCGTCATCCAAAGCAACGCACAGTCAAACGCAATAACTGATCAGATGCAATCCTTTCTTACTGATTTCTTACCAAGCACTTAAATCCAATACTGCATATTTCTTTTGACTGGTTCAAACAAACCAACGTGAATTCAAACCAACTGTCTCTTTTACTGATTAAATCAAAACAATGCGAATTCAAACCGAATCTCGGAATAACTTGCAAAGTGCTGTGGAATTTAAATCCTTCTGAGAATGCAGGCACAAACCTTAATTCCTGATTAAATGCCAAAGAACGTTCACCTGATCAAAATTGAGTCAAAATCAACCAAAACCCTAAGCCAACTGTGTGAAACAATCCAGAGCCCTGAAAAATCAATAAAACCCTAATTTTTGTTTGACTGACGAGAAAAGTCCGTTTGTCCGATTCTTGAGCCAATCTGAAAAATCAGGAAATGCCTGAAGCTGTGATTTCTTGTGGAAAAATGCGAGGGCAAATTTTGGGGTACAACACAGGGCTAGCCCTAAAGATGATTTTCCACTACCACACATTGACATTTTGGTTGACAACACAGCTCAACACAAGGTATTTTCCTTCATGGATGGATTCTCGGGATACAACCAGATCAAAATGGCCCCCGAAGACATGGAGAAGACTACTTTTGTTACACAATGGGGTACCTTCTGCTATAAAGTAATGTCATTCGGACTGAAGAATGTCGGGGTAACCTATCAGCAAGCCATGGTAGCTTTGTTTCATGACATGATACATCATGAGATTGAAGTCTACGTAGACGACATGATAGCCCGTTCACAGACAGAAGAAGAACACCTCGACCATCTGCAAAAGTTGTTTGTCAGATTAAAGGAATATAAGCTCAGACTAGACCCTAGCAAGTGCACTTTCGGAGTTAGGTCTGGTAAACTTTTGGGATTCATCGTCAGTAACAAAGGCATCGAGGTTGATCCCGCCAAAGTCAAAGCTATACAAGAAATGCTTGCCCCCCGCACTGAGAAGGAGGTTAGAGGTTTCTTGGGACACTTAAACTATATTGCAAGGTTCGTCTCTCACCTAACATCTACATGTGAGCCAATCTTCAAGCTGTTGAAGAAAGATCAGGTGGTTGAATGGAACAATGATTGTCAAGTTGCTTTTGATAAGATCAAGGAGTATTTGATGGAACCTCCTATCTTGATGCCACCCGTCGAAGGAAGACCTTTAATCATGTATCTGACTGTTTTGGATAACTCAATAGGGTGCATACTGGGCCAACATGATGATTCTGGATGAAAAGAGCATGCCATTTATTACCTTAGCAAAAAGTTTACCGACTGTGAGACTCGCTACTCACTGCTTGAGAAAACTTGCTGCGCTTTGGTATGGGATGCTCGCCGGCTAAGGCAGTATATGTTGACACATACCACTTTGCTAATTTCCAAAATGGATCCGATCAAGTACATCTTCGAGAAGCCTGCTTTATCCGGAAGAATCACTAGATGGCAGATGACCCTGACTGAGTATGATATCTAGTACACAACCCAAAAAGCTATAAAGGGGAGTGTACTAGCTGACCATTTAGCTCATCAAGCAGTCAAAGATTATCAATCTATGAGGTTCAACTTCCCTGATGAGGATATTATGGCTTTGGACAACATTAAAGGTAACAGACCGTATGACGGACCTGAACAAGGATCCCGATGGACCCTGTACTTTGATGGTGCTTCAAATGCACTTGGCAACGGTATCGGTGCGTTACTTATCTCTCCAGAAGGTTGCCATACACCTTTCACTGCTAGACTCTGCTTCAGCTGTACCAATAACATGGCCGAGTATGAAGCTTGTATCTTTGGTCTCAAGGCTGCTATTGACTTGGGAATCAAATCTCTGATTGTGTTTGGGGACTCAGCTTTGGTTATTAGTCAAATCAAAGGAGAGTGGGACACTAAACATCCTAATCTTATCCCATACAAAGAAAATGTCCTGACATTATTACCACATTTCGAGCAGATTACCTTCGAGCACTTTCCGCGAGAAGAAAATCAGCTAGCAGATGCTCTGGCTATAATGTCTTCCATGTTTAAACTCAACTGGGATAATGAGGCTCCCCAAATCACCATCGAGCGAATGGACGAACCTGCGCACTGTCATGAGATTAATACCGAAGAAGTAGTGGAACAACCCTGGTTTCATGAAATCAAAAGGTATCTTGAGACTCGAGAATATCCTGAAGGAGCTTCAATCAACGACAAAAAGTTCTTAAGGAGGTTTGCGGCCAAGTTCTTTCTGAGCAATGGTATCCTATATAAGTGCAGCCATGATTGTGTTCTACTTCGTTGTGTGGACAAAGTTGAAGTTGAGTTGATCATGACTGAAATACATAGCGACGCATTTGGCACCCACTTAAGAGGACATACGATGGCTAAGAAGATTCTAAGGGCAGGCTACTACTGGTCTACCATGGAAGCTGATTGTCATCAATATTCTCGTACTTGTCACAAATGCCAAATATATGCTGACAAGATACATATTCCTCCAGTTCCTCTCAATGTTCTAACAGCTCCTTGGCCATTCGCGATGTGGGAATCGACATGATTGGAGAGATCAAGCCTACATCATCCAATGGACATCGTTTCATCCTGGTGGCCATTGATTACTGTACCAAATGGGTCGAAGCAGCTTCCTTCACCTCTGTTACAAAGAATGTGGTCGCCCACTTCATCAAGAAGAACATCATATGCCGGTATGGTATCCCTGACAGGATCATCACTGACAACGGTACAAATTTGAACAATATTGTGAACACCGCTCTGTGCGAGCAGTTCAAGATTCAACATCACAATTCATCTCCCTATCGGTCAAAAAAGATGAACGGTGATGTTGAAGCTGCAAACAAAAATATCAAGAAGATCATTCAAAAGATGATAGTCACATACAAGGACTGGCATGAGATGTTACCGTTTTCTCTGCATGGATATCGTACCACGGCGCGTACTTCCACTGGGGAAACCCCCTTTTCTTTGGTATATGGCATGAAGGTTGTTCTACCTATGGAAGTTCAGATTCCTTCTTTGAGGATTATGAAGGATGTTGGTTTAAGTGAAGAAGATTGGATTCATACCCGGCTTGATCAACTTAACTTGATCGACGAGAAACGACTTACTGTTGTTTGTCATGGTCAGACATATCAAAAACGGATGATCAAGGCTTTCAACAAGAAAGTCAGACGTCAGGTATATCAAGTCAGAGATCTTGTAATCAAGCAGATCATCTTGCCGCAAAGTGATTCCAGGGGAAAATGGACTCCTACTTATGAAGGACCGTTTGTGATCAAGAACATCTTTTCTGGTGGGGCAATGATTCTGACCACCATGGACGGCGATGACCTGCCACACCCTGCGAATGCAGACATAGTCAAAAGATACTACGCATAGAACAACCCGACAAGTTGAAAACCTGAAAGGGCGACTTGGGAAAAAATGGGCATCCCGGTGAATCGAAAACCCGAAAGGGCGGTTCAGGAAAAAATTAGGGATAAATAAAAAAAATCAGTACACCTGGCAAGTTGAAAACCCGAAAGGGCGACTTGGGCAAAAAAGGGTTTCCCGGTGGATCGAAAACCCGAAAGGGCGGTCCAGGCAAAAGTTAGGGAATTAAAGCGTATGACTATGTCTCGTCGGATCACTTTAAGGATAATGTCTTCACGGACAAAATCCAGGTTTCTGATCAATCCAATCATCTGCGAACGAAGCAACAAAGGGACAAGATACTTTGAGTTGTGAAGGCTATAGCAGAATGGGAACCCCATGGAATTGTTACATATAGCCATCTTTCTTTGTATTAAATTTTTCTCAATTTTACGACAACATTCTCTTACTAGGATGACTGTCTCCCTTGTACAAAAATATTTACAAAGTTAATACAAAGATGCTTCAAAATGCAGAAATTTGCTTACCTTTTCTTTCTTTTTTACACTTATGTTTTATTTGAAAACGTCCAATGATTTGTTAAAATGAGCATATGCATTTGAATGTAATCACTGCCTACAAATAAATCGAAAGTAGAAAGGGTAATTACTGATAATTTGAAGGTACGGGAAAATGTCTTTAGGCTATTCCAGAAAGAAATCTCCTACAGTATGTCATTCAGATCCTCGATAGAGCTAAAACCTTGAAATGCATATCCCCAGCGGAGTTAAGTTTAAAAATTCCCATCAGGGCTAAGTTTCTAAACTCCCGATCCCCAGCGGAGCCATAAGACTTTGAACTACAAATCCCCAGTGAAGATAAAACTTTCTTCCCCAACGGAGTCCAAAACTTCAACCTTTAAACCCTGGTGGAGTATTATCCAACTTCCTCCAATTCCCCAGTAGATTGGCATACAACCCAAGCTTTCGAAAAAAATTCTCCAACAGGATAAACATTCTCCCCACAGATTTATTTCCCGGCAGAACGAAGATTCTTGATCCCGTTTCTCCATTTGAAGCCTCTCAGGTTTTAATTCCCCAGTAGAGATCGTCGGAGTAATCCTTATTTCCCTAGGAAAGTCACGAAGGACTCTCAATTCCCCACAAGTCACCAAGGATCTTCAATCCTCAGCAGTAGTCCAAAGGACATTCTCAGTCTCAACAATCAAAGGTTTTGAATCTCCAACACCAGTCAAGGGCTTATTTTCCCCGGCAGCAGTCAAAGATTTCATTATCTCCAACTATCTAGGATTTATTTTCCTCAGCAAGACAGCTAATCGGCTTACATGCGCATACATTACATTCATATACCATAAACATTGATAGAACACATTTTATTGCATCATACATATCATGCGACATAACTTTGTGTTTTAGATAACATTTTACCCTTTTCAGGATAAGATTAAAAAGCTATCTTTAACAAATATTCAAAGATTTCAGATACAGTATGGATACACCCCATACACGACAGTCATTCTATTACTCATTCAGAATTTCAAGTCAAGATACAATATGGATACACCCCAGACACGGCGGTCATTCTATTACTCATTCAGAATTTCAAGTCAAGATACAGTATGGATACACCCTAGACACGACGGTCATTCTATTACTCATCCAGACTTCAACAATCAGATACAGACTAGATACGCTCCAAACATAGAGGCCATTCTATTTCTCATTCAGATTCAACTATCAAATTCAAATTCAGATACACTCCAGAAACGGAAGTCATTCTGTCACTTATCCGGATCCCAGTTACAGTACGGATACACTCTAGACACGGAAGTCATTCTGCTACTCATACAGATCTCAACTTCAGATACAGTCCAGATACGCTCCAGACACGGTTGCCATTCTGCCACTCATTCAGAATTTATCCCCAGCTCAGAGATGCTCCATACACGGATGTTTTTCTGTCGCCCATTCAAAATACAGATACACTTCAAACACGGCAGTCATTCTGATATTTGTTCAAAAAAATCAAATACAGTTACAGCTTGGATACGCTCCAGACACGGACGCCATTCCTTTACTCATACGAATCCAATCTCTAGATACAACTCAGATACGTTCTAGATACGGATACCATTCTGATGTTCATTCTACTGATATTCAACAAACATTTTTGATGGCATCTCTAAGCCCATCTCCAGCAAGATTCTATCATCTCCAAATAGCATCTTTAAGCCTATTCCCTCAGCAATATTTTGACGAGTGCAAATTTACGGGCACTCTAGTGTCCAATCCTCTTTTACCTTCGAGTCACGAAAGGAAAACTTGCCAATCTAACTCTTCAGGTTCAAGAAGATTGAACAGGGGCAACTGTTGTACCCTAAAATTTTCCCTCTCATTTTATCAACATTTCTCATGACAAGGCTCTTTGAACTCAATATCAAGCTAGGGTTTGCTCTGCTCAAGACATCTCCTTGTACTAGTGACCTAAATTAGGGTTTGAGTTTGCATAGAGAATTTTGGATTTCTAATGCTCAAAGTGACTTTCATACTTCATGTTGGACTCATAAGTTTGACCATACCAAGTTTCAAGCCTTGAATCAAATTTTTTCCCAATCAATTGGACAATTGACCTAGAAATCAACTATATTGGGAAAAAGTCAACTGTGGCCAATTTACAGTCAAACCTCATCGATTTTGACCCACATCAACATTATGAACTCATATGAACCATTTGATCATGTTTGGACCATAAATCCACAAGAAATTTGATCAGATCATCAAAAGGGCAAAATGGTCATTTTTAGGGTTTTGACTGTACAAAGGCAATTTCTGATTTTTGACCTAGCCAATGGAAAATTGGGTTCAACCATGGATTCAAAGACTAAATGGAATCATCTTGACCTATTCAACAAGTTCAAAAGATCTCATTTGCATTGAATTGACAGATGAATTTTTCAGTCAACTGATCAAAATTTGACTATACACTGAAAAGTTAAACTTTGACTTTTTGGTCAAAATCAAGTGCCAAGGGTCATTTTTCATCAAGATGTGTCAAAACATGAAACTTTTTCATCAAGAAACCCATTTTTGCAAATTAGGGTTTAAAGTTGAAAATTTTCATAACTTAGAATTTTTCTAAGTTATGAAATTTTCTTAATTTTTCCTAACTTTGCCCCACATTTTCACCATGATACATTTGGATTCAAACAAAACTTCCAACATGAAAGTTGTATACCTCCACAAATTCTACAACTTTTATTCACAAAGTTTTTCCAAAAGAAGCTTGGATCTCAAGTTATGATTTTTGGAAGAAGGGTTCCTAAAACTTTTAACTTAGAGAAATTTTGCCCTAGTTTAGGCAGGATTTTGACCTATCTTTATAGCCATTTTTCACATAGTTCAACTTGGAATCTCAAGTTGCATTTCAAAGATGTATTTTAGAGCTTGTTGCAAGCTTTCCAAAATTTCCAAGAACTCCTTAAACACATTTGTGGTTAGGGAGAATCGAAGGTTTGAAGTTGGCAAAAACTCACTTTTCATCCATGGCATATTCATGTTCATACATGTTGCAACTTCAAGTCAACATGCCTTAAACTTGTTTACAGGCCTCTAAAACACTTCACACTCAATAATTTAATGCAAATCCATTGGTATAAGCTATTGTTTTGGTCATTAGGACATTGTACACAAAATTTAGCCCTAAGTAGAAAAAGGAACATTTCCATTTTTGCCATAATCTTGCTTTATGTCAAACCACAATCTTTGAGCATTGATCCAGATCTTTTGCAGCTAATCAAATCCACAAATTAGAGGGGCCAAGAGCAGAGGTTACAAGGTGTTGGATAGCCTGTACAGGCCTGTTACATATCACTTCCATATTTTACTTCAAAAACAAGAAACTTGTCTAAAACCTTAGAACTTGAACACCAGCCAAAACAAACTTGTGCAAACATTTTGAACATCTTTCTCACATCACTCTGAGCCAGAAACTCGATTGCTTGAGCCTCTAAACATCCCCTAGCCAAAAAACACCTTCCATTGGCAAAATAGGGCAGAACCTGCAACTTGACTTCCATAGCACATTTTACTCGTGCGTTTTGCCCCAAGTTGCTTCAAACACCTTCCATTCAACACATCCAAGCTATCCCAAACCTCAAACACCAACTGTAACTCCATTTACAGGGTTTTCCATTTTCATTTTAAGCTCGTGAAGGTTGAGTTTTATAGGCTGATTCAAGGACATTCAAGGCAAGCAAGGTATTGGAGAAGGTCAAGTGAAGTTCAAGCAAGCTCCCAGACATCTCAAGCCTTGTTGAAAAGCTCTACATTGCCCTACACGAAGTCAGCTGAAACAGGTTTTTGTCCACTTCCTATCTCTCTATTTAGGAACATTTAGCCTTAAGTTTGTGAATAAAAAATGTAGTATTCATTGCCATGAAGCTGTATGTATGCTCAGTTTTTATTTATATTAAGCATGCTAAGAGAATTTCATCCATGAACATACTGAAAAAACTAGGTTAGATTTTAGGGCCAGAGAAATTCTCTCTGGTCTTTGAGAGTTAAGACAAGTTGTTTATATGGTTGGAATCGTCTTGAAATGCTCTACAAGTTTGATGTTATGTGTTTTTGCAATAGAGCTCGTATACAGGATCTGGTATTTGAACAGGGCACGCGCATTTTCAAAGTCTGAAGGTTGAAGATGAAGTTGGTTTAGGCTGGGCTTGGCCTGGCTCACTATTGACACCTCCATTTTTCCTTTTTGCACCCCCTGGCCCAATTTCTTGTTATTTTATATTTTTGCATTTTTCATTTTTGATTTTTTTTATTTATTTCCAAATATAAAAAAATACTCAAAAATATTTTTTGTAATATTTTCACATTTATTTTGCATTTTATTTTTATTTTTCTAACATAAAAAGCAATTTAATTACTTTTATCTTATTTATTAAAACTTGAAAATAATATATAAATTATACTTTTATTTTTTATTTCTTATTTTCTATTCACACTGAAAATATTATTCTAAATACAATTTATTTTTGTATATATTTTATTTATTGTACATATTTAATATAATATATATATATATATATATATATATATATATATATATATATATATATATATATATATATATATATATATATATATATATATATATATATATATATATATATATATATATATATATATATATATATATATATATATATATATATATATATATATATATATATATATATATATATATATATATATATATATATATATATATATATATATATATATACATATTTTATTAAAAATGTAAACATATTACACTTTATTTTTATTATTAAATATACTTAATAAATACTTTTTCTAAACATATTTTATTTTTTCACATATACTATTTTATTTTTATTGTATATAAATAAAATAATTAATATATTTACTTTCTTAAAGAAATTAGGGTTTTACCCTTAACCTAATAAAATTAATCTTTTATTTATTTCTTTATTTTTACATTAAATATTTTTACATACTTGGAAAATAAACAAAAACCTTTTTTTGCATAATTCATATTATTTGATATATTTATTTATTTTGTTTATTTAAATATTGTCTGAAATTCTGGTTGCAGATACTTAATGTCACAGTGAATTATGACACCGTATCTGACACTCTTCAAGGCAGTAAAACTAAAAGCAGTAAATAACACAGTCAATTGTTTACCCAGTTCAGTGTATAACGACACCTACTCTGGGGGCCACCAAGCCAGGGAGGAAATCCACTATAAGAGATATTAATTCAGGAATAAACCAACCAGTTTATCTCCTTCACTTAAGACCTACCCAATGCAACTTCAATCTAAGTTCACCTTAAACCTGAGTTCCTACTCACTCCCCCTCAATCACAGCAGTGACATTAAACAATTGACTAATGAAATTATGAAGACACTCTTCAGAACATACACTTGATTTTGCTTCACAGCTTTTAATCAAGTAACACAACCACTCTTGCTTCAAAGCTTTGAGTGATACACAACCCTAACTTGACTTTGCTTCAAAGCTTTAATCAAGTGACACAAACACTCGTGCTTCAAAGCTTTGAGTGATACACAACCCTTACAATCAAATCCTACTCCAAGTCACTTATCACAATGATAATTGCTTAGATTACAGTAGTTATAACTATACAGTCCCTTATTGATCTTCTGTCAAAAAGTATCTTCCACCAACAGTCTTCATGAGGAATATATAGGCTGCTATTCTTCAGTTAGGGCTTCCACGAAAATAGCTAGGGTTAATTAGGTTTAACCTCAAGACTTGGTCAAGGGACTTTAACAACCAGATTAGGGTTAAGCAAAGTTAACCTAAGTCCACGTGAGAATCTGATCTGGACTGAATAACCAGATTCCTGAAACTTATCAGAAAATAATAAATCTGCACAAGTGTTAGTTCAGTATAGGATGTCTTAACATTGGTTATGACAACAAGAATCATGTTTACAGATTTTGGTAGAATGCAATAAATATGATCATTGCATAATGATCAGCTAAACACTCATATTGAGCAGCTCCTGTATGACATTCTTTTTCTGCAGAATGTGCCTTGTGTCCCAGAATGTTATGACATCAGTCATGACATTCACACAACTGGTTTTACCAAAAAACATGCCAACATCCAAACACTTACATTGTCCATTTATTATTTATGCATTTGAATTCAATTTGGATGTAATAGTAAATTAGGGTTTATATTTCTTGTCAAATATACCCCCATTCAAAGATTGTACCCCCATCCCCATAATCATGTTGTAATAGCTTAGACTTTTAATTCTCGCACTTTATGCTTTCAATTATGCCATGATTAGAGAATTAGGGTTTGTATGCAAAAATCCAAAACCAACAAGTAGCTTGACCTAATCAAAGACAAAAAATGCATGAAAATCAAGCACAATCCACACTTGCACCCCTAGGGTTACAATCCACTTGTTGCCTTAAAAATGGGCCATGTTATGCATGTTAGGTACTTTGGCAAAACAAAAGATCATAGTCCCTCGATGACGCTATCTTGGTTGCCTAAACAAAATGATCAAGTCCCTCAAGAATTTGCCAAAGATATTTAACACAATTGCTATCATGGTCTATACGATGAACCGCGCCTGTCCCGTTTAACATCCTAACACAAGGTTGTTTACCAAATGCAATGGTAAAGCAACACTGTCAAAAGGGTTAAAAACATTAGGAAAGATCTTTGAGTAAATTAGGGTAGATAGCTCTTAGTTACTTGATCAAAAGCTTCCAAAACATCCTTGCTATTTTCAAACACACCTCAGAACACAATTTCAAAACATTTCCCAAAACAAACTTTCAAACATTGAAATCTTTTCAAAAGACAAAACATCTTTGTATACATTCAAACAAGAATCATTACAAAGGTTGCCACAACTATGGCCTCTTTTCAAAACATTTTTCAAAACCACACACAAAACACCATTTCAAACAATTGAAAAGCAAAAGAAAGTGATCTAAACAAGTAACTAAGAGCCCATGGATAACCATGGATGAAAAGGGTGCTTGCACCTTCCCTTTTCATAATCTACTCCCTGAACCCAAGAAAACATCTCAAAGGTCTTTCTTGTGCTTTTTGACCTTTCCTTAGGATAAAATAAAAAGTCGGTGGCGACTCTTGCTAAACCGAAACATTTGCAAACACAAAACACAAAACCTTAAGTCAGTTCTCCCACCGTATCACAACTTGGTATTAGAGGAGGTATAACTTACAATCCTTGTCTAGATTTACAACAATTTGGTCGTGCTTGAAGAGATGGTCCCCATAGGTCGCTTCTCGAGGATATTGCATTCGACTATGAAGATGATGTTAAGGGGAATCGCCGGAGGTTCATACGATCTTGGGGCATGGTAAATAGATCTGACCCCCATGAGTTGGGACCAAAGACTTCCCTTCCTATGCATCCTTACCTCCAATGGGTCCGAGCTCGTGCCCAGAAGCTTGTGATGCCTTATGCGGCAGTATTACCAGTGATTGTGGAACCCACTACTGAAGATGGCATTCCTTACACGGTTCTCTATCCTTACATGCCCACTGATCTCGGGGAGCTACAAAGGTCTTGGATTCAGCTGAAGAATGAGCGAGATACTTACAGGGAGCAGTTCCATGAGCAAGAGAGGAAGGTTTTGAAGCTCACCAGGCAGCTCGAGGAGGAAAGAGTGCTCAATGACTACATCAGCACAAAGAGAAAGCGTCCATGGGACTTTTGATTTTGCTTTTCCAGTTTTAGATTGGTTTTATTTACTTCTTTGTAACGCCTTAAGGGCATTGTTGAACCTTTCAAAGTTAAGCTAATAAAGTTTGTTTATTTTTTGTTTGCAAATTTAAATCTCCCAAAGTCTTTGAAATCATTACATGCGCATCCCATTATCATGCGCATCATCACAGGTACCACTATAGGTTTCTTATCTTCTTCGCTGTTTATTTCAGCAGAAATGTCTTCTGATCAAGCCATCAAAGATATTTAGGCACAGAACTCCCAGTTCCAATAGATGTTCATAAGTCTGGCTAAGGGCCAAGAGGATCTGAAAACTCTCATTCTGAAAGAGAAGAAGAAGAAGAAGAAGAAGAAGAAGAAGAAGGTCGGTCTTCTGAATATGGGCAGAAGGTTTGGAGAAAGGTTGAAGCATTAAACTGATCTGACCTCTTCATCCAAGGAAGGGGAGAACCAAAAAGAGGAAAATGACCCTAGTCCTGCAGTCTCTGATAATGATACTGATTTTGATGATGAGCAATATCCTCCTGCCGAAGATAGGTACAAGCAGCTAGAAGACCGTCTGAGTGCTATGGAAGTTCAGAAGATACCTAGTTTGGATTTTGGAGAACTAGGACTGGTATCTGGATTGGTCATTCCTCAGAAGTTCAAGGCTCCAGTTTTTGCTAAGTATGATGGAGTGTCTTGCCCAAAACTCCATCTCCGCTCTTATGTCAGGAAAATTCAACCCCACACTGCTGATAGAAATTTGTGGGTGCACTTCTTTCAAGATAGTCTATCAGGGACTCAGCTTGAATGGTTCTACCAGTTGGAAGGGGCCAATGTTCGAAACTGGGAAGATCTTATTGTTGCTTTCTAAAAGTAGTATCAGTACAATGCCAACCTTGCTCCTACTCGTACTCAACTCTAGAGTATGTCCATGGGTGCAGGTGAAGGTTTCAAAGATTACGCTCAGAAATGGAGAGATTTGTCTGGCCGAGTTCAACCTCCTTTGTCTGATAGGGAGTTGGTTGATATGTTCCTCGGGACGTTGTCCGGTCCATTTTTCAACCACTTGATTGGCAGCTCGTCGTCTGATTTCACCGAGTTGATTTTAACTGGAGAAAGAGTAGAGGGTGGAATTCGAAGTGGTAAAATACAGAAGGATGCCTCTTCGAGTTCGATAAAGAAACCTTTTACTGGTAAGAAGGAAGCCAGTGAAGTTTATAGCCCGAGGGGCCAAAACAGATTTGAACATCGGCCAACGGTAAATGCTGTAGTGATACCAAGACCCGCAGTTTCTCCACAATGCAACAATCAACGGAGGATGGAAAGACCACAACGGAAGTTTACCCGCATTAGCATGACATTGGATGAAGTGTTACCTCACCTGCTGAGATCCAACTTGACCACATTGAGGGAGGCTCCCAAAAATCCAAACACTACCTCTCCTAGATACAATCCCAACGCACGGTGCGCCTACCATTCTGAGAGTCCTGGCCATGATACCAATGATTGCTGGGCTCTGAGAAACAAAGTACAAGATCTGCTGGAAGTTAAGGAGATAGAGTTTGATGCTCCAGAAAAGCCGAATGTAATAACTGCTCCTATGCCCAAACATGATCGTGGGGTTAATGTTGTTGACAATGATTTGTTTGTGACCTCTGTTGAAGAAATTTCTACTCCTCTTATGACTGTTAAGAGGAATTTGATGTTGGCTGGTTTATTTCTGGGTTGTGGTGAAGGTTGCCACATGTGCTCGATTCTACCTTCCGGTTGCCGTTTGTTGAAGTCAGGTGTTCAGCACCTGATGGATAATAAAGAGATTCTGTTCGAGAAGACTATGATTCATGTTGTTCCCAATGAAGATGTCGCCATCATAACCATTTCCGCCAATCCTTCCAAGGTTTCCTCGAGAAAACCTATTAGGATTACACCTGTTCCAAGAATTGCTCCGCTAATAATCACCATTCTTGGTCCCATCCCGTACACTTCAGACAAGGCTGTCCCATGGCACTATGGTGTTGATGTGTATTATCATGGCATTAAGCAAGAGTTGAAGAATTAAGAAGTTGATACTGATGTCAGTAATATTTTCGGGGCTATGAAGGTCACCAGAAGTGGAAGACTCTTTTCTCCCGAGATTTCCCCTCCGACTGTCCACAAACCTGTTGTCATTCCATCTGCTAGTACATCAACTACTGTTCCAGTTCCTACTACATTTATCACCCCTATTGCCGAGCCATCTGGGACTCGGGGCGAAGAGATCATAGGTGAGCTTGCCCGGACGGAGGCACCTAGAAAAATTGTTGTGGAAGCCTCTAAACAAGAAATAGAGGAAATACTTAAAATTATCAAGAAAAGTGACTACAATGTGGTCGAACAGCTGAGGCAGACCCCGTCAAAGATCTCCATGTTGTCTCTGCTATTGTGTTTTGAAGCCCATGCAAAGGCTTTGATTGCATTTCTCAAGACTGCGCATGTGCCGCAGGAAACTTCTGCAGATCAGTTCAAAGATTGTGTGGCTAGCTTGACTGCTGATAATGGGCTAGGATTTTCAGATGCAAATCTGACCGCTAAGGGGAGGAATCATAATGATGCTCTGCATGTCTCAATTGAGTGCATGGGAACACCTATGGCTCATGTGCTGGTGGATACCGGATCTTCGCTGAATGTTCTGCCAAAGAAAGCATTGGACCGTTTGGACTGTGAAGGTTTGACTTTAAAGCCAAGTAACATCGTGGTAAGGGCTTTTGACGGATCAAAAAGGATGGTGCACGGGGAGGTAGACATCCCTGTCAAAGTGGGTTCTCAGACCTTTGGGTCCACTTTTTATGTAATGGACATCAGGCCGTTGTATTCTTGCTTGCTGGGTCGTCCGTGAATCCATAAGGCTGGGGCAGTTACTTCTACACTCCATCAAATGTTGAAGTATCCAGTGCAGGGGAAAATTGTCACAGTGCAAGGTGAATAGGAGTACATGGTGAGTCATCTCAATTCCTTCTGTTATATGGAGATGGATGGGGATTTCATAGAAACTCCTTGTCAGAACTTCGAAGAGGTCCCTCAGACTTTAGCGTCAACTGAAGTTACTACCAACAAACCTCCGCTGAAGATGGTTTCTCTCAAGGATGCCAGGGCTGTAGTTGAAGAAGGTGGGTGTACCAATTGGGGTCAGCTCCCTGATTTCACTCAAAAAACTGAAAATTTTAGTTTGGGCTTTACTACAGGGGCTCAAAGGGTTGTTAGGCACGCGCGGATTGGAAGACCTCCTCTACACATCAGCAATCGGGGAGTTAATGCAATTGAGGACAATGAAGAAGATTCAGACATCGACAGATGGATCTACCCAACAACCAATGGTGGACTGAATAACTGGATGGCGAGGGACTTCATACCCGTTTCTTTTATTCCGCAGTAATTTACTTTTGTTTTAACTATTTGTAATAAACAGTTTAAAACTTTACGACCCGGTGCCTTGCCCGAGGCACCTTGGCTTTGCTTGTGAGGGCTTATTATTTGTCTTTTCATATATCATTATTAAAACAATGGACATTTATTGCATTACAAATTTTGTGCTCCTTGTTTTTCTTTTCTGTCTCTCACTTTATCAAAACATCTATTCTCTTACACACACTCACATATCATACTGCAGATCCACATCCACTCTGGATCCCATTGATAACAGCTCTTCTACTGTCAATTATGACTTTAGAAATCTGATCAACCAAGCCGAGGATGAAGGTGAGGATTATTGTGAGGTGCCTGGAGAACTTTCTAGACTACTCAGCAAGAAGAGAGGGCCATACGGCCTCATGAAGAGCCAGTTGAGTCAGTGAATTTGGGTACAGAGGAAGACAAGAAGGAGGTTAAAATAGGTGTGAATCTGGAGCCTAGTGTCAAACAACGCCTAATACAGATGTTGCACGACTATGTTGAGATCTTCGTTTGTTCCTATGAAGACATGCCTGGTTTGGACACTGATATTGTAGTACATCGCCTGCCGACTAAAGAAGACTGCCCTCCGATAAAGAAAAAAGTTCGCCGTATGCGCCCTGAAATGTCAGATAAAATCAAGGCAAAGGTCATGAAGTAGTTCGACACAGGATTATTAGTTGTTACTTCTTATCCGCAGTGGGTTGCCAACGTCGTTCCGGTACCTAAGAAGGATGGTAAGATACGGATGTGTGTGGACTACAGAGATCTGAACAGGGCGAGCCCCAAGGATGATTTCCCACTTCCTCACATTGATGTTCTAGTTGACAACACCTCACAGCACAAGATATTCTCCTTCATGGATGGTTTTTCTGGCTACAACCAGATCAAGATGGCTCTTGAGGATATGGAGAAGACAACCTTCGTTACACAGTGGGGCACCTTCTGTTACAAGGTGTTGCCTTTTGGTTTGAAGAACTCTGGGGCAACTTATCAGCGTGCCATGGTCGCTTTGTTCCACGATATGATTCACTATGAGATTGAGGTTTATGTTGATGACATGATAGCCAGGTCTCAGACTGAGGAAGAGCATCTTGATCATCTCCAGAAACTGTTTGATAGGTTGAAGACATACAAGATGAGGTTGAATCTGAACAAGTGCACCTTCGGGGTAAGGTTTGGAAAGCTTATGGGTTTCGTTGTCAGTGACAAAGGTATTCAGGTGGACCCTGCAAAGGTAAAAGCCAAACAAGAGATGTCGGCTTCCCGCACAGAAAAAGAAGTTAGAGGTTTCTTGGGACGTCTGAATTACATCACCAGGTTCATTTAACATAAGACTGCTACTTGTGAGTCAATCTTCAAGCTGCTGAAGAAAGATCAAGTGGTAAAGTGGAATGATGAATTCCATACTACTTTCGAAAGAATGAAGGAATACCTTCAAGAACCACCAATTATGATGCCTCCAGTTGAAGGAAGACCTTTGATATTATACTTGACAGTGCTAGATAACTCAATGGGGTGTGTGCTGGGGAAGCATGACGAGTCTGGTCGAAAAGAACACACCATTTATTACCTTAGCAAAATGTTTACCGACTGTGAGACCCGATACTCATTGCTCGAGAAAACTTGTTGCGCTTGGCATGGGCTGCTCGCCGACTGAGACAATATATGCTGACTCACACCACTTTGTTGATATCAAAGATGGATCCAATCAAGTATATCTTCGAGAAGCCCACCTTATCCGGAAGAATAGCAAGATGGCAGATGATCTTAACTGAGTACGACATCCAATACATAACCCAAAAAGCAATCAAGGGGAGTGTATTGGCGGATCATTTGGCGCATCAGGCCATGGATGACTACCAGTCCATGAATTTCGAGTTCCCGGATGAGAACATCATGTTGGTGACCGACTGCGAAGAACCTGGACCGAATGAAGGACTTGAGGAAGGATCCTGATGGTCTATGTATTTTGATGGAGCATCAAATGCTTTGGGTAACGGCATTGGCGCTGTAATTATATCTCCTCATGGATGCCATACTCCGCTCACCGTCCGATTATGTTTCAACTGCACCAACAACATGGCGGAGTATGAAGCGTGTATCATGGGTCTTCGAGCTGCTATTGACCTGAGGATTAAGTTCTTAAGTGTATTCGGAGACTCTACTCTGGTAATAAGTCAGATCAAAGGCGAGTGGGATACGAAGCACCCGAATCTTATTCCTTATAAAGAATATGTATTGACATTGCTCCCGCACTTTGAGGAGATAACCTTTGAACATTTCCCAAGAGAGGAGAATCAGTTAGCGGGCGCGCTAGCTACCATGTCTTCTATGTTCAAAGTCAGGTGGGACAATGAAGCTCCCCAGATTACTATTGAGAGGTTGAATGAACCCACACATTGCCGTGACATTGAGACTGAAGAGGTAGCAGATAAACCCTGGTTTTACGAGGTAAAGAGGTATCTTGAGGCTTAAGAATACCCCGAGGGGGCATTTGTTAATGATAAGAATTTTCTGAGGAGGTTCACTGCGAAGTTCTTCATCAGTAATGGGATCCTCTATAAGCGTAACCATGATTCAACCTTATTGCGGTGCATAGACAAGAGTGAGGCAGAAAGGATCATGACAGAGTTACATGAAGGCACCTTCAGAACTCATTTCAGTGGACATACCATGGCAAAGAAAATCCTACGGGCGGGATATTACTGGTCCACTATGGAAGCCGATTGTTATCAGCATTCTCGAACCTGTCATAAGTGCCAAGTCTATGTTGATAAGGTGCATGTACATCCGGTTCCCCTGAATGTTTTGACAGCTCCTTAGCCCTTTTCAATGTGGGGTATCGACATGATCGGCGAGAACAGACCTACTGCGTCTAATAGGCATCGCTTCATTCTGGTAGCAATTGATTACTTTATGAAGTGGGTTGAGGCAGCCTCCTTTGCTACAGTAACCAAGAATGTCGTGGCGCGGTTCATCTGACACAATCTGATTTGTCGATACGGTGTCCCAGAGAGGATTATTACTGACAATGGTACAAATATCAATAACACGATGATCACTGAGCTCTGCAAACAGTTCAAGATACAACATCATAACTCTTCTCTCTACCGGCCGAAGATGAATGGCGTTGTTGAAGAAGCAAACAAGAACATCAAGAAGATTGTGCAGAAGATGACAGTGACATACAAAGACTGGCACGAGATGTTACCATTCTCTCTTCATGGGTACCGTACCTCGGCACGAATGTCGACAGGGGAAACACCCTGCTCTTTGGTGTATGGCATGGAGGCAGTCCTACCCATCGAGGTCCAGATACCCTCTCTCGGTATTATGAAGGATGCGGGTTTGAACGAAGACGACTGGATCCAAACTCGACTTCATCAGCTGAATCTAATCGACAAAAAGAGACTTACTGCTATCTGTCATGGCCAGACGTATCAAAAGCGAATGATCAAGGCTTTTAACAAGAAAGTCAGGCGTCAAGAATATCAAGTCGGGGATCTGGTAATCAAGCGCATCATACTACCGCAAGGTGATCCCAGGGACAAATGGACCCCCACATACGAAGGACCATTTATGGTTAAAAACATTTTCTCGGAAGGAGATATGATTCTGACCATCATGGATGGTGACGACCTCCCTCACCCCGTCAACGCAGATATAGTGAAAAGATACTACGCATGATCAAAGACCCACTAGGTTGACTGGCCTAGGAAAAAATAAGGGCTTCCAAACGAACCAAAAGGGTTCGGGCAAAAGTAAGGGATGAAAATGAAAAAAATTATACACCCGGTAAGTCGAAAACCTGAAAAGGCGACTTGGGCAAAAAAGGATATCCCGGTGGACTGAAAACCCAAAAGGGCAGTCCAGGCAAAAATTAGGGATCAAAGCGTAACACTATGTCTCATTGGATCATCTTGCAACCATACCTCAGTATCAACTATCAAGCTAGGACAGCGCCAATCAATCTGATCCACCTTCGGCCAAGCAGCAAAGTGATGAGATGCTTGAAGATATAAAGGCAATAGCAGAGTTGGAACCTAATGGGGTTCATTTCACATAGCTGTTTTTCTTTCTTAAAACATAAATTGTAATTTCTATCTTTCGACGACGTTCTCTTACTAGAGCGTCAACCTCTTTGTACCAAAATGCCTATTACAGGCCAACTTTAAAATCAATACAAGTCATTTTCATAAAGCTTTGATTTATTTTCTTTTTCCTATTTTGTTTGCTAGAACGTCCAATGGTTCATTTTTGATATATGCATTTGAAAATAATTTCTACTCATAAATATTTACATGAAAAAACAAAATACAATTACTCGTAATTCCAGGAGCAGGGAAAACAAGAAGTGCCCAAACCTTACAGTTACTTTGACCATCAGGTACCAAGGTAGAATCAACTTGAGAACATGAGTAGTGGTACATACACTCCCCACAGAGTAAGAAATATCCAAAGACGGTGATGTCAGCTTCCCCAAGCAAGACATGACTCTCCCCAGCTGAGGTTCACAATCCCGAGTGAGTCATTAAATTATTCCCCAAACAGAGTTTATTTCCCTCACAAGAAGAAATTCAATCTCCACTGGAATTCATTACTACCAGCAGCGTAAATTCATCCCTAGCTGAGTTTATTTCTCCAAATTAGCAGTCTATCAACAAAGTATCTCCTCTCCGACAGAGTCATTCTCCGCAGAGTTATCCGTAAACAAGGGGAAAATCCCCCGTCAGTCATCTCTGTTCACCATCCCCAACTTGTTGTACCCCAAAATTTTCCCTCCCATATTCCTCAAGATAGGTCAAGAATCATCTCAAAATGGTTCAAAATGGCTCAAGGGTTGTACAGTCAGACCACCTCCTAAGATAGTTGAAATTAGGGTTTTGGTTCTTTCAAGGAATTTGGGGTTTTCAATGGTTCAATCAAGTCTCATAGGCCTATATACATTCTCTAGCACCTACATGCCAAGTTTCAAGACTCATAGTGCCAATTTGCACAGTCAAAAGCTCCATTTGATCCACAGTCAACTACAAGGGCAAAATGGTCATTTTGCAGTCAAAAGTCAGAATTCTTGGTCAACATCTTATTTTTAGTTCACAATCATCATTTGATCAAGTCTTGATCATGATTCCACAAGAATAGCTCAAAAATCATCAAGATGCAAAAGTTACTATTTTTGGACAGTAGAAAAGTCAACTGTACCTTGACCAGGGCATAACTTTTTCATGGTTTATCAGAAAAATTCCATTCAAAGCTCATTTTGAAGAGGATGAAATTTTATACAATCCATATTCACACTCCAAGTTCAAGAAATGCTCTCACAAAAAGTTACCAATTTTTACATTATAGGTCAATTTCAAAAGTCAACAAAAGTATACTTTGAGTCAAAGGCCATAACTTGAGATTGGTAAATACAAATGACATGGGACAAAAAGAATTGGTTAGAGGACTTCAAGGGCTTTTCAAAATGTCCAAGAACATGGTCATATGATCAAAATTGAGCAAGTTGTGCATTGGAGAAGTTGGGAAATTTTCATGAATTTGCAAAAGTCAACTTTGCTCAAAACACCTTCTTTTTGCTAATGGGCCTCAAATCTCTTCTTGAAACTTCACCCATGACCTATGCACGACCCACCAAGTTAAAAGGGATTTATTTTCTTAAATTTATTGATTAAATGGATTTTTAATACATATTAATTAATTTAAATTATAAGAAAATAGAAAATTTGATTTTTAAATCAATTTGTGAACCAAATATGATCCAAATATGCTGACCAATTCGTGCACAATCAAAAAGATACAAAAAAATCTAAATTTGGCAACTTGTTCAATCATGAAAAATCAAGAATATTTGATTTATCAATCAAGGATTTAATCTTCAATGCACATGGGTTGGATCCAAAATTTTAACCTAGACTGATTGCCTTATATGCAAGCAAGCCAACCATAACCTAATAAACGTGAAAAAGCTACAGAAACGACCATAGAAATTTCAAGAATTTTCAAGAAAACTCAAAACTGGTTCTTGCATTCTAGGCCAATTCAAAGCGTTTTGTCCATCCAAACACATTGCAGGAAGCACTAGGATTGATTTGCAATCAAATTCAAGCATCAAAGCTCAAGGAATCGCTACATACCATCTCACGATTTGCACTTTCTATTCAAAATTGTATCTCTTAATTCATGCGCATTTAACATGTTTTTGTGACTGATTTGCATTGCTAGAGATCATACAAAGCTAATGGAATGATTGAATTGAACCATAGTGCCCTGAATCGAGATATGCCATGATTGAATTTCTAGGGTTTTCAAGCTTTCAAATAGGGCTTTTCAATCCAGGAAAAATTAAGACCAATGGAATACATGGTTGAATTTGTGAGGCCAAGACGATCAAAACCCCTACCTTGCGAAATATTTATGTTTGCTATATTTCTATTTGCTATTTTTCCTTGCAGGAGGTAGTGGAAGTTAAAAACTCCCGCTATTTGATTCTGTTTACACAGAACAAAGGTTGAAGATGATGATGTGTATGCATATGGTTGGTCTATTTGAAAAACGCGCGCGTTATTTTTTATTTACAACATATTGATTTGTTTTCACATATAATAATCGCCTCTTATTCCACTAACGAATTAAACAGGTTGGTTGAGTGGCTGGGGCGTTGGCATGTGAACATTGGGACCTGGGTTCGAATCCCAGGTCCCCCAAAACATTTGTGTTATTTTGTTTCAGGCGATTCTATGTAGCACTCCAAGCAAGGCCCTTCATACGCCCTCATCTAGATGTTGTCCAAGTGGCTTCAGATTTCATCCAATGGTCTAGATGGAAGGACTACCATGCTCCCTGGTCAGCGCACGCATAGCAAACCCAGAAAAGTCAACGAGGCTGGAATGTTATTTGGGCTTTAGGCATGCTGATTACACCATAAAATTGGGCCCAACACCCCCTTTACAAGTTTATTTCTTTTCCTTTTTTTTATTTTATTTTTATAATTATTATTTATATCACTAACAAAATAATTAACCTTTTTTTTAATAAATTCAGAAAACACAGAAAAATATAATATTTTTATTTATTAAAATTAATTTCACTATCTCATTATTTTGTAAATAAATATTAACATAATTTGTTTAGTTTTAATTAGGCATAATTTTAACTTTTTTGCAATAAATAAAAATTTGTTTAGAATTAGGTTAATTAATATATTTAATCATTTTATTTTTATTTTCCCTTAAATAACAAAAAACCAAAAAATATTTTTATTTTAGTTAATTAATTCAATTATTAATTTAGACTAATTTCTTTAAATAAAAAAATAATCACAATATGCTTTGTTGAACAAAAAGGGTCAAAACCCTAAAAAACTCTCCGATTTAATTTTTTCTCACGCGTGTGATTATTTTTTATCCATATTTTTATTCAATTATGTAATTTCTCCGAGGATGTAATAGCTTTAATTAGGACTTTTTTATCGCTTTTATTTAATTTCCCGCAATTTACTTTTTCAAGGGTTTGTTTTTTGGCGATGTAAATACCCGACGCCTTGTAATAGCTTAGTTATTTTCCGCAACCTTTAACTGTTAGATGTTTGATAACTAGGCTATGCATGTCAAGATCTCTCTTAAATTAAAATCAACCGTAGCTCACTATAACATGTACAAAGACAATATAACTGAAACCTGACACACTCGCACATGCCACTCTTAGGGTACGCCTCACTTGGTTGCCTCGACGTGGTCATTAAGTATAGGGTGTTTTAGAGGTCGTCCTCTTGTCCAAAGATCATAAGTTGCCTCGAAACGGTTGCCTCGGATAAAAAATGATCTAAGACATTAGGGTTACCGCTAAGGCGTCCTAACATTGCTTTAGTGACCACATGTCCCTTAATCGAATTGACCCGAAAACTCCAACGACGGTGCTACCTACTTCTCAATAGTGGGATAGCACTGTCTAAAGGACATTTACACAGCTTAATTTCTTTTGAGTAGGTAGAGGTTCTCAGGTACTTGCTCTTTCAAAACAAAACAAACTTTTCGCACTTACACTTTTCAAACAAAAGTTTTCAAACAACACTTCATACACTCTTGAGGACAGATACAAGAGTTAAATCGAAGTTTTCAAACAAAACTCTTTTCAAAACCCACAAACACAAGAAAAGCAAAACCTTTTGAAAACATAGTGAGCAAGTACCTAAGAGCCCGTGGATAACCACGGATAGAAAGGGTGCTAACACCTTCCCTTTCTATAATCCACCTCCCGAACCCGAGAAACATCTCGAAAAGGAATTTTGTTGTGCTTTTGTCCTTTCCTTGTTGGATTAAATAAAAGACGGTGGCGACTCTTGCTTACCGCGACATTTTGCGAAAACAAACGCAAACGCGAACCAGCATTCCAAAACAGTCAGTTCTATTTCCACGGATCACAATTATTAATTTAGATTAATTTCTTTAAATCAAAAAATTATCACAATATGCTTTGTTGAACAAAAAGGGTCAAAACCCTAAAAAACTCTCCCTAGCTGAGTTTATTTCTCCAAATTAGCAGTCTATCAACAAAGTATCTCCTCTCCGACAGAGTCATTCTCCGCAGAGTTATCCGTAAACAAGGGGAAAATCCCCCGTCAGTCATCTCTGTTCACCATCCCCAACTGAAGTAGAGGAATTATGGTTTTTATAGCGGTCAAGCCTACCGGTTCTCATACTCTCCAAATAGCAGTCAGGGATTTATTTTCCCGGACTCAAATTATTACGTCGGTATTTCATGTTCATACACCATGACATGTGCATACATTACATATACCATAGTCTCATCTATTTTGAGAACGTTATCATACAATGCATCTCATACATCGCACATAACTAACCCTATATTTATTTCAGGAAAAGACAGTTATGATCAACAATTTCCAGCAGGTACATGATCAACACTCGAAGCTAAACGGAGTAATCATCGGTAATAAATGCAACCTCATCCAGGTTCCTTCTCATAGCCCTACTATCTAGGCTTTCATATCGAAGTAACCATATCATCCAGGTTCCTTCTCACAGCCCTGCTATCCAGGATTTCATATCGAAGTAACCCTACCATCCAGGTTCCTTCTCACAGCCCTACTATCCAGGCTTTCATATCAAAGCAACCCTACCATCCAGGTTCCTTCTTACAACCCTACTATCCAGGCTTTCATATCGAAGTAACCCTACTATCCAGGTTCCTTCTTACAGCCCTACTACCTAGGCTTTCGTATCGAAGTAACCCTACCATCCAGGTTTCTTCTTACAGCCCTACTATCCAGGCTTTCGTATCGAAGTAACCCTACCATCCAGGTTCCTTCTCATAGCCCTACTATCTAGGCTTTCATATCGAAGTAACCCTACCATCCAGGTTCCTTCTCACAGCCCTGCTATCTAGGCTTTCATATCGAAGTAACCCTACCATCCAGGTTCCTTCTCACAGCCCTATTATTCAAGCTTTCATATCGAAGTAACCCTACCATCCAGGTTCCTTCTCACAGCCCTACTATCCTGGCTTTCATATCGAAGTAACCCTACCATCCAGGTTCCTTCTTACAGCCCTACTATCCAGGCTTTCATATCAAAGTAACCCTACCATCCAGGTTCCTTCTCACAACCCTACTATCCAGGCTTTCATATCGAAGTAACCCTACTATCTAAGTTCCTTATCACAACCCTATTATCCAAGCTTTCATGTTGAAGTAACCCTACTATCCAGGTTCCTTATCCTAACCTTACTATCTGGGTTTTCTTCCTCTCTTATCCCTAGACAGCCGTCCACAACACTGTAAGACCTGGACCTGATCAAACTTTCACATTTCCCCAGAAAGTCGCGGTGTAGCATATACCCCAACCAAACACACAGTTCACTTCTGCTTTCCAAACAAGAATTATTCCCCCAGTAGAGTAACGGACAACTGAAGCTCCTAAAACTCTGTTTCTCTCAAGATAAAGACCAGCATTCCCCAGCGAAGTCCTCCTCAATAGCAGGTATACGGGCTCTCGCAAAGGAATCTCTTATGCGATCGACACCTCTTCGGATGGCATCTTTAAGCCCATCTCTGACAATTCTCTAGAAACTTCGAAATGGCATCTACAAGCCCATTCCCAATATCATAAATCAAATGTCACTTCATATGAATGCAAATTTCTGGGCACTCTAGTGTTCAATCATCTTCCACCTTCAGATCACGAAAGGCAGACAAGCCAATCTACATCCTCAGGTTTAAGAAGATTGAACAGGGGAAGCTGTTGTACCCCAAAATTTGACCTCCCATATTTCTCAATACATGTCAAGTGAGGTCCTCAAATTGCTCAAGGAAGTCTAAGAGTTGACCAGACAAACTCTCTCCTAAGGTAGTCTATCTCAAATTAGGGTTTCATTTTTAATCAAGATGCTTGAGTCCAAAGGATCCCAAATTCTCACCATTGTCCTAATATGTTCTCAAGATCATCCATGTCAAGTTTCAAGCCTTGCAGAAGAAGTTTGCTCAGTCAATTGTTCAAAGGCCTGAAAATCGACTGTGCTAGGTCAAAAAGTCAATTGTGGCTCACATACAGTCAAATTTCAAGATTTTTGGTCAACATCCTCATTTTGAAGTATCATTCATCATTTTATCAAGGGTTGGTCATGATTCATCAAGGATTTCTCACAATTCATCAAAACCCAAAAGTTGCTAAATTAGGGTTTTGCAGGAAAAGTCAACTCAAATTTGACCAAGCATAACTTTCTCATACTTTATCATAAATGACTCATCCAAAGCTCATTTTTAATAGGATGCAATTCCATACAATTCATATTCATCCTCCAAGTTCAAAATTCGCACTCATAAAAAGATATGAATTTTGACATTATAGGTCATTTTGAACAGTCAACAAAAACACCTTTTGGGTCAAAGCTTCATACATGAACATGGAATACTCAATTGAGATTATAACAAAAGGGTTTCTTAGAGGACATCCTAAGCTTTCTAAAAAGTCATAGAACACCCTCCTAGGGTCAAAATTGAGAGAGATATGCATTGTCAAAGTTGGCAATTTTTGGGAAATTGTCAAAAGTCAACATTGATCAAAATTGCATTTTTTCCACATGGGCCCATCTTTTTAAGATTGCATCTCATTCCTAGCATATTCCACGACCTATGGGACCCTCCATGCTTTACTTATTTATTTATTTAATTTATTTTGATTTTTATTCACTTAAAATTCAAATAAAATCAAATAAATCTAAATAAATCATATAATGTGTTTTAGGGATGATTTTTGCATTGAAGGAAGATCTTATGTGCTGTCAATTGAGAATCAATTCGTGCAAGGCTAATTTGGGTGGAAAAAGATTGAATTGAAGCAAGTTTGGAAAGATATCATATGCCATGAAAGACCAAATCAAATCTTCATAATGGGCAAGATTGAATTCGTTTTTGTTAACCTAAAATGTTGTATTACATATACAGAAGAGATCCAAGGCAAGAAAGGGGTTGAGCAGTCGTGAAAGAGGCAGAAAAAACTTCAAAATTTCAAAGGAAAAGTGCAGATCGAATTCCAAGTTACAGGCCATCCCAACCATACCAATCGATTGCTGGGTGTCTCAGGAACGTGTTCCAATCACTAGCAAGCCTCCCCACGTCCTGGAATACGTTGTAGCAGTCACACGGTTAGCCAAGAAAAATCGTTTTCATTGATTTATACATCATTTGCACATTTTGATTACATATTCTTATTCCTTATTGAGTTTGCAAGCAACTCATTCTATTCAATTACGTTTTTGATGACTGTATGTGAATCTGCCATGGCTAGGGTTTTGTATTCTTGTTTAGGGCTTTTTCATGCAGGCAAAATTGGGCGCTAACTCTGGTACCATGATACTCGTGAGGATGAGACGAGTTGATTGGTACTAGCCATGGTCATTTATATTTCCTGTGGACAATTTTTGAAATACACAGGTTTGTAGCTACAACGCGATATCCGTAGGTAAAGATATCTTGGGCTAAAATGACGGTTGGGAGGAAGAAGATGATGTGTGGCGCTCCCTGGTTGGGCAGTTTGAACTTTAGCGCGTTTTTTCAATTACCATTATTTTTTCATATATTATAATTTGTTTTCGTTATATGTACAAATAATTCAGATAGCTCAGTTGGCAAGCGTGCATTGGAAATAGGCCTAAGGACCTGGGTTCGATCCCCAGGTCCCAACCTTTGTTCATATTTTTCTTCAACAGGTAATCCAGCACGCTACACATCAGGAGGTTCACCGTGTGCCATCAAGATCCAACCATCCATCATGTCTCTATCTCAGATCCAAGGCTTCCCCCTTGGAGGACCACCATACGCCCCAGGTCAACGCATGCATGGAATTAGGCAAAGTCAAAACGGGCTATCAACCTTGGGCCCAGAAAATTCATATTCCAATCCCCCTTTCAGCAATATCACCAGGCCCATTTACTACTTTCTTTATTTCTTTTCTTTATTTCATTTTTTATTCTTTTAATTTTCTTTATTTATTTTTCACAAATTAATTGTTTTTCATAAAAGTCATAAAATCAATAATTCACAAAATTAGGATTAGTTTTTTTTATTATCAAAATTAATTTAATTTAGTTTAACTTAGGAAATTGTAATTTGTTTCCATAAATAAAATCAAAATAAAAATTAGGTTAAAACTTTTGATTTAATTTTATTTTCTCTTTTTCTCAAAATAAAATATAATACAAAAAATAGTTTCTAGAATAAATTAATTTATTTAAAATTAATTAGAATTGGGATTTTCTTTTAATTTAATGATTCTATTATTTTCTCAAAAAAACATAACAAAAGAATTTTTTAATCAATCGCAATTAGGTTTAAGTCAAGGGTCAAAACCCTAGTTGTCTCGTATACGATTCATCACGCGCGTGTTATTTATTTTTGCCAATATTGTTGTAACTGTTCATGGGTTGTAATAGTTTAATCTAGGACTTTTTTACTTATCGCTTCTCCCCGTTTTTTTTGGCTATGTAATTAATCCCCCTCCCCAAAGCCTTGTAATAGCGTAGATTTACTTTCTCGCATTTTAATTCTTGCAAATATTTGATTGTTTAGATGTATGCTAATAGGATTGTATGACAAGAATGCATGACAAATTAATCCAGTTAGAAAACCCTAATGTGCAAAGACTAAATAATTGAAAACAGATCACTCGCACATATCACTCTTAGGGTATACTCACACTTCGGTTGCCTTCGGTAAACGATCATTAAGTATAGGATGCTTTAGTGGTGGCCCTCCTGTCCAAAGGATCAAATGTTGCCTCTGAAATGTTGCCTCGGAAATGTTGCCTCGAATATGATCTTAATACTCTAGAGCTATTACTAAAGTGTCCTAACATTGCTTTAATGATCGAACGTCCCTTTTGAATTGACCCTTACAACTCCAACGACGGTTCTTCCTATTTCTCAATTGTAGGATAACGCTGTCTAAAGGAAACGAGAATAGAAACGATCTTTTTTCGAGTAGGTAGATGCTAGTAGGTACTTGCTCAAGTCAAAGCTTTTCACACTTACACATTTCAAAACAATTTTCAAAACAACTTCGTCACACCTTTGAGGACTGATACAAGGGTTATCACGAAGTCAAACTTTTCAAAACAAAGCACATACACAAGCAATTTTAAAAGATGAGAAAGTACCTAAGAGCCCATGGAAAAATATGGATAGAAAGGGTGCTAACACCTTCCCTTTCTATAATCTACTCCCCGTACTCAGAATATCTCGAAAAAGGATTTTTCTGTACTTTTTTCCTTTCCGGTTGGATGAAATAAGAGTCGGTGATGACTCTTGCTTACCGCGACATTTTGCGAACAAAAAACGCAAAATGCAAACCAGCATGAAACAGTCGGTTCTACCACCGTATCACATTGATCTTTATTGGTAATGTGCAGGTAACCAAGATGAGTAGCCGATAGCATTGTTAGTTCGACTTTGGTGTCATTTGTTCTGATACGTAGCACTCGGGGGGGGGAGGAGGGGGGGAATGAAGGTTTGTCTGTTTTGTTGTTTAATTATTGAACCTTATGTTGTTATTTGTGGAGTTTATTGTATTGATGTTGTTTCATGATTCAAAAGATGTTATATCTTATTTAGAGAATTATTATGAATCCGCTGTGTGATTAATCAAAGTTTGGTTTATGTTATGAAGACTATATTCATGAGTTGTGTTTATTCCACTTCTTTAAGTTTTATATATCTATTCTAAAAGTATGACAAGTTTATGTGTTTTTGTTGAATATGTGACATCCTGATTATATTGGAAATTTTTACTCTGATTTTCCACTAATTGCTTGGGGTAAAATTGGGGTGTTACAATGATGGTGTAGCAACATGGAATAAAGGATTATCAAGAGGGTAAGGCATCTTAAGGCTACAAGCCCTAGCATGAAACTATTGAGTGTAAGGTTCAAAAGCAATGCAATGCTTCCTTCCTAACTACTTTTTGTCCTTCCTATGGATTTTGTTCCAAGCACTCACAACCTTATCCTTCAAATCTAGATTCCCTTCTTCATTAAGGTAAAAGAAACCTGCTAACCTAATGTTCTCAGGTTTGTTCCTCATAGAATATCCAAACTGGCGCCTAGCAAGAATAGGATTATAGTTAATTCCCCCTTGTATATCAAGATTCACATTAGGGAATTCCCCACAAATGTCAATGATTGATCTAACATCATAAGTTGAATTGTGCAAAGTCAAATATGCAATAGTGAGGGACATAAGCCTCTGAGACCACCTAAGCTTATCTGGGTTATCTTTGAAGAGTCTGGACTGCGACAAGTGCAAAATAAACCACTTGTGCAGTAGAGGTGCACAACATGTGATAGCTACATAACCCTTAGAAGTCCTATTATTGTTAGATACATGGGGGTAATGATTGACATAAATTTTTCTAAAACATGGTTCTTATCTGATGTTGAGCAAGATGTTACAACATCTCGATCAAATGTCATGATAGGTTCTGCTGTCATGTATATCAGATAGATGTTGAGCCAGATGTCTTGACATCTTGGCTTATTGTACAACATGTGTTGTTGTTAATTCTCTTGACTGATTTGATTTTTTTCAGATCATCTTGGATATATCTCACTTATTTCCGCAAGTCAAGGATATTTTATTAGGAACAGTACATATTTGATTTGGTTTAATTAAAAAGGATCTTTAAAACTTTTTTGGAAATTTTGAAGATTTATTTCTATTTTTGTGTGAAGATCTTGCAGTTGATTTAAAATTAGAAGATTGGATTTAATTTGAAGAGTCCAAGCCCATTCTTCAAGAGTCTATAAATAAGGACTTGCTAAACCGAAAATAGCAAGAATTCACAACAAGAAAAACCGTGGGTGCAATATAAGGATTTAGGATTTTGAGAGTCTTTATGTTTTCTTTGTATGTCAATCATGTATCTTCTGATACATTGAGGTAGATTGATTGTTCTTAGTTGAAGCTTTTAAGCAAAAATAATTATTATTCTCACTCATGAGCTTTAAAGAAAAGAGTTGAGTATTATTTATTTGACGTGTAATCTTCTATTTGGTTCTTTGGTTCTAATCACTGGTTTGCGACTGTATTTTATCACTGGGGTGATTGGTAGGAAGTGAGAGGGGATCTCATATATAAAAGGTTTCTAGGTAGAAGTTGCACAAGGTAGGGATTAGGAGACAAGTTGTAAACTAGGGCTGTTTAGGCTTTGAATTAATATTATCATAGTGAATTTCCTTCCTTGCTTGGTAGCCCCTAGAATAGGTGATGTTGCACCGAACTGGGTTAACAATTGATTGTGTTGTTTATTTTTCTGCAATTTACTTTCTGCACAGTCTCATGTTTAGCAAGTGTTTTTCTATCAGCAGATGTTGTCATAAAATTTGTCTTGGCATTGTATGGTGTTGGGACATTAGTACTAAGATCTATATTGCAAGTTCCAGAATTTCAATTGGCATCAGAGTAGGCACCATGTTCTGTTTATTGGGTGAGCTCCATGGATAATACTTTCTGGTACTATGGATAAGTAAGGAGGATACTACAACAAACCACCTCTGTTAAATGGTTCCAACTATGACTGGTGGAAGGATAGAATGGTTGCTTTTCTGAAATCCATGAACAACAAATCTGTGAAGGCTGTTTTGAAAAGATGGAGTCATCCTGTAGTGAAGGACAAAGATGGGAGTGAGTCCTTGAAGCCACGGGAAGATTGGTCTGAGGAAGATGATAAATTAGTCTTGGGATTCCAAAGTCTTGAATGCCCTATTCAATGGAGTGGACAAGAATGTTTTCACTCTATTAATACATGTTTGTAGCCAAGGATGTTTGAGAAATTCTCAGGACAACTCATAAAGGTACATTTAAAGTGAAGATGTAAAGACTTCAACTTCTCACTACTAAATTTGAGAATCTAAAGATGAATGTTGATGATACCATCCAGGAGTATCATATGAAGATTCTTGAAATAGAAAATTCATCTAGTGCCTTAGGAGAAAAGATGTCTGAAGAAAAGCTGGTTAGAAAGATTCTTAGGTCCTTACCTAGGAAATTTGACACGAAGGTAACAACCATGGAAGAAGCTCATAACATCAGCAACATGAGGGTTGATGAACTTATTGGGTCATTTCAAACTTTTGAATTGGCTATTAGTGACAAATTTGATAAAAAGAACAAAAACATAGCTTTTGTATCCAATTCTAAAGATGAAGAAGGTCAAGTTGATCTAGATACTGATGAATATTTATCCAATATAATTGTATTACTTGAAAAGCAATTCAACAGAATTCTAAAAAGAATGGAGAAAAGAGGAAGACCAAATGTCAGAAACATCTCATCTGACATCAACAATGATGATGATTGTTAGAAGAATACCAGACCTGAAGAGAAGACCAATCAAAGCAAAGTCATTCAATGTTATAAGTGTGAAGGTTTTGGTCACATAAGACCAGAATGTCCCACTTTTCTCAAGAAGAAGAAAAAAGGTTTTTCTGTATCTTAGTCTGATGATGATGAGTCAGAAGATGAATCTAACATTGAGATTGTCAAACTTGTGATGGCTCTTTCTAGCAGATGGACAGATGAAGTAGAAGCTTGTGATGAGAATGATCTCTATGAAGATCTGAATGTGTCGTACAAGGATACTTGTGACAGGTGTGAAGAAAGTCTTAAGATAGAGGAAGAACAGAGTAATATCATAGTTGAATTGTCAAATGAAAATAAGAAGCTTCTATGTACTGTTTCTCATCTTTAAAGTGAGGTAACTCTCTTGAATTCCAAGCTTAATAACATGATAAATTCTTTGAGAAGAATGAAAGATGGAGCTGATGTGTTGAAAGTAGCTAAGATACAAGGGTTAATCATTCATTTGATAATTAACAGAGTAAAATAACTATAAAAATTTATTTACTTCTAAAAAGAAAAAAATGATCAACATTTTCAGCCACATGTTACAACATCCTGGCAGATTTAATGAAACTCCAACAAATTTCAAATTTTCAACTTGGAGATGTCATTATTATGGTGAGTATGGTCATATAAAGCCTTTTTGGTATAAATTGTATGGAGATAAAAAATGTTCAGATTATTCCAAGGCTAATCAAGTGAGCAAAAAGACAATTCTTAAAGATATGGATGTTAACCTTATTGCTCATACTTCCTTAAGAGATTCAACTAGTGAAGACTGGTACTTTGACAATGGGTGCTCTAGACATATGATAGGGATCCATAAGTTATTGGTGGATGTCAAATCTTATCCCCCAAGTTATGTCACATTTGGTGATGAGTTTAAAGGTGAAATCAAAGGAGTTGGAAGGTTGACGTGTGTTGGTTCTCCTAGTTTAGAAGATGTTCTTCTTGTGAAAGGATTAACTTATAATCTTATTAGCATTAGTCAATTGTGTGACCAAGGACTGTTAGTAAACTTCTCAAAATCATAATGCCTGGTTAAAGATGATAAAAATGCTATTCTGATGAAATGCATTAGATCTAAAGACAATTGTTATCTGTGAGAATCTCAAATAACTGCTGATTCTTCCATATGTTTGATGATCAATGAAGATGAAGTAAAATCATGGCACCAAAAGCTTGGACACATTCATCTAAAAGGAGTAAAGGAAATATTATTTGAATGATCTATTAAGGGAATTTCAGATCTCAAGGTTGAGGAAAATAAAGTTCGTGATAAGTTTAAATTGGAAAGCAAGCCATGATGTCACACCCAATGTTGCAACATCAACCTACTTCCAAAGTGCTGGAACTTCTTCATATGGATATAATGAGACCAATGTAGATAGAAAGCCTGAGTGGGAAGAGTTATATCTATGTGGTTATATATGATTTTTCTGGGTATACTTGGTTGAACTTTCTCAAATAAAAATCAAATACTTTTGAAGTCTTCAAAGGTATGTGTCAAAGTATTCAAGAGGAGAAGAATAGTGTGATTATCAAGGTTAGAATTGACCATGACAAGGAGTTTGAGAATGCAAAATTCTCTGAATTTTGTGAGTCTGAAGGTATTAGTCATGAATTCTCTAGTTCCATCACTTCTCGGCAAGATGGAATTGTTGAGCAAAAGACTGGAGTTATATAGAAATTGACTAGAGTCATACTTCATACTAAGCAATTGCCATTAGAGTTTTGGATTGAAGCTATGAATACTACATGCTACATTAATAATAAGGTCACCTTGAGAGAAGGTACTTCAACTACTCTTTATGAGTTATGGAAAGGAAGGAAGCCTATAGTCAAATATTTTCATACCTTTGAAAGTAAATGATATGTCTTGATTGACAAAGATCAAAAGGGTAAGAAGGATCCCATAAGAGATGAATGAGAATTTTTGGGTTACTCTTCAAGCAGGAGAGCTTATCGAGTCTTTAACTCTAGAACTGGAATGACAATGGAATATATCAGTGTGGTAATTGAGTATTCAATTACTAAACAAAGGATGGATGTTGAAGACAATGTTGGAACATACTCTGTACAACTTGAGTTTTTATTGTAGAAAGATGAAAAGGAAAAGATTAAGCAAAGAGGGAATCAAAATCGGATCGAAGATAATAAGACAGCCCACACGCCCGGTCAGTTGTAAAACCGCGATTTCGTACCTCCTCGGACGAGCCAGCAACCTCCGCTGCCGTGAAAATGCAGTCCAACCAGACCACCGCCCTACGTCGCAATCTACTCTCACCTCCGACCGAAATCAGCCGTGAATCCGTCTTTGTTGAACTACACCAGCGCTGCAAAATGAAAGAGCATCACCGGAAATCACCAAGCAATGTGGGACGCCGCCCCTCCATCAACTATCGCAGCCTTGCTGTTAAATACTCCGCATCGTCGAAACTTGCGAGATGAATCTTCATGTTGTCGTGTGTTTGCATGTGTTTGTCTTTGTTGGAAAGGAAAAAGATTAAGATCGTAAATAGAGTTGTTGTTTAAGAGAGCAGAGAGAAAGAAATTATAGACCTGAGGTTGCCAAGTATCACGAGTTGATATGCTACAAAGTTTTAAGGAGAAACATTAAGTACTCTTTAAAACGTGAAGCGTTTCTCTACTGGTATCAAATTTTCTTATTTTTGTATATATATATATATATATATATATATATATATATATATATATAATATAATTAAATTTTTTGAGTTTTGGGCCTAAAGGGCCAACATGATTTCTATACACCTTTTTTATTTTCTTTGGACATTTAGATTGGCTAATTTAATTAATATATAGTTCTTTCTAATTAGTTTAATGTAATTAATTATTTTATTTATTGTAGTTAATTAGGTTTTTCTATTAGGTTATCTTCTTAATGTTTAATTAGAGATTAAATTAAATTCATTTAATTTTTAATTAATTAGATTTTCTGTTTAGGTTATAGAGTTAAAAACACAAAAACATTTGTTTTTATTTAATCGGAAGTAATATTTAATTTCGCATATATTCAAAATCCATCAATTAATTCAAAATTTTACAAAGATATAGAAAACCACACAATTCATCAATGAGCGACACGTGGCCAATATCTGGCTACATTATAAGGAGATTTTATCTAACTTCTCTCGCTTTGTGTCCTACCATAATTTTTATCAATTAAACACTTAAAATAGCTAACTAACGATCAAACTATTTTTCTACTAACATAATAAAATCCAATACATTTTCGAAAAAAGGATTAAATAGAATTACTTTCAAAACTAACTGCGAACTGCGTCTACGATCACTCAACTTACAACCCAGACAAGGTTCAAGGATAATTTGAAATCAATTTTATGCAATCCTATAAAAAAAAACACCAACTAACACTACGAACTACGAATTAGGATACGTAGGCATACAAATTAAAAACTGTGGCGAGTTCCCCTAATAAAAATTAATACCCAATTCCTAAACCACAAACCTAAACCCTAGTATCCTTCTGAACAAGGTAGATGAGGGGTGCCTAACACCTTCCTTTTGTCTAAAACGAGTCAACAACTTAGAATCTATGATCCAAATTAGGGTTATCCGTTATATTCCCGTCTTAGGATAAAAATTTAATGGTGGTGACTCTATATTTTTAAATCGGTTATTACAGATAGAAAATTCCAATGAACTGATTGTAAGTCATCTTAATGAAGAAGACATCACTGAATCCAATAAAAAAAATCAAATCATGTCTTGTTTCTAAGTTTGAACCAAGGATGTGTCCTACTATTCAAGAAAATAAAATCTTGAACTCATCATTAGAATCAGTTTTTATAATGTGCCTTACTCTTTAATGCTGAAAGAATTCTGCAAGGCAAAGTTGGATATTAGTACTGATGGATGTTTCTCCTTGAGAAACCGTTTGATTACTGTTGAAGTTGAACATGGTAGAACAAGGAGAGGTTGCTCTCAATTGGTATGGATGAAACAGATCTTGAATGATTATAATGTCAAATATGATGTCTTGACATTATATTGTGAAGATCTGAGTGATATCAAACATCTCACTCAACATGGCTAGAATAAGAACCTTGATAGTCACAATCAACTAATCAAGAATCTAGTTGAAGGAAAGATGGTACTCTGGAGCATTTAGACAACAATGAATAACTTTTTGTTATGTTTAAAGCAAATCAAATTGATAAAATAAGTAGTGGGATTGAAACTTGCACTATTAAGGAGTTATATCAATTATAGGTTTGGAGGAATAAAGCAAATACTATGATTTTTGGCTATATTCTAAGGCATGATAAGCCTATACAAATTGCTATTGTTAGAAGGGTTGGTGTCAGCACCAAGGAGTGCAAAAGGATATCTCATAGGGGCAAGAGATGGAAGACCACTTGAAGTTGATCAAGTAATTATGTGTTTCCACCAATTATTTTGTGTGCTTCCATCTATCATGTGATTCCAATCTTTGGTTAAAAAGGGGGAGTAAAGTGTTAGTGTGTTTCTGTTTTTGTTCGTCCTAATGTTATGTCACATGTCTTGACATATTGATTAGCAAGATGATAGGACTGTGCTACTGCTAAGGGGATAATAGTTATTTTTGTTGCTTGTTGTACGCAACTATTTAGGGAGAGCATGATTTTCTTTCATGCTTGTTTGTGTTGTTGCTGCTACTACTTCTGATGTGGTTTGTACGCATGATGTCTTACTTGATGTTCTGACATATTGCCTAATATGGAGAATCCTAATGTGAGGATGTTTTATCTTCTATTGCATGTGCCACTGATGTGTGAGCTTGGATATTTCATATTTGGTAGATTGGATTTTCAGGTGATTTGGGGTTTCCCTTAAGGGGGAGTACTAGTTACATGTGACAGGGTGAATATTGTACATGTCTAAAGTGATGTGTGATGTCAGACCCATGTCTGAACATTTGTCCATCTGATATTTTATGATTGCAGTTTGTACAAAGTTTACATGTTTTTCATGTAGCTTGTGTTTTATGGTTGTGGTTTTATTTCTCTCTCGAGTTTGATTATGATATGGTTGTTTTAGCCAAACTTTTCCAAAGAGAGGGATTATTAGATCCATGGTTTTATGATTGGCATAATTTTTGCTAAAACATGTTCTTATATGATGTTGAGCAAGATGTGACAACATCCTGACCAATTGTCATGACAGGTTCTGCTGTCATGTATATCAGACACATGTTGAGTCAGATGTCTTGACATCTTGGTCTATTATACAACAGGTACTGCTGTTAATTCTCTTGATATATTTGATTTGATTTTGAGAGATCCTCTTGGATATGTCTCACTTATTTTCACAGGCCAAGGAGATTTTATTAGGAACAATGCATATTTGATTTGGTTTCATTAAAAAAGATCTTTGATACTTTTTAGGAAACTTTGAAGATTTGTTTCTATTTTTGTGTGAAGATCTTGCAGGGGATTTAAAATTAGAAGATTGTATTTGATTTGAATAGTCCAATCCCATTATGCAAGAATCTATAAATAAGGACTTTCTAAGCATAACATAGCAAGCATTCACAACAAGAAAAATCTTGGGTGCAATATAAGGGTTTTGGGTTTTGGGAGTCTTTTAGAGTCTTTATGTTTTCTTTGTATGTCACTTATGTATCTTCTGATACATTGAGGTAGACTTACTATTCTTAGTTGAAGCTTTTAAGCAAAACTAAGTATTATTCTCCCTCATGAGATTTTAAACAAAAAGTTGAGTATTGTTTATTTGAAGTGTAATCTTCTATTTGATTCTTTGGCTCTAGTCATTGGTTTGTTATTGTATTTTATCACTAAGGTGATTGGTAAGAAGTGAGACGGGGATCTCATATCTAGAAGGTTTGTAGGTAGAAGTTTCACAAGTTAGGGATTAGGTGAAAAGTTATAAACTAGTGTTGTTTAGGCTTTGAACTGATACTAACATAATGAATTTTCTTCCTGACTAGGTAGCCCTTAGAGTAGGTGACGTTGCACCGAACTGGGTTAACAATTGATTGTGTTGTTTATATTTTTGCAATTTAATTTTTGCATAATCTCCTGTTTTAGCAAGTGTTTTTCTGTCAGAGATGATGTCATAACATCTGTCTTCACATTTTATGGTGTTGGGACATTAGTGCTAACATCTATATTACAAGTTCCAGAATTTCAATTATGAATGCAATGGTAAGCATCCTCATGCAATGCAGGCACTAGATTCCTAATCAAAAAGATTTGGATGGCATTAACATAAACAAAACCATCAATGTTTGAGAATAAAACAAAGCCATAGATAAGTAAGTCAATAATATCCTAAAAAACATCTATGCTACCTACACTAGCAAAGGTGAAGCTTTCTCTATCAAGAACTCAGAAGTCAACCCTTGAATACCTCCTTTAGCAATCAGTTTACCCTTAATGTCAGATTTCCTAAGACAGTGAGCACTTGTAAGAACTTCGGGTTTAGAAATCTCCTCTAACCCACTTAAAGGGATCTTGTCTGAGACAGATAACCCTACCCAATGAGAATACTCCTACAAGGTTGACATAAGCTGATAATCAGGAAAAGTGAAGCAATGATATAAAGGGTCATAGAACTGAACCAAAGTGTTGAGAATCCCCTTTTTAACATCAGTAGATAAGATAGAAAGAAGCCTTTCATGACGACCTTTGAAATCCTCAAGACTATCAACCAAAGATGTTATATTTCTTAACTCTAGTAAGTTAGGTCTCTTGAAACTCTACTTCTTAGTACTCCTTTTTCCAAGGTCCATAATGACATTACCTATGATGTTTACAAATAAAAATTCTATGTTCCTTGAGAACCAAATGAAAAAGAGTTTTCATGGATGCATGAATGCATGGTTATGAAACAACCACAAACAAGATCACAAACAAGGTTCAAAGGTTCAACATCACGAGCATGGGGTCAAGGGTAAGAGCCACCCACAAGGTATGGACTAAGGGTTTCAACTACCTGCAGATCAAGGTTCTAAAAATTTCTCAGAGTCTTTTATCCCTTTCGGATATTATCGATCTAACGAATACTTGGGAACCAATAATATATTTAAGAGAAACTCGTCTGAGTGTAGCATCGCGTATTAACTATGTCACGTCTACACCAAGATAGTCACCGCACTACATCCTAAAAGGACAATATGGGTTAAGGGTTCTAAGATCCTCAGCTTCTCGGGCTCCCAGGTAGAAAAGTGATAATGTTGCACAATTGACTTGTTTAACATTTATCACCCTCAAAGGGGCCTCCACTGAGTGGGGGATCTCATGCCAACATGTTGAGGACTACTCCAGACATATCAATAAGACTATACCACCCTCCTATCTTAAGTTTTCCTAAGTCTAGGTATAGGACTTCCAAGAGATCATTAAACACCCTGAAAACCAGAAAAATAAAAGACAAGCAAGCAAATAGCAATAAATATCCCAAACACAGATAAACAAAGATAGGCTCAACCCACTTAGCATATGTTCCTAGGCGAAGTCTCCATTTATGTAGCGGTCAAAAAATAGAGATTAAGCTATGAGATTAACTTGACTCCCCAGTGAAGTCGCCAATTATGTGGCGGTAAAAAATTGAGATTAAGTTATGAGATTAACTTGACTCCCCAATGAAGTCGCCATTTCTGTAGCGATGAAAAATTGATATTAAGTTATGAGATTAAACTCGCAAAGTGAAAGTCGTCACCGTAATTTATTATTTCAAAGGAAATGGGAAAAGAGAGAATAAAACCCAAAGAAGTTTTTAAAGCAAAACTAATCCAACAAAGATCTAGGTACAAGGGTTAGTAATGCAAAGGGAAGGTATTAGCACCCTAAACATCTATGGTACTCCACATGAACCTCTTTGAAAATCTGTGTTTTTGGCTAAAATTGGTTGTTTGCAAAAAGAGTGGAGGGACGAGAAAAAAAATGTTTTTTATTGTTTTTGTGTTTGAAAAAACATGAAGTCTTATGCCTACATACCAATCAAGGATCAAAATCCCGTAGTTCGGGGTACAAATAAAAAAAGGGTTTGTTTTGGTTGATTTTAAATAAAGAGACATTTTGTCACCTTAAGGAGAATACTCAACTAATCAACCTGTAAGTATGAGAAGATGGATCTTTGCATCATCATGAAGGAATGGCTCTAACTTGGACATAGAATAAACAAGTATGTCACTAAATCCCTCAAGTGGAAAAGAATAAACATTTACTTTAGTCATTACTATGAGTATAGGAGAATTACATCTCAACTAAGAGATGACTTATGTCTAATCTTTGAGAAAAGATTTTAAGATGAAAAGCCAAAGTGGAAAAAAAGGGTTTGAAGTGAGTTGAAGTGTTTTTTTTAGTATTTTGAAATTATTAGATATGCTTAAGTATTTTTGAAGAATTTATAAAAGAAAATAAAGTTTTGAAAATGCAATGACCTAAGTCAAAGTTTTTTTATTGAAAGAGGTGCAAGTTTGAAAATTAGGGTTTAGGGACCAAATATGAAAACAAGGAAAAGATATGCAAAAGAAATAACAATACACACAAGAAGGCACGCACTTGACAAGAAGTCAACATACACAATCCCTTTCCCTTGGATTTAATCACAAGCATTACTAAAACAGAATTCACCAACACTTGGAAAGGTGATCAAACATAAATCATCAAAAGCAAGACTTAATCATGTATTATGAGAAAAACCTAGCACAAGCATGAAGATATCAACATGGGAATCATCAAATAATTAGGTCAAGGCCAAACGAAGGCATGACATCCAAAGATCAGGCATCATTAAATTCATACACAAGACAAGTCTCAAATACAAGTAGGAAACAAGTAAAGAGAAGCAAATGTTATGCTATAAGTCAAGATCAAGGGATGGAAGCAAACAAGCGTCATGACAAAATATTATTCAAGCAAAGTCACCAAGAACATATTAAGATAAGTGATTTAAGGATCAAACCAAGTAGTGATCAAGCTTTAAACAAATCATCATGTCAAACAAACATGGAAAGCTAAACATCATGACCAAAGTCAAGAAATACCAAGTAAGGGCATCAAAGTCAAGAAATGGTGCAAGGTTATTTCTAAGAGGTGGCTAAGGAGAAAATCTTTCTTGATTTTTCAAGTATTTTGAATAAAGGACTTAAAATTATAAACATACATCTAAATGAATATTTTTGGTATTTTTTGTGATATAAAGAAAGAAAATAATTAAATAACTCCTAACTTAGAATGCATTTTTAGTTTTCTTTTTGAGAAAATATCTAACCAAACAATAAGGCAATAAACATTTTTGTGGTTTTTTATGGGAAGAAAATGGAAAAAAATAAAATGAAATAAAAATATAATCAAAATTAGGGATTCAATTGGTGTAGACCCAAGGGAGATGTAAGGCCCGTGAGGAACTAAAAGACCACTGAAGAAGGAAACAGGTTGGGCTAAGGACAGATCTGGATCGGGTTCAACTTGGATGCAAGTCCTTTGAGATAAAATTCTCGGACCCGATTGGAACCAATAAACCATAATATTCCTTTTGTGCCTCTTTAATCGATACGACCCCTCTTTATATCTTACAAATTGTACATGCGCCTTTAACAAACAAAATAAAGCAAAAGTATTATCAGACCATGAGAACAAATACCCAATACTTCATCGATTGCAAGAAAACTCAAGAATCTCTGTTAAATTTTGTCAAAATGAAAACAGATACTCATTAAAACATTTTTTTTCCTTTTAAAAACCCTCCCTGACAATTTGAAGCAAGAACCTTAATCAAGCCATGAATTGGTGCTTACAATCTGTCACAGTGAAAAATCGAGGAGACCAAGCTATTGAGAAACTTGACTCACAATGAATTAAGAGGTCACCACCAAACTTTATCGTTTCCAAGGAAAAGGGAAAAGATCGAATGCCTATTGTTTAACATGCAATGCAAGAAGTAAAGACTAAAAGCAAAGCATAAGGAAGAGATCTAAGGTATGGGGGATGGTTATACAAAGGGAAGGTATTAGGACCCTATGTATCTATAGTACTTTATAGGAACCACTTATAATATTTGTTTTTGGTTTAAAATTGTTTGTTTGCTAAATGAATATGAAGACGGGAAAAGAAATATTTTTTATTGATTTTGTTTGGAAAGACAGTCTTATACCTATGTACCAATTAAGGATCAAAACTTCGTAGTTCATGGTAAAAATAACATAAGGGTTTGTTGTGGTTGATTTTAGGAGAAAATATATTTCATCATCTTTTAGAGAGAAAAGCTCAACTAATACCACCAGAAGTATGAGAAGATGGATCTTGCATTATCATGAAGGAAAGGCTACTAACTTGGATATAAAGATCAACAAGTTGCCATTTAACATCTTCATATGGAAAGAATCACATTTAATTCAACAATTACTATGGGGATAGGAGAATAATATCTCAACTATAAATAAGATTTATATCTAATCTCTTTGAGAAAAGATTTTAAATTGAGAAGCTAAGTGGCAAAAATATTTGAGTGAGGTTGAATAACTTGTAGTCTTTTGAATTTATTTTGATATGCTTAAGTATATTGAAGCATTTGATTTAAAATGAAATGCAATGACACAAAGTCAATGTTTTTATATGAAAGTGGTGAAAGTTTGAAAATTATTTTTAGGGTTAAAAGGTTTTTTAGAGTATATGAGAATACATAGAGTGATAATTTACAAGGGTTTTATACAAAGGGTAAACATCAATAATTACAAGGGTAATATACAAATGTAAGCGCACAATGGTAAAGTTAAGGCAGTGCATATGCACATGTCTATAAAGTCAAAAATACTATCCTTTTATTTATATTTGGGGGAAAAGTATTTAATATAACAAAATATAAACATTAATTACTACCGTAAAGGGAAAACATACACATCACACGTGTTAAACACAAAGGGAAAAGTCAACATACTTAACAAGTAAAAGTTGTGACAAAAGATAGAAAAAAGTAAGTGTAAAAGAAAACAAGCAATCATGGTATCACTTTGGATTAAAGGAAGTTTATGAAGGAAACACACCCTTAAAGACAAGTAAACTTATGAAACATGGACAAACAACAAGGAGATTAAAGCATGGCAAGCATGTGAAGTTTAAGTCATGTTATCAAAAGTTAGGAGTATGCATGATATATGATCAAGACAAATTCAAACTTTTAAGCAAGAGTGATTCAATTTTTCATTGATAAAGAAAAGAACAAGTATCAAACAAGTACATGTATCACAATCAAGAGGATAGGTCATGGATCATGGATTATGGTTTCTTGGACAAGTTATGACATCATGTATCAAAATTAAGTGCTAAACCCTACTAAAATTAATTTGATCATGGTATAAATATACACAAGGAATATGGTATCAAGCAACGTTTAATAAATACACGGTATGGTTATTCAACATGGATTTATTCAAAAATTCAACAAGAAAATCCAAGAAAAAGTCTTTAAAACAACTAAAAAATACTAGTTTTGAGTTAAATAAAAAGGGTGGAATAAATAATATATTTTTTTGGAATTTTTCAAATATTCATAAAATAAGGGTGATAAATGAGAAGTGCAAAAAATCAGCTTAAAAGGAGTTATTTTGATTGATGAATAATTAAATGAAAGTTTGATAAAAAAACAAATAAAACAAGTGATAAAAAATCATTTTGTGGCCAAAGGGACTTAAACACACACCATGATGGTGATTGGTTAAGACTCAAACCACTGAGCCATGTGCTTAGTGGTGATAATAAATGCATTCATAAGAAAAAATTTGAAACAAACCACTACAAATGCACAAAACGAAAAAATAAGGAAAAAATCATTGACCAGCGGTGCTACGCCATCATCCATTTATAATATGCATTGTAATAAATGTAAAATAAACATAATTTAAAAAAAAATGAATTTTCTCACACTTCATCTTCTTCATTGTGTTACAGTAACTATAATAACAACAATGTAAAAAAAACACAACTTTCTCAAAACTCAACCAAATTCAAAGATGTAAAAATGAAACTTGTTCGAAATTTAACAAAGAATTTAAAAATACAAACCATATAAATTAAGATAAACTGTATCTAAATAATTTTTGCATGAAAATATAAACCTTAACAATTTTTGTTTGATCAGAACTTCACACATGAGTAAGATATGTATAAATTAGCAAAGGGTTTAGCATTAACACATCACATACTATATTTTACTTCAGAAACCAATCATTAATGATGTATGTATGATGATATTCGAAGAGGGTAAAAAATATACCTATTGGAGAAAAGTCCAATGCTTTTTTTGACAGTTACGAAAGCAAGATGATGGTCCAAAAAGCTTTCTAGAACCTTAGTGGAGCTAATGAAATAGCTATTTTGCCTTGAGAACTTCTGAATCTCTCTAACCAAGTCAAGTTATAAATGATGAAAGTGAGGTATGAAGGATGATGATGGAGGTGTTACAGTCATGCAATGAGGGTTTGATGACTTATATATGATGTATGTAAGGTGTATGGATGGTTAAATCACGAGGAACTTGCAAGGATTATGAGTTTTGAAGACAAGGTTTTTGAAACTCAAGAAATGGAGTTTTTGTGATTTTTGAGTTGAGAGAGATTTGATAGGTTTTGTGTGAGCTTTTGGTCCCTTTTTAAGTGCAAATGAGTCTCCTATTTATAGGTAGAACTCATAGATCAAGAGCTGGTTGGAATTTCAACTTGTGGAGTTATGGTTTGGTTGAGATGGAAGTAGCAAGTTTCATGAATTTTGAAGTCCCAATGCAAGCATGCTTGATCATAGAGTGGCTTGAAGGTTATAGAGGGTTACTTCTTGGATTTTCAATGCTTTGTAATCAGAAGCAACACGGTATAGGCTCAATGCAAAAAGTTTTGTGATTAAAGCTCCTTTACAAGAATGGAAATGGAGCTTTTTGCAAAATGCTCCAAATATGGCATGAAGAATTGGTAAAAAATCAACTCTTTGAGTAATGCACTTAGGATTTGTGTAAATATCAGATTATGGAGAGATTTAGAGATTTAGAGATTTCATGGCCTGCAAAGTGAGATTATGTGGGATTTGGTTAGTTTGACATGAACTTGCACCACAAATTTCCCTTGTAAAAAACATATTCACCATGGTTACTTCATAAATTTGAAACTCTTTGATCAAGTATGATAAATTCATGCTCATGAACTTTTTAGAAATCTTGAAACATTATCTACAACTTTCATGTTGAAAACTTTCCTTGAACTAATTTGGATCTTGGTTAAAAATAAGCACTTCATAATTTTTTAAGTGTTTGAGATTTTGACAATTTTGAGATGCTAACTTCATTAATTCATATCTTCAAATCTATGCTTTTTTTTGGAGATCAACCCTCAATGACAAAGTTATAGTATGAATCCTTCTCTACCATTTTCATGTTGAAAGTTTTCAAAAATCAGCTTGTATCTTGGTGAAAATTAGCCATAAAGTTGAGATATTTTTAGGCATAAAACACTTGAAAATTTCTAAGTGTTTGAAATTCTTTCAACTTTGACTTTTCTTTATTCTCTTTATTCTTGATGATAAAGTTTGATAGTTTTGAATGTTTTTTGATGATTCTTGACCTTTGAATTTCAATGTTGACCAAAAAGTTAAAGTTTGACTTTTATGTGACAGTTGACTTTTCATCAGTTGATTCCAATTCTTCCACTATCAATCAATTATATCTTTGGAAATGTCTTGAAACCCTAAAATTAGGTCAAGATGTTGCATTTGAGTTCTTTGAATCATGCTTCAAGCCATTAGGTCATTCACTAAGATAAAAGTCAATTATCCATTTTCTTTAGTTAAAACCCTAATTGATCAAGACTTGGATTAATGAAGATTTCTTGATTCAAAACCCTGCTTGACACAAGGACCAAACACACAAGCTATTTTTTTGTATTTTGTTAGATATGCAATGATGCATATGAGGTGGTATCTTAGGTAAAAAAATTAAGGTACAACAAAATCAAATATAGGTCCAGAGTTCGAAGAAAAAAAATCTTCAATCCTTCCCACTTACGTCAGCCCCTCTGCAATCGGAAACAAAAATATTTTCAAAATTTGAATGAAAACAAAAGATAGCACTGATTAAGAATTAAATACAAACTAGAACGATGCTTAACTCAGTTTAAAATGCAGATCGATCGCCGCTACACATCAAACGAAAGACAGGGTTACTTACCAAATCAATGGTAAGATAACAATGTCAAAGGAAAGAGGAAATAAACATGAAAGACTTTTGAGTAGGTAGAATGTTCCTAGTTACTTGCTCTATTTCAAAACAAAAACATCCTTGGTATTTTCAAAACAAACACCAACACTTTCAAAACATCTTTCAAAACTTGAAAACATTTTCAAAATATCAAACACTTTGTATACATTCTTACGAACGAGAATCATTACAAAGTTTGCCTAGACGAAGGCCTCTTTACAAAATACTTTCAAAAGCACACACAAAGCACAATTTCAAACAAAAGCAAGTGATCTAGCAAGTAACTAAGAGCCCATGGAAAACCATGGATGAAAAGGGTGCTAATACCTTCCATTTTCATAATCTACCCCCCGAACTCAAGAAATAATCTCAAAGGTCTTTCCTTTTGGATAAAAGAAAAGTCGGTGGTGACTCTTTCTAACCGCAACATTTGCGATCAAATACAAAACACCCAAGTCAGTTCTCCCACCGTATCTCAGAACTGGCGACTCTACTGGGGAATATTCTAAAAGTGGGGTTACCTTAGGGTTAGATCATATTCACTTGCTTTCTTTGTTTGACTTGTATGATTTACATTATGGTTCTTTGTTTGGGTTTGAATCCTCTACCCGGATTTGGGGTACCTTATAGGTAAGTAGCAATACATTGTGGAAACTGTGCGGGATATACTGACATGGTCTAAGCAATAGCTACGTTAGTGCGACATATTTGTGGGTATCGGTAGCCCTTGACTAGTCAAGGAGAATACAGGGCCGCTGAGTGATGTCATGAAGCACTAATGGACTTTTAGAACCTTTACTTGACCAACTTGACCATTAGGATGTACTAAGATGACCGGCTTTGGTGCTGTCCGAAGTTGGTAGATACCCGATACTACACTCATTGAGGTTTGGTTTTTTGGGATATTTCAGTCGCCATTAAAGAGGCTTGCGCTGAAACAATGACCAAAGAAACAAATCAGTGATATTGAGCACCTTAGAACCTAGTTACTATTACTAGGACAGGTTTGAGCCAACTAAACTTCAAGAGGGTACTTACCTATGAGACTCCATGCAAGCCTAAACCTAAGGACTTGTTTGCTTTGTTTGTGTATATTTACTTGTACATAACATCATAAACATCATAAGATCATACTCATATTCACTAACCATTTCAAGGATCTTGGGATTTATCTTTGTTCTGTTTTGTAGGACATGGATTCTATTCGTAGGAAAACTATTCAAGTCAATCTTGTAAGGATCCCTCCTCAACTTAAAGAGCTAGCATCAAGGATTCTTGAAAATTCTCCATTCACCGAAAGACATGGTCACCTACTAAACTTGGTCACCTCCAACACTGATGAAGATATGATGCAGGTGCTCTTTCAGTTCTTTGATCCCTTACACCATTGCTTCACGTTTCCCGATTATCAACTTGTGCAAACTTCGGAAGAATTCTCCCAACTCTTGAGGATTCCCATTCTAAATCAACTACCTTTCAATGGTACGAAAAGAGATCCAAAGCCATAAGAGATTGATCAAGCTCTACACTTACAACCATCTGATATCAAAACTAATTGGGAAACAAGGAGTGATGTCAAGGGTTTCCTAGCAAAGTTCTTGTTTGAGAAAGCCCAAAACTGTTGGAACTCTTTGGATTTGCAAGCTTTTGAGGAAATTGTGTCTCTCCTCATCTATGGGATGGTTTTGTTTCCGAATCCTGATCAACTCATAGATGTGAACGCGGTCAAAATCTTTATGTCTCGTAACCCGATGCCTACTTTGCTAGGGGACATCCTACATTCCTTTCACACTCGCACTATGAGGAAAAGAGGTATCCTTATATGTTGTACTCATATCTTGGAAAGATGGTTTATTTCACATCTTTCCCAATCTGTATTGAAGAACGAGCAAGGTTCAAGGTGGTCACATAGGTTGATGACGCTCAAACATTCAGACATTCATTGGTATTCCCGACCCATAGAGAATATTACTATTATCGACCATTGTGGAGAATTCCCTAATGTCCCTTTACTTGGCATTAGAGGAGTTATCACCTACAACCCCTGCTTAGCCTTAAGACAGTTTGGTTACGCCCGAAGGGATGTCCCACATTAGATGCTCATCCAAGGTTTGGTATTTGACTACGAGAACGACGATCAAGGTCATTTCCAGAGGTTTATCCGATCTTGGAGGATGTTGAACAAGATAGATAGCAAGACATTGGGGCATAAGTATCCCATCCCTCTTGATCCTTACCTCAAATGGGTACGAGCTCATGCTCAAAGCCTTATGATGCCTTACCCATCCATTCTCCCAGTAATCATAGAACCTGTTGTGGAAGGAGATGTTCCATACACTGTCCTGCATCTTGACATGCCCACCTCTCTTGAAGACTTAAAAAGGGATTGGATACAACTTAAAGGGGAGCGAGACACTTTCGAAGCCCAATTCTACACCAGCGAGAAGAAGGTTTTGGAACTCACTAAGCAACTTTATGAGGAGCGGAATCTGAATGCCTACATCGCGCCAAAGAGGATGCGTACAACTTTTTTATCTTAGAGTTTTGTACTTATTTGTAAGCCCAAAAGAGGCATGATTTACTCAAGATATGATTTATTAATATGACGTGTGTTCTCTTTTTGGTCTAAAGCAATTTTGAATCACTAAGTTCCTTGAAATCATTGCATATGCATTTACCATTCATCATAACATAAGCAGGTTTCTTACGACAAGTCTCCTCATCTTTCTACTATTTATTTCAGTAAGATGGATCTCGAGAAGACGGTAAAAGACCTCCAAGCACAGAATGCTCAGTTTCAAAATTGTTCTTAACTCTAGCCAAAGGACAAGAAGATCTGAAAACCTTGCTGATTAAAGAAAAGAAGAAGAAAAAGAAAGTAACCGGAGTTCTGAATATGGGAAGAAGATTCCAAGGTCAAGCAAGAAGGACCCTAGACTTTGTAACGTCATCTGGTGAGAAAGATAATCAAGATGGGAAAGGCAAGGAAGCAATTGTCCAGCAAGAGTCTGAAGAGGAAGAAGAAGAGGATTACTCTGAAGAGCAGTATCCCCCGGTCGACGACAAGTACAAGCATCTGGAAGAACGACTAAGTGCAATTGAAATCCAGAAAGTGCCTGGGCTAGACTTTGAGGAGCTAGGTCAGGTGTCTGGGATTATCATTCCACCAAAATTCAAGGCGCTAATATTTGATAAATACGATGGAGTTTAGTGCCCTAAAATGCATCTCCGATCCTATTTGAGGAAGATATATCCTCACACTGCGGACAGAGATTTATGGGTCCACTTTTTCCAAGACAGTCTATCTGGAACTCAACTTGATTGGTTCTATCAACTAGAAAGGGCCAACATCCATAATTGGGAATACCTTGTCGCTGCTTTCTATAAACAATATCAGTATAATGCAGACCTTGCTCCTACCCGTACTCAACTCCAGAGTATGGCTATGGTTTCAAATGAAGGTTTCAAAGACTATGCTCAGAAATGGAGGGACTTAGCAGGAAGAGTCCAGCCTCCCCTTTCTGAAAGAGAACTAGTAGACATGTTTCTGGGTACCTTGTCCGGTCCTTTCTTTAATCATTTAATTGGAAGCTCCTCAACAGGCTTCACTAAACTAATCTTGACCGGAGAAAGAGAGGAAGCTGGGATTAAGAGTGGGAAGATCCAGAAAGACGCATCCTCTGCCGTTGTAAGAAAACCATTTATTGGGAAGAAAGAAGTTGGTGTTGTGTATCCTCAAAGGAATCAAGAAAGAGTTGAACGTCATCCAATGGTGGGGGCTGTCATGATCCCTAAGCCTGCACCAAATCAACAAAGGAACGATCAGCCTAGAACAGAAAGACCAGTAAGACAATTTATTAGAATTAATATGACGCTATCTCAAGTACTGCCACATTTGTTGAGATCCAACCTGGTAACTTTGAAAGAAGCTCCGAAGAATCCTAACACCATATCTCCTCATTATCATCCTAATGCTCGCTGTGCATACCATTCAGAAAGCCCCGACCATGATACTAACAATTGTTGGGCTTTGAAAAACAAATTACAAGACCTCCTTGAAGCCAAGGAAATTGAGTTTGATGCTCCCGAGATCCCGAATATTATTATCGCTCATATGCCCAAGCATGGCCGTGGTGTTAACACTGTGGAAGATAATATGTTTGTTTCTACTGTTGATGAACTTGTTACTCCTCTCCTAACCATCAAGAAGAACCTATTGAAGGCCAGTTTATTTTCGGGTTGTGATGAAGGCTGCCACTTCTGTTTATCCTGATCAACTAGTTGTCATTTATTGAAAGCAGGTGTTCAACGCCTAATGGATGACAAAGAAATTTTGTTTGAAAAGACACTTGTTCCAACTGTTTCTTACAAAGATGTTTCAATAGTAACCATTTCCGCCAATCCTTCCAGGGTCTCCACCAAAAGACCCGTTAGGATTACATCAGTTCCTAAAGTAGCTCCATTGATAATCATTATGCCAGGTCCAATCCCGTACTCATTAGATAAAACTGTCCCATGGAACTATGGGGGTGACATCTATTATCACGGTGTCAAGCAAGATTGGCTGGCTGATGAAGACTCAATTCTTGAGAAGGCTGACCCCGACATCAGTAACATTGCAGGAACCAGCAAGATAACTCGAAGTGGCAGAGTATTCTCTCCCGAGATTGCTCCTTCAAAGACTGTTACCGGCCCTATAATCATCCTTGTTCTTGTTCCTGCTAACACTACTACTACTACAATCCCTTTGATTACCCATGCTGACACTACTACTACTACTACAATTCCTATAGTTACACCTACTGACACTCCTACTGCCAAGTCGACCGAGGCTCGGGGAAAAGGCATTATGGTTGAGCATGTTCGAATGAAGGCGCAAACAATATCTATCCCTGAGGCCTTCAAAAAGGAGATGGAAGAAATTCTATAGATTATAAAGAAAAGCGACTACAACGTAGTCGAGCAACTAGGGCAGACTCTGTCAAAGATTTCCATGTTGGCTTTATTGTTATGCTCCGAGGCTCATGCAAAGGCCTTGGTGAAATTCCTTAAAACTGCCCATGTACCACAAGAAACCTCTGTTGATCAGTTCCAAGACTATGTGGCCAGCTTGATCATGGACAATGGTTTAGGCTTTTCTGATGCTGAGTTGACACCTAGTGGGAGGAAGCACAACGAGGCATTGCATGTCTCTGTCGAATGCAGGGGCACAACCTTGGCCCATGTCTTAGTTGATACCGGTTCTTCCTTGAATGTGCTGCCTAAGAAGGTTCTTGATAGACTCGACTGTGAAGGATTAACCTTTAAACCCAGCAATATAGTGGTAAGGGCCTTCGACGATTCAAAGAGAATGGTGCATGGGGAGGTGGACATCCTCATAAAAGTTTGAACCCAAACCTTTGATTCAACTTTTTACGTGATGGACATTCGCCCTTCCTACTCCTACTTATTGGGCCGACCATGGATTCACAATGCTGCTGTTGTCACTTCTACGTTACATCAAATGCTGAAATATCCAACTAAGGGGAAGATCATTACTGTCCATGGAGAAGAGGAATATATGGTTAGTCATTTAAAATCCTTCAGATACATGGAATTGGACAACAAATTCATTGAAACTCTGTTTCAGCATTTCAAAGAAGTCCCACCAACCGTGGCAATAACCAAAGTTGTTTCCCAAATCCCAAAGATTACAAGGCCTCGGCTAAAGATATCTTCCCTGAAAGATGCCAAGGCAGTGGTAGAAGAAGGTGGGTGCACTATTTAGGGCCAACTCCCGGATATCTCATACAAGTCTGACAAATTTGGTTTGGGTTTTACTTCAGGAGCCCAGAAAGCTGTACGCCGTGCTCGCGCCGGGGAACCCCCTTTGAAGATCAGCAACCATGGAGTCAATGTAGTGGAGGATGATGAGGACAACTATGACCTGAAGGATTGGATTTTCCCAACTGTCAACGGAGGACTCAACAACTGGGAAGCTAAAGATTTTGTCTCAATTCCTTTTATCCAACAGTAATTGTCTTTGAATTTTGTCAGATATGTAATAATTAAACAATTCATACTTTTAAATCCTTGTGTCTTACCCGAGGCACAATGGTCCATTTGTAAGGGTTGTTATCTCTTTTTCATATGTCATCAATGAATCATGGACGTTTTTGCATACAAACTTTGTGTTCTTTGTCTTTCTTTTTTTTTTAGTTTCTTTCAGAGATAACTATACTCTTACACACACTCACATTCAAAATGCAGATCTACATCCATTCTGGATCCCATGGGTAACGATTCTTCTATGGCCTTTTGTGACTCTGAAAATCTAATTTACCAAGTCGAAGACGAAGGTAAATAAGATTGTGAACTGCCAGGGGAACTAGCAAGATTAGTACAACAAGAAGAGAGGACAAGAAAGAAGTCAAGGTGGGTGCCAATCTGGAACCTAGTGTCAAGAAACATCTGTTTCAGTTTCTACATGATTATGTTGAGGTCTTTGCCTGGTCGTATGAAGACATGCCAGGATTGGATGCCGATATCGTGGTCCATCGTCTACCAACAAAAGAAGATCGCCCACCGGTAAAACAAAAGGTATGACGCATGCGATCAGACATGTAAGAGAAGATCAAAGCCGAAGTCATGAAACAATTCAACACCGAATTCTTGACCCTCACCTCCTATCCACAATGGGTCGCCAATGTTATTCCCGTGCCTAAAAAGGACGAAAAGGTAAGAATGTGCATGGACTACAAAGATTTGAGTAGGGAAAGCCCTAAGGATACTTTCCTACTTCCCCACATTGATATTTTGGTTGACAATACAACACAACATAAGGTGTTTTCCTTCATGGACGGTTTCTCAGGCTACAACCAAATCAAAATGGCGCCTGAGGACATGGAGAAAATAACCTTTGTCACACAATGGGGCACATTCTGTTACAAGGTTATGCCATTCGGATTGAAGAACGCTGGGGCAACCTATCAGCGTGCCATGGTAGCCTTATTTCACGACATGATACATCACGAAATAGAGGTCTATGTGGATGATATGATAGCCATATCTCAAACAGAAGAAGAACATCTTGATCATTTACAAAAAAATGTTTGAGAGATTAAAGAAATACAAGCTGAGGTTGAACCCGAATAAATGCACATTTGGGGTGAGGTCCGGTAAACCCTTAGGCTTTGTCGTCAGCGGTAAAGGTATTGAAGTAGATCCTGCCAAGGTGAAAGCAATATAAGAAATGCCTGCTCCTCGTACCGAGAAGGAAGTCAGAGGATTCTTGGGATGGTTAAACTACATTTCCAGATTCATTTCTCACCTAACAGCTACTTGTGAACCAATCTTCAAATTGATGAAGAAAGATCAAGTAGTCAAAGGGAATGATGAGTGCCAAATTGCCTTCGACAAGATCAAAGAGTACCTACAAGAGCCTCATGTTTTAATACCACCAATTGAGGGAAGACCATTGATCATGTATCTAACTATTTTGGAAAATTCAATAGGGTGTGTGTTGGGGCAGCATGACGAGTCTGGCCGAAAAGAGCATGCTATTTATTACCTAAGAAAAAAATTTACCGACTGTGAAACAAGATATTCACTGCTCGAGAAAACTTGTTGTGCTCTGGCATGGGATGCTCGCTGACTAAGACAATATATGCTGACCCATACTACCTTATTAATATCCAAGATGGATCCGATAAAATACATATTCGAGAAACCTGCCCTCTCTGGGAGGATAGCGAGATGGAAAATGATCCTGAAAGAATATGACATACAGTATACTACCCAGAAAGCAATAAAGGGAAGTGTACTAGCTGATCACCTAGTTCATCAAGATGTAGATGACTACCAGTCCATGAAGTTCGAATTCTCAGATGAAGACATCATAATGGTAAACAACTGCGAAGAATTAAGACCATATGACGAACCTGAACAAGGATCCCGATGGACCCTGGTTTTTAAAGGGTCATCCAACACACTCGGCAATGGTATAGGGGATGTACTCATATCTCCTAAAGGATGTCACACTCCCTTCACGGCAAGACTCTGCTTCAATTGTAAAAATAACATGGCAGAATACGAAGCGTGCATTTTTTGTCTCAAAGCTGCCATAAATTTGGGAATCAAATCCTTAAATGTATTCGGAGATTCAACTTTGGTCATCATCCAGATCAAAGGGGAATGGGACACCAAACACCCTAACCTTATCCCCTATAAAGAACATGTGTTGACATTGATCCCACATTTTGAGAAGATTACCTTCAAGCATTTCCCGCGAGAAGAAAATTAGCTAGAGGATGCACTAGCCACAATGTCATCCATGTTTAAACTTAAATGGGATAACGAGGTCCCCAGATCACCATTGAACGAATGGATGAACTAGCTCACTGTCACGAGATTAATACTGAAGAAGTAGTGGACCGGCATTGGTTTCACGAAGTCAAAAGGTATCTAGAGGCTCAAGAATATCCAAAAGGAGCTTCAGTCAATGATAAGAAGTTCTTAAGGAGATTCTCTGCTAAGTTCTTCCTTAGTAACGACATTCTCTACAAACGCAACCATGACTCTGTTTTGCTGCGTTATGTAGACAAGGTTGAGGCAGAAAATATCATGGTTGATCTACATGAGGGAAATTTTGGCACCCATTCCAGTGGGCATGCGATGGCAAAGAAAATTCTACGGGCAGGTTATTACTGGTCTACCATGGAAGCAGATTGCTATCAACACTCTCGAACTTGTCATAAGTGTCAAATCTATGCTGACAAGGTGCACGTACCTCTGGTTCCCTTGAATGTCTTGACGGGTCCTTGGCCCTTTTCTATGTGGGGCATCGATATGATTGGTGAAATCAAGCCAACATCCTCTAATGGACACCACTTCATCTTGGTGGCCATTGACTATTTCACAAAGTGGGTTAAGGCGGCTTCTTTCGCTTATGTTACCAAGAATGTTGTAGCCTGGTTCATCAAACAAAATCTCATCTGTCGGTATGGTATCCCAGAGAGAATCATCACTGAAAGTGGTACGAATCTCAACAACACTATGATAACCGCACTGTGTGCGCAATTCAAGATCCAGCACCCCAATTCTTCCCCTTACCGGCCAAAGATGAATGGTGTTGTCGAAGCCGCAAATAAGAACATCAAAAAGATCATACAAAAAATGACAGTCACATACAAAGACTGGCATGAGATGCTACCATTCGCTCTCCACGGTTATCGTACCATGGCACACACATCAACCGGGGCAACACCCTACTCTCTGGTATACGGCATGGAGGTTGTCTTGCCTATTGAGGTCCAGATCCCTTCTCTGAGAATTATGAAGGATGCAGAGTTGAATGAAGACGATTGGATCCAAACTCGACTTGATCAACTGAACTTAATTGATGAGAAAAGGCTTACTGTTGTTTGTCATGGTCATATGTATCAAAAACGGATGATTAAGGCTTTCAACAAAAAGGTCATACGCCAAGTATATCAAGTTGGGGATTTGGTGATCAAGCGCATCATACTGCCGCAAGGTGATCCCAGAGGCAAATGGACTCCTACATACGAAGGACCGTTTATGATTAAAAGCATATTTTCTAGTGGAACAATGATCTTGACCACTATGGATGGCGACGACCTTCCACACCCTGTGAACACGGACATAATCAAAAGATACTACGCATAAGAGACCCGCTAGGTTGACACACCTAGGTAAAACAAGGGCATCCCGGCGAACCAAAAAGGTTCGGGAAAAAATTAGGGATAAAAACAAAAAAAATCTATACACCCGGCAAGTTGAAAACTCGAAAGGGCGACTTGGGAAAAAAAGGGTATCCCGGTGGACTGAAAACCCGAAAGAGCGGTTCAGGCAAAAGTTAGGGAATTAAAGCGCACGACTATGTCCCGTTGGTTCACCTTAACGGACAACCTTTGGCTTTGACTGAAAGACTCAGCGGTTCTAATCAATTCAATCAACTTCGGACAAGGCAGCAAGTGGACAAGAGACTCAGAGACACAAAGGCTATAGCAGAATGAGAACCCCATGGGATTATTGCACATAGCTATCTTTTCTTTGTATCAAATTTCCATTTTTTACGACGAAATTATCTTACTAGGATGTTCGTCTCATTGTACAAAATACTCATTCAAGTTAATAGAAAGATACTCCTTTGAAAGTACAAAACTATCTATTTTTCTTTAATTTTCGTGTTTTGTTTACAAAAATGTCCAATGATTTATTTTTTAGCATATGCATTTGAACATAACTATTGTTTACAAATGAGCAAAAAAATAAAATACAATCACTAATGACTTTAAGAAATAGGATAATATCTTTAAACTATTCCATAAAATTCCCCACAGTGTGCAGCTTAATCCCCAGCAGAACAAGCTTCCAGTTATCAATCCCCAATAGAAGTCGTCCGATTTCTCAGGATTCCCCAACAGGATTTCACAGGCAATACACGACGTTTTCCTTACAACAGAGTTTATTTCTCTAACAAATATGAGCTCATCAGCTCGTCAGCACTTCAAAACATGAAGACTTACGCTCCATGTCCCCAACAACAGTCAGGGATTTATTTTCCCTAATTCAACAGTGTTACAACAACATAGCTGATATACATTGCATCCAGACGTCATGACATTGACAATACAAATATATACAACATAATTTCACTCATTTTATCGAGAACATCATTATACAATGAATTTCATACATCATGACATTGCATACAACTAATCTTTCATCTTTTCAGGAAAGATCAGTCAACAGATGGTTATCATCATCAATTTACAAAAGGGCAAGAGATTGATACCGACAACAAGCCAGGACAATTATCTACACAAACAGTTGAAGTTGATACTATACGGATTTTCTCTCATTCAACTCTCAGATACAGTACAGATACGCTCATGACACGGACGCCATTCTGATACTCATTCAGATCCTCTCTCAGATATAGTTCAGATATGCTCCAGACACGGACACCATTCGGATACTCATTCAGATTCAGCTTTCAGATACAGTTTAGATACGCTCCAGACACGGATGCCATTCTAATACTCATTCAGATCCTCTCTCAGATACAGTTCAGATACGCTCCAGACACGGGCGCCATTCTGATACTCATTCAGATCCTCTCTCAGATACAGTTCAGATACGCTCCAGACACGGACGCCATTCTGATACTCATTCAGATTTAGCTCTCAGATACAGTTCTGAAGAAGTGAAAAACACAAGAAGGGGGTTGAATTGTAAAAACTGGAAATCAATTGCAGTCAACACGGTATTTTTATCCTGGTTCGTTTGATCTCAAACTACTCCAGTCCACCCGTCAAGGTGATTTCGCCTCTCTCCAACGAGGTCTTAATCCACTATATTCAACTGAATATTACAACTGCTTTAACAACTGCTAAAGCCTTCTTGAGTCAAACCACAAACCGGTTTCTCAAGGAAATACTTTCTTACAAAGAATTGAAATCTAAGTGTGTGAATGTTTTCTACAAAAACTGTTTATCACAACTGTGATACTACACAATTTAAGCTTATGAGAACTAGATTGCTAAAATAATTGAGTAAGGAATTTGAGAGCTTTTAGCAAACTGAGAGTGAGGAAGATGATGAATAGCTTTAGGCGTGTAGATTGTTGTAGAGCATTAGCCAATTCAATCTCCATTGACTTGTTTATATAGCATTGGAAATAGTGTACGTTTAAGTAATAATTTTTTTTCAATGCCAATAACATTCTTTCCTTATTAAGAAGATCTTGTCTGGAATGATGTCGTTGGTAATAAATCATCTTGAATGCACAGTACCGTTGCCACTTAAGCATGTTTTAGCTTTGGCTCATTCTGACGCTGCTTAGGTGTTGATGAACTGTTGTTGTCTTTATCAGAGTTCAGATGGTTAAGCGCAGATCTGTTCATCAAGCTTCAGCATAAGCGCAAGTTGATCTTCTGATTCTGGTATCTGATATAACATCTTCTGATGCTGATGTTGATATCCAATTTTCGGATGTTGATGATGATGTTCTCTTGCTGATACCCATCAGAGTTTCTGTAAAACAGAATGTACTTTTTAGATAGCATATGTGTCTTACATGAATCATACAATTAATGTATCATAGCATTTTGTTATCATCAAAACTTAAACTTAGGGTAGTAGATTCAAACTTTGTTCTAACAATCTCCCCCTTTTTGATGATGACAAAAACTAGATATTTTTTAATTGAAAATTAGCGTGAAAAGTATCAGAGATAACTAAATAATAAGTTGTATCATATTTAATTAGGAAGTTATCAAAGATAAGGGATAAAGAGATATCAGAGTTTAGATCAGAGATACTCCCCCTGAATTTATTACTTCCCTTTTTAATTCCAAGAGTTCTTCAGGATCAGATCTTTATTGACTTTCTTTGAACATCAGAATATCAGAGCTTCAGATCAGAATATCAGAGCTTCAGTGTATCAGAGATGATTAACTTCTTGTACCTGTAAGCTTATGCACAACAGAAAACATTCAAGTATCAGAGTGTTATAATGTTTGAGACTTTTTGTCTCAGTAATCCGTTATTGAAAAATATCATTCTTGTTCTCCCCCTTTTTGTCAGCAATCAAAAAGTGTAAGTAAGATAAGCTAAAACGATCAGAGCAGAAAAACTGTTATATTAAATTCAGAGCCAGGCAAACACTTTACGTAAACGGTTTTAATAAAGAGAAATACTTCATGATTACGTTTTAAAACATGATTACGTGCATTTAATGCTTGCTGATTTTGGGGGATTTGAGAAAGATACTTGAAACGGTTACCAGACATGTGTCTCAATGCACCCAATCAGCGTTTTGCCTTCTCAGAAGCGTGCACGTGTTCTGCTTCAGAGATTTGCTGATGATTGGATGACACTTGTTTGATTTAGTGAGCAGCACGTCTATCCTTGAGCTGAAACGCTCAGATCTTTAAGAATAGAATCTGATACAATTTGCATGTCTATCTTTCTGAAAGGAGATTGATCAGAAGTTCACAGTAAAAGAAATACATTCTGAAGGTTAATATATACAATTAAAACATTTTCACTCTGGGCAGAGTTTCATGCTGAGATGTTTCAGAATGAAATTGAACCTATCTTCAGAAAGAGGTTTAGTGAAGATATCAGCCCATTGATGGTCTGTATCAATAAATTTTAAGTTCAAAATTCCTTTCTGAATATAGTCCCTAATGAAGCGATGTTTTATTTCTATATGCTTAGCCCTAGAATGTAAAATGGGATTCTTACTTAAGCAAATGGCATAAGTATTGTCACAGAGTATAGGGATGTTACTCTCAAAAATCTGGAAGTCTTTAAGCTGACTTTTCATCCAGAGCATTTGTGTGCTACATCCTGCTGCTGCTATGTACTCAGCTTCTGCTGTTGATAGCGCAATTGTGGATTGCCTTTTGCTGGACCTAGAGATCAGATTTTCTCCCAGAAACTGGCAGCTTCCAGAAGTACTTTTACGCTCTACTCTGTCTCCAGCAAAGTCAGCATCGCAGTAGCCTACTAAGTTGTAATCACTAGATTTTCTATAAAATAAACCCAGATTAGTAGTACCTTTCAGATACTTGAAAATTCGCTTAACAACTGTTAAGTGAGATTCTCTAGGATCTGATTGGAATCTAGCACAAATACATACACTGAATAAGATATCAGGCCTTGAAGCTGTCAGATAAAGGAGAGAACCAATCATACCTCTGTAGACCTTCTGTTCTACCTTTTTGCTTACCTCTTCTCTTTCTAGAATGCACGTGGGATGCATTGGAATCTTTGATGGCTTACATTCTGAGAGGTCAAATTTCTTCAGAAGATCTCTGAAATATTTGCTCTGATGAATGTAAGTTCCCTCTGGAGTTTGATTGATCTGAATTCCTAGAAAGAATTTCAGTTCTCCCATGAGGCTCATCTCAAATTCTGCCTGCATACACTTAGCAAATTTTCTTCCAAGAGAAGGATTAGTAGATCCAAAAATAATATCATCAACATAAATTTGACAGACTAAGATGTCATTCTTAACTGACTTACAGAATAAGGTAGTGTCCACCTTCCCTCTGGTGAATTCATTTTCTAACAAAAATTTACTTAGTCTTTCATACCAAGCTCTGGGAGCTTGTTTCAGACCATATAGTGACTTCTTTAGTTTGAAAACATGTTCTGGATGTTTTGTACTTTCAAAACCAGGAGGTTGGTGCACATAAACCTCCTCTTCTATATAACCATTTAAGAATGCACTCTTGACATCCATCTGATACAGAGTGATGCCTCTATTAACAACAAATGAAATTAAAAGTATGATAGATTCTAACCTGGCGAGTGGAGCAAAGGTTTCTGTATAGTCTATTCCCTCTTGCTGACTATAACCTTGTGCTACCAGTCGTGCTTTGTTTCTGATGACTTCACCTTGTTCATTTAGCTTGTTTCTGAACACCCATCTTGTTCCAATGACGTTGAATCCTTTTGGTCTGGGAACAAGATCCCATACGTCATTTCTGGTGAATTGATTCAGCTCTTCTTGCATTGCTAGAATCCAGTCGTTGTCAAGAAGTGCTTCATCAATAGAGGAAGGTTCAATCAGAGACACAAGTCCCATGAGGGATTCTTCAGAGTTTCTGAAGCTGGCTCTTGTTCTGATTGGATCTTCCTTTCTTCCTAGGATAGTTTCTTCTGGGTGATCCAAGTTGCTTCTGGGTAGTCTCTTCTGAGGTTGATCAGCAGCTGTTGTAGGATTGCTAGCAGTGCTCCTTTCAGATGTTGAAGGAGTGTCTTTGTTGAGAGCTTCTGATGACTTATCTTCAGAACCTGTAAATTCAATTTCCATACCTGCAAAAACTTCATTCTGCTTTGACTTTTCAGAGTCAAGCTTATCATCAAAACGAACACTGATTGATTCTTCCACAATCTGTGTTTCTGTATTGTATACTCTGTACCCTCTTGAGCGTTCAGAGTATCCTAACATAATACACTTCTGTGCTTTAGAGTCAAACTTGTTCAAATAATGTTTTGTATTTAACATAAAACAAGTACATCCAAATGGATGAAAATATGAAATGTTGGGCTTTCTGTTCTTCCATAATTCATATGGAGTCTTTTCCAGAATAGGTCTTATTGAGATTCTATTCTGAATGTAGCACAATGTGTTTATTGCCTCTGCCCAGAAGATCTTAGCAACGTTTGTCTCATTGATTATGGTTCTGGCCATTTCTTGCAATGTTCTGTTCTTTCGTTCTACAACTCCATTTTGTTGGGGAGTTCTAGGACAAGAGAAATCATGCAGAATGCCTCTGTCATTAAAGAATGACTCAAAATCTTTGTTTTCAAACTCTCCACCATGATCACTTCTGACTTTAACGATTCTAAGATCCTTTTCATTCTGAACTTGGTTACAAAAGGTAACAAACACAGAGTGTGACTCATCCTTGTGTCTTAAGAACTTTACCCATGTCCATCTGCTATAGTCATCTACGATTACTAACCCATACTTCTTGCCACTGACTGAAGCAGTTTTAACTGGTCCAAATAAGTCAATGTGCAGAAGTTCTAATGGCTTAGAGGTAGAAACAACATTTTTAGATTTGAAAGAAGGTTTTGCAAACTTGCCTTTCTGACATGCTTCGCACAGAGCATCTGAATTAAACTTCAAATTAGGAAGTCCTCTGACCAGATTGAGTTTGTTAATCTGATATATTCTTCTCATACTAACATGCCCCAATCTTCTGTGCCAGATCCACTGCTCGTTCTTAACAGACATAAAACACTTTACATTCTGACTTTTCAGTTCAGAAAGTTTGGTTTTATAGATGTTGTTTTTCCTCTTTCCATTAAACAGGATAGTCCCATCTTTCTGACTAACAACTTTACATGATTTTTGATTAAAGATTATATCATAACCGTTATCACTTAATTGACTTATGGATAACAGATTATGCATTAATCCATCTACTAGCAGAACATTATTTATAGAGGGAAGATTTCCATTACCTACGGTTCCAGAGCCAATGATCTTTGCCCTCTGATTGCCTCCAAAGCCAACGTGGCCTCCAGGCTTAAGTTCCAGGCTTTGGAACATATGCCTTCTTCCCGTCATGTGTCGCGAGCAGCCAGAGTCCAGGTACCATGACTGGTGTTTCTGATTTGCTGCTAAAGATATATGCAACATGTATTATTTTATCCTTAGGTACCCAGATTTTCTTGGGTCCTGATTTGTTAGATTTACCAAAACTCTGGTTGAATTTTGGTTTCACAGAATACTTACTGTTAGTGTATTTAATATCATGTGTGTGACCATACACGAAATGTGAGTTCAGAGGAGTGTGTTTAATGGTTAAATCCATGGCATTCTTTGGTGTAGGAACCTTACCTTGGTATCCTATTCCCTTCCTGCCGTTTCTGCTAACTCCATAGATCATTGAAGCCATTTTGCTTATATTTATGCTTTTAGCAAGGAACTTCTGGAAACTGTGATCATACTCCTTGATGATCTCATCAGCTCTGCTGGGAGTTTCAGAAATTGGTTCCTTCTGAGAGTTTTGTAAAACATTTTCTAATTTTGAAATTTTATTTCTCAGCTCAGAATTTCCAATTTTAGACTCTCAGTCTTATCAGAGTCAGATTCAAGATTCCTTTTCAGGTTTTTGAATTTAACTCTAATCTACTGGTACCTTTCCAGAATTTCGTTAAGGCTTTCAGCAAGTTCAGCCTTAGTAAAATTAACTGCAAAGTCAGGAAATACCTCTTCAGTATCTGATTCTGAGTCTGATTCAGAAGCTTCACTGTCTTCTGAAATGTTGGCCATGAGAGCTATGTTTGCTCTCTCATCATCTGATTCTGAGTCAGCTTCAGACGAGTCAGAGTCATCCCATGTAGCCATGAGACTTTTCTTCTTTTCTATTCCAAACTTCTTTTTGGGCTTTTCCCTCTAAAGCTTTGGGCAGTCACTCTTGTAGTGTCCCTGTTCATTGCACTCATAGCAGATGATGTCCTTGGTGTTTGGCTTTCTGCTTCCTGAGGAGCCTTCAGATCTTCTGTATCCAGAGGAAGAATCTGTCCTTCTGTATCTGGAAGAAGACTCATTCTGATCATATCTTCTGGGATTCCTGAACTTCCTTTGCCTCTGTTTCCACAGTTGGTTCACTCTTCTGGAGAGGAGATAAAGTTCGTCTTCTTCTGATGAGGATCCATCAGATGTTTCTTCAACTGCCTGCAAAACTTTAGAATCATATTTTTTGTTAGATTTTAATGCTAAAGGCTTACCTTGCTTCTGAGGTTCATCAGCTTCTAGCTCTATCTCATGACTTCTGAGGGAGCTGATAAGTTCCTCCAGAGAAATTTTGTTGAGATCTTTTGCTAGCTTCAGCGCTGTAACCATTGGCCTCCACTGCTTTGGCAAACTTCTGATGATCTTCTTGACATGATTAGCAGTAGAGTATCCTTTGTCCAGAACCTTGAGACCAGCCACCAGAATTTGGAATCTTGAGAACATTGTTTCAATGGATTCACTTTCTTCCATTTTGAATGCCTCATACTTCTGAATGAGCGCAAGAGCTTTAGTTTCTTTGACCTGAACGTTGCCTTCATGCGTCATTCTGAGTGAGTCAAACATGTTATTTGATGTGTCTCTGTTAGAGATCTTTTCATATTCAGCATAAGAGATGGCGCTGAGAAGAATGGTTCTGGCCTTGTGGTGATTTTTGAAGTCACGCTTTTGTTGGTCAGACATTGCTTTCCTGTCAATCTTCTGACCGCTTGCATTCACTGGGTGCATGTATCCATCTGTCACCATGTCCCACAGATCAGCATCATGTGCCAGAAAGAAGCTTTCAATTATGTCTTTCCAGTAATCAAAATTTTCTCCATCAAAGACTGGAGGTTTGCCGCTGAATCTGTCTCTGTCTTCATTGTTGTCATTGCTGGTGTGTTGATAAGTTCCTGCCATTGTGTTTTTCTAACGCTGGATCTTGTACTGACACGGTTAAGTGTTTTAGCTCAGAACCAGGCGCTCTGATGCCAATTGAAGAAGTGAAAAACACAAGAAGGGGGGTTGAATTGTAAAAACTGGAAATCAATTGCAGTAAACACGGTATTTTTATCCTGGTTCGTTTGATCTCAAACTACTCCAGTCCACCCGTCAAGGTGATTTCGCCTCTCTCCAACGAGGTCTTAATCCACTATATTCAACTGAATATTACAACTGCTAAAGCCTCCTTGAGTCAAACCAAAAACCGGTTTCTCAAGGAAATACTTTCTTACAAAGAATTGAAATCTAAGTGTGTGAATGTTTTCTACAAAAACTGTTTATCACAACTGTGATACTACACAATTTAAGCTTATGAGAACTAGATTGCTAAAATAATTGAGTAAGGAATTTGAGAGCTTTTAGCAAACTGAGAGTGAGGAAGATGATGAATAGCTTTAGGCGTGTAGATTGTTGTAGAGCATTAGCCAATTCAATCTTCATTGACTTGTTTATATAGCATTGGAAATAGTGTACGTTGGAGTAATAAATTTGTTTCAATGCCAATAACATTCTTTCCTTATTAAGCAGATCTTGTCTGGAATGATGCCGTTGGTAATAAATCATCTTGAATGCACAGTACCGTTGCCACTTAAGTGTGTTCTGGCTTTGGCTCATTCTGACGCTGCTTAGGTGCTGATGAACTGTTGTTGTCTTTATCAGAGTTCAGATGGTTAAGCGCAGATCTGTTCATCAAGCTTCAGCATAAGCGCAAGTTGATCTTCTGATTCTGGTATCTGATATAACATCTTCTGATGCTGATGTTGATATCCAATTTTCTGATGCTGATGATGATGTTCTCTTGCTGATACCCATCAGAGTTTCTGTAAAACAGAATGTACTTTTTAGATAGCATATGTGTCTTACATGAATCATACAATTAATGTATCATAGCATTTTGTTATCATCAAAACTTAAACTTAGGGTAGTAGATTCAAACTTTGTTCTAACAAGTTCAGGTACACTCCAGACACGGATGCCATTCTGATACTGTTCAGATACGCTCAAGACACGGATTCCATTTAGATACTCATTCAGATTCTCTCTCAGATACAGTTCAGATACGCTCCAGACACGGACGCCGTTCTGATACTCATTCAAATTCTCTTTCAGATTTAGTCCAACAATAATTTTGGATGGCATCTGCAAGCCCATCTCCGACAAGTTCTCATATCCTCTCCAAATGGAATCTTTAAGCCCATTCCCTACACTATCAACCATCACATCCTCGAGTGCAAATTTCTGGGCACTCTAGTGACCAATCATCTTCCACCTTCAAGTCACGAATGGAAAATTCGCCAATCTAACTCTTTAGGTTTAAGAAGATTGAACAGGGACAACTGTTGTACCCTAAAATTTTCCCTCTCACTTATCAATTATTTTCTCACAATGATCTCTCTTGATTCAAGACTGTACTAGGGTTGATCAGCTTAAGACACCTACTTAAGCATTGATGACCAAAATTAGGGTTTGAGATTGCACAAGGATAATTGAAATTTCAATGCCTCATATGACTTTCATGTATCATTATGGACCCCCAAGATTACTCATGTCAAGTTTCAAGCCTTGGATCACATTTTTGCTCAATCAATTGAGCAGTTGACCTAAAAATCAGACATATTGGGGAAAAAGTCAACTATGGCCAATTTATAGTCAAACATCATAATTTTTTATCCACATAAACATTATAAACTCATATGTATCATTTGATCAAGTTTGGACCATAATTCCTCAAGAAATTTGATCAAAATCATCAAAAGGGCAAAATGGTCAAAATTAGGGTTTTGATTGAGAAGGGGAAATTTCTGATTTTTGACCTATAAAATGGTCAATTGGTTTGAAGCATGATCTCAAGAGTTCAATTACATCATTTTTACCTAATGGCATGACCCAAAACATTGTTCAAGATCAATTGGATTGGTAGTGAATTTTCAGTTAACTAATCAAAAGTTAATTGTACACTGAAAAGTCAAACTTTGACCTTTTGCTCAAAATCCAATGTCAAAGATCACAATTCATCAAAACATATCAAAATATGAAACTTATTCATCAAGAAATCAAAAAGTCAAGATTTCGTTTTGAAAAGTCAAAGTTTTCTAACTTAGAAATTTTTCTAAGTGTTTAAAACTTCATGTTTTTTCATAACTTTAAGCCAATTTTTCACCATGATGCAAGATAATTCAAAAGAAACTCTCAACATGAAAGTTGTATATCTCCATGATATCTACAACATTGATTTACACAACTTCTCCTAAAAATTCTTGGATCTCAAGTTATTGATTCATGAAGTCATGGTCTTGAAACTAAACACTTAGTGAAATTTTGCCCTAGTTTAGGCAGGATTTTGACCTAACTTCATGGCACTTTTTCGTATAGTTCCGCGGGGAATTTTCAAAAGTGATTCAAAGAAGGGTTGTAGATAACATTACAAGATTTCCAAAATGTCCAGGAACTCCTTGAGATCATTCTTGAGCAGGGAGAATCGAAGAGATGAAGTTAGAGTTTTCAAACTTGAATTACAAGCCATTTCATGATGAACAAAAATTAAAATCCAAGCCTAGGTTGCATAATCTTTGCTTTGTAGGCCTCAAACTTGTTTTTCACTCCATAATTAAATGTGTACACAGCTGATAGAGCTTTAATCCAAGCACTTGAGCCTTTATCCAAGTTACATTTCCATTTATGGCACAAAGTTGCCATTTCCATTTTGATAAAGCATCACTTTTGCAATTGTCAACTCCTTGAGCTTTGCACTTGTTATTTCTGCACACACAACCCCTATAAACCAAAAGCAATGTGTCTAAGGCCTCTTTGAGCTCAGAACATGCTTGTACAACACTTTGAGTTTTGTTTTCTCACTTTTCTTCAAAAGCAAGTCACATAGCCAAAAGGCTGGAACTCAGAAACCTTGAGTGCATTTGATCTCTAATCTTTTCCATACATATGCACAAGTCTATTGAAAAATAACACACAAAAGGCTAAGACCCAAAAACACTCCCAAGCACTCTGCAACTCAAAATCTTCCATAACTTGACAGTTTTGAACCTCACATAGTCGTCTCCAAATCCACTTGTGCGTATTGAGTTTTAACAATCCAAACACTTAATATACATCATATCAAAGTGATCCAGACCCCTGTTTCTTGACTGTAACTCCTCCATCACTATCCATCATTTCCAAATTTGAAGCTTACAACTTGACTTGAGTTGGGAGTTCCAGCCATCCTCAAAGCAAAGTAGGAGTTGAAACACACTCAAGGAGGTCCAGGCAAGCTACAGAAATCATCATGCCATCACAAAGGTTGCTCAAACTCCATATATGACTCCAGCTACAAGAGGTAAGTTTTCAAACTTCTATCTCTTCATACAGGCATCATTTGATTTTAATTTATGAAGATAAAATGTAGATACCATTGCCATAAAGTTGTACATATCCATAGTTTGCATTTATATGGTCTGAGCTTAGAGAATTTTAGAGTTGAAGTTTTCTGAAATTTTTAGGTTTTAAGTTAGGGCCAGAAAAATTCTCATTCATCTTTGACTGTTAGCTTAAGTTATTTACATGGTTGGATTTGTGGAAAGAAATACCACAACTTTCATGTTTGAACTTTTCATTTTTATTGAGAGATGAAGAACATACAGGTCCTTTGGCTGGAGGTTGAAGATGAAGTGTAATCAGGACGCGTTTTGTGTTATATATTTATCCTTTCACACAAGTTAACGAATGTATCACCACCCCAGTAGTTAAAGCGCGCGCATGTCACCCTTAGATCCTAGGTTCAAGCCCCAGCGTGACCTTTTGTTATTTTTCACTATTTTTTGACTTTTTGTGCTCTTTTTTGGCAGCGCCTGGGCTTTATAGTGGGCCTAATCTTTTTTCACAACACCATTTGCATTACTAATCCACCCCTTGACTTTTCTTTATATTTTTATTTTTATTTTATTTTTCTTCATTATTATTATTATTATTAATATTATTATTATTATTATTCCTATTATTATTTTCATAAATCATAAAAAAATCCAAATTTATTTTTATTTATTATTTATATTTATATATTTTATTTTCTCTATAAAACAAAAAAGACTAAAAAAACATTTTTCTTAAAATAAATTAATTTCTTTTTTTCTTAAATAATTAATTTTTAGAATTAGTACATTATTTTATTTTCTAGTTAAAATTAATTTAGAACTTAGGTTGATTTTAATTAATTAATCTTCATTTTATTTTCTTCAATTTAAAACCTTTTCATAAAAAAACCTAAAAAATCCTTTTTAAGTTAATTTCTTTTCTTAATTAGTTTAAGTTAATTTTATTTAATTTTAATTAATCATTTCCTTTATTTAGGTCAAGACAAAACCCTTTCATAAAAACAACAAAAATCATTTCTTTTTCCACTTATATTCTTGCATTTTATTTTCAATTTTGTATAATATTCAATATGGTTGTAATAGATAATTAGGTTTAATTTTCTTGCAATCCCCATTTGTAAATTTGTACACCCCCTCCCCTAATGATGTAATAACATAGTAATTTTACTTTTCGCATTTTATCGCTTTATATAAATGCTAGTAATTAGGGTTTGTATGAAAAGATAAAATCAATAAGTAGTAAACCCTAATCAAAGACTAAATAAAGCATGAAAATCAATACACTTGCACACAAGCACTCTGTTGTACCCCAAAATTTGCCCTCTTTTCATACACGCATATTATTGGTTTTATGGTTATGGAATAAAGGTATATTTATCAAGCTTCTTCAGGTTACAAGTGACGTTTATTTCGTCAATGGATATTCTTAGAGTATTTTCCGTGCTTAAGATCGGTTCGCCGTTTTGCAACGATTCGGGGTTCAAAGATTCACAAGTCCAACCCGGCGCGTCATATTCAGGTGTTCTTTCGCCAAGATATCTCTGATAACGTATTCTCAAATTCAGGTTCGGCTCAAGAGTCAATTCTTTAAAGAAGGTCTCCGAATGTGTGAGTTTTCTCGAAGAAATATGGTGAAAAAGTGTGCTGAAAGTGCAGTTTTTACGCACTAAAAAATTCATAACTTGAAGATCTTGACTCGTTTTAAACCCGTTCCGGTGGCCAAAATTCCATATTGACGTCATCTACGTTTTCATATCTCACAGCTGGAAGCCAATTTCAATCAGAAGGTCTTCAAAAATACGGATTTATCAAGTATTTTCGTACAGAAAATTTGTGACAAAAATTTATTTGCGTCATGTTCAGAAAATCATAACTTGGTCGATTTTCATCGTATCGAGCTGGTTCCGGCGCCAAAATTTCACAAATTGAGTTGGCTATGTTTTCACAGAAGGTATCATGTTCGAACGGTATTTAAAAGGCCTTCTTTTTTTGCTCAGAGTGCGTGTGACGCGCCGAAAATCCTGAAAGCTGAATACTATTTCATCTAGGCCAAAACTTCGAAAATTCATAACTCGGACAATTTTTATCGGATTGGGCCCATCTTTTTACACAAGGTCACTGACTCAGAGATCTACAACTTTTCTTCCAAAGTCGAGACCGGATTATACTCCGATTAATACAAGTTTTTTATTGAAGAACGTGTCAGAGTCGACACTGGAGCCTAAAATAAGTTTGTCTGAGCTGAAACTTCAAAAATTCATAACTAATTCACCGTTTATCTGATTGAGCCTATTTTCGGACAGGAGTTAGTTCTCGATGTCGGCTAGATTTTGTTTTCATATTTCAACTTCAAAAATTGTACTTAAGCCCCTGCAATTTTGCCTAGAACGTGACGAACTCAAGTGAACATTGAAGGCCCAATTGCACATTCAAAGCCCATTTTTTCTCTCTAATTTCCATTATATAATCTCATTCTTTTCACACAAAAAAAACAGAGACAAAAAAAAACCCTTGTCACAACGCTGTTAGAATATCAAATTCTTTCAAGAACCCTAAAACCTTAAAATCCTTATTACAAACCTCCATCTCACTACAAACAAGTCATCCCTGTTACAAACCCACATCTCACTACTTCTCCAGTAAGGGTAGGGCTGGTTTGATCTCCATGATCAAAAGGGTATAATCATTCATACATGCCATATCGGTTTTAACGTTAATTTTTTTCTTCATATATTGGCTTTATTTGTATTTCATGATATATAGTAATTTATTTAATGTGTTCATGAGATTCAACACTGCAGATTTAGACAGGATCCCATGCAGGTTCATTACAGAATGTTGAGGCCAAAACACAAATGGCCAAAACAGAACAGCCAATACATGACACCAATACATGGCGAGGCAGACATCCTGAGAATGTTAAGGGCGTGGGTTCAACAACCACCCCTATTGGTTTTGATTTTCTTCCTTTCTATTTATCTTTTTACCTATTTTTATTCTTTCTGTTTAAAACTTTTTTTTCATAAAACTTAACATTTTTCACAAACCTTTGATGTTTCCTCCTAAACTCGAATAATTAATTTTAGGTTTTAATTTAATTTTAGGTAATTTTAATTGTTTGTAAATAAATTAAAATTAATTAGAACAATTAGGATTTTGTTTCTAACTTAATTCTATTTTCTTTTTTCTTAAAATAACAAAACACAAAAATAGGCCATTTAATCATTATTTTTTAACTAATTTAATTACTAATTAATTTTATATTTAATTTTAAAAAAACCTAATTCTTTTTTCTTAGAAATAATTAAAAACAACCAAAAAATAATTTTTCTTTCGATTAGGTTAGACGGGGTCAAAACCCTAATTCTCTCTCGTTCTTTATTCGCGCGCGATTTATTTCATTTTACCATATTAATGTAATTGCTCACAAGTTGTAATAGATTAATTAGGACCTTTTTACTTTCATTTATCGTTTTTTTAAGGGTTTGTTTTTGGTTATGTAAATACCCGAAGCCTTGTAATAGCTTAGCTTATTTTCCGCACTTTGAATTCCACAAATATTAACTTTTAGATGTATGAATAATTAGGGATGCATGACAAGAATGTATGATTAACTTTAAAACGGTTAGCTAACCCTAAATGTGCAAAGATAATAAACTTGAAATTAAATCACTCGCACATCCGCACTCCTAGGGTACACTCTCACTTCGGTTGCCTTTGGTAAACGATCATTAAGTATAGGATATTTTAGTGGTTACTCTCTTGTCTAAATAAAGATCAAAGTCCCGTTCGGAAAAGTTGCCTCGGAATGGTTGCCTCGGATATTGTTGCCTCAAATAATTGATCTAAGACATTAGGGTTACTACTAAGACGTCCTAACATTGCTTTAGTAACCGTACGTCCCTTTCAAATTGACCCTTAAAACTCCAACGACGATGCTACCTACTCACTAATAGTGGGATAGCACTGTATAAAGGAAATAAATATAGAACAATTCTTTTTTCGAGTAGGTAGATTAGTTCTTAAGTACTTGCTCAATCCAAACAAACTTTTTCACACTTACACTCCTTTTCAAACAAAGCTTTCAAAAACACTTCGTAACACTTTTGAAGACAGAAGCAAGAGTTAAATCGAAGTCAAAACAAAACTTTTCAAATCACACAAACACACAGAAGCAATTTTTAAAAATGATGAGCAAGTACCTAAGAGCCCGTAGAAAACTACAGATAGAAAGGGTGTTAATACATTCCCTTTCTATAATCTAACCCCCGTACTCAGAAACATCTCAAAAAAGGTTTTTTTTTGTTCTTTTTCCTTTTCCGTGTTGGATAAAATAAAAGTCGGTGGCGACTCTTGCTTATCGCGATATTTTGCAAACAAAAAATGCAAACTAGTATTAACAGTCGGTTCTGCCACCGTATCACACACCCCTAGGGTAAAACCTACTTGGTTGCCTTGTAAAAATGGCCATATTATGCATGTGAGGTATCTTAGTAAAAACAAGCAAAAATACAAGATCAAAGTCCCTCGATGACGCTATTCAACTTGCCTTTCAAAAATGATCTTAGTCTCTTAAAGAAAATGCTAAGATATCTTACAACATTGCTAATCATGGCTATACGATGACCCTTGCCCGTCCCTTTTACATCCAAAGATAGGGTTACTTACCAAATCAATGGTAAGATAACAATGTCAAAGGAAAGAGGAAATAAACATGAAAGACTTTTGAGTAGGTAGAATGTTCCTAGTTACTTGCTCCATTTCAAAATAAAAACATCCTTGCTATTTTCAAAACAAACACCAACACTTTCAAAACATCTTTCAAAACTTGAAAACATTTTCAAAAGATCAAACACTTTGTATACATTCTTACGAACGAGAATCATTACAAAGTTTGCCTAGACGAAGGCCTCTTTACAAAATACTTTCAAAAAACCACACAAAGCATAATTTCAAACAAAAGCAAGTGATCTAGAAAGTAACTAAGAGCCCATGGAAAACCATGGATGAAAAGGGTGCTAATACCTTCCCTTTTCATAATCTACCCCCCGAACTCAAGAAATAATCTCAAAGGTCTTTCCTGTGCTTTTTCACCTTTCCTTTTGGATAAAAGAAAAGTCGATGGCGACTCTTGCTAACCGCAACATTTGCGATCAAACGCAAAACACCCAAGTCAGTTCTCCCACCATATCACAAGATGTAAGCTTTTTCCTTAGATGTTCAATGAATAAAAAGAAACTTAAGATGATGAGGGGAACTAGACCCTAGCTGAGGCACAATGATTGATGCTCTTTATTCAAGCTTATCCTTGCAAAGGAAAAAAATAAAGAAAAACATATTTTTTTTGTATTTTCATGAAGGTTAGTAAAGCATACAAGTAAGATGAACACAAAAAGATGTTTGATGATCTCTGTATAGGCAAACCCAAAGATGAGAGAGCTAGGGGCCAATTACATCTTGTGACCTTGATGTTATACAATGATGCAAAAAGAAGTGGGATCTTAGGGGTAAAAATTAGGGTATGACACGACCCAGTAAATATATCATTATTGATGGGTGGTTGTCTCTTTATTTGAGAAGCCTGTTGTGAAATATAACTTGCTCGCATATCTTTTGAGTATCCTCTTAAGAATTATTGATTTTAACCCCCGGCAAGTGGCTACCTTTTGAGGAGCTTGTCTGTTACCCTTTCCAAGTGAAAGACTTGTTTAAAGAAGAAACTGAGAACTGTTACCAGCTGATGAACGGAAAGTTTGGGAGGTTTTTTTACCCTTTTTAGTTGAATACTTGATTAAATAAGAACTTGAGACCCATTATAGGTGGAATACGAGAAATAGTGGAAGCTTTTTATCATATTACGTTTTCTCTTTTCCGTTATCCATGATTCAGTATTATTTAGTTTGTTGCCTTCAACTGTGAGACGGTAGTAATTCATTTTCCTCACTGCCTATTTAGGGTGTTTCCCCTTGTAGAGTTAGTGACTTTCTCTTTTAGATTTCCTTAGAGGAGTCTATATTCTCATCCTTTTCTCATTACCTATTGATGGATTCTTGCCCCCAATAGAGTCAGTGATCCATTTTCCTCTCTGAGTTTATTCTCCAAAGGAGTTGGTAACCTTCTTGTTGCTTTGCATTGTTAATATTTCCCCCAGTGGAGTATTACTTTGTTGTTTGTTTCTCTGACCGTGCTTTAGTTTATTTCCATGCATAGTTATCCCTAGAATCAAGTTTTTCCCCAGTGAGAGTCTCTCAATGAGGTCAGATGCTCCTCTCTTTGGGCAATGATGTTCTTTTCCCCAATGGAGTTTTTGTTTGATCTTTCTTTCAGATCCCCCGCAAGTTATATTTTCTTCCCAATGAATTCTGTCTCTCTGTAGGATTTCCTTCAAATTTTTCCAGCAAATATTATTGTGGTCTGTGTTCTGTGGCATTATTTCCCATAAATTCCTTTACGTTTGCATTTATATCATAAACATTGCACGATATCTTAGGGCTAAAAATCAAGTATTCTGTATTTAAATCTCTTCAATCTCGTTGATACAAAGAATTTCAATCTTCATCTCTCCGGATAAACGAAACTTTAATATGGGGCATCTGTCATACCCTAATTTTTATCCCTAAGATTACATCTCATTTGCATCTTTGCATTGAATTAAGATCACAAACTTGGTTGTCTCCTCAACCCTCTCATATTTGGGTTTGCTTTTGCAGAGATAATCAAGAACCCCTTTGCCTATATTTTAATTTTGTGTTTATATGCTTTATGCTTTACTAACCACAATGAAAATACAAAAATATGACTTGTTGCCTTTATTTCTTTTGCAAAATAGGGTTTTGAATCAAGAGTATCAAGTGATGTCTCCTCAGCTAGGGTTTAGTTTTCCTCAAGTCAATGTATGGTCAACCATGGAACCAAAGGCTATTTCATCAAGTCTTTGACTCATAATCAAACAGAATTATCCTCAAGCATCATTTAACACGATTTGATTAAAATAGTTCAAGGATTGGTTGCTTATTTCTCTAGAAACTTCAAAGATTCATGTGTTTATTTTCATGCCTTGTGCAACATGTTTCCTCAAGCCCTTGCAGGTTTAATCAAAGGAAAATAAATAATTCATCATGCTAAGTTTATATGTGCATCAAAGTTCCTTGAAATGCAAGAAAAAGGTCAAGGTTTCAAGATTGTTCAAATTGGTTTGACCTAAAAAGTCAACTTTTCAAGTCAAATTTCAAAATATCATAAACTCTTCATTATTCAAAAAGTTTTAGTGATTCTTTGGGAGTATTGTAGAGGTATAAATGTTGAGACTAAGCCATTGGGTTGACTTAACTCGCACAGATCAAATAAAAATCGTCACCGTGCTTTATTGTTTCCAAATGAATGAGAAAAGAGTGAATAACCCAAAAAGAGGGGGAGAGAATCTAAGTCCGGGGGTTGGTTATGCAAAGGGAAGGTATTAGCACACTAAACATCTACGGTACTCCGCAAGAACCTCTTTAAAAATTTGTGTATTTTGGCTATAAATGTTGTATATGAAAATAGATTGTGGGGATAAGAAAATAAGTATTTTTTTTATAATTTTTGCACCCGCCGCAGTTGCGAACCTTTAGTACCTACGTACCACCTTCCATGCAATAGGGGGCCAGGGTACTCGTAGATCACCTTTAAAAATTTAAAACACAATTGTGTTGATTAATTTTAAGAGACAAGATATTTTGTCTTATCTGAGTGGAAGAACATACTTACTACCCATAATTATGAGAAAGGAGAATTTGCATCATCTTAAAGTGGAGGACTTATCTTGGATTTCAAAATCGACAAAGCCTCACTCAACACCCTAGTGGAAAATTTCTCACTTCACTATATATCGTAGAAGTATAATGGTTCGCATCACTACAAGGATTGATAAGAATCTAATCTTTTGAGAAAATTTTAAAGTAAAAAAGCCAAAGTGGAAAAATAGTTTGAATGAGATTGATTAACTTTTAGTCTTCTCACAAAAATGTCAAAATATTATTAAGTTGTTTAGCATTTGATTAAGAAAATATTTTTCAAAGTGCATGGACCTAAGTCCTAGTTTATTATGAAAGTGGTTCGAGTTTAAAAAACAAGAAGAGTTTTGAAAAAGATGGAGAAGATTTTTGAAATTGAAGAAGATTGGAGGAGTTGAAGGGACTATCATATAGCATAAAGGTAAAAGCTAGGGAAAAGAACAATATAACCAACGAGAAGCCAACACTTAACACAATGAGTCAATGTATAATTACCACCCTTTGGATTGAAACCACACAAGCAAAGATAATAGACCTCTTAAGAAAACTAAGCTTCAAATGCATTATATCTTCATAAAAATTGGGCAAAGTAACAGCTGTATACAGATGAATTCCTGATTACAGACAAGGCATGTAATCAAAATAACCTATAAGCAAAGAAATAAATAACCTAATATCTCGGGGTAAACCCCAAGAACTCTAGAGAAAATAGCAACATATTTCACAAGGTCTCAAGGTAGTTTAAGGTCTCTAATCCTAAGTCCAAGAAGTCCATAACTCCAAAATGCCAAGGATAGTAACCAAATATCCCAAGTAATGTTAAAGCTTTTTATTGTTCAATTTGATTATTAGGTATCTTCAAAAATAAAATGAAAAGCTCAAGTGAGCAAAATAAAAATGATAAAAATAAATGCTCAAGTGAGCAAAGATGAAAATAGCATGAAATGTAAATGCTAAAATAAATAGTGCGTAAAAGTAAAGGCGTAAAGTAAAAGCATAAAAATAAAAGTCAATTGCTAATGAGTTAGAAATTAGAGGTTAGTTGAATGACCATCTTGAAACTTGCATTTGGAAACTCATTATAAGATTGATAAAATCAAAGCCTCTCAACAACAAGTTTCATTTGCTTTTTGTCAAGTATATCATTCATTTCAAATTCTCAAGGCAACAACAAATGATCAACGATATTTAAATGATTCACTTAGTCCAAAATTTATGAAGATTCATTAGAGGATTGATAAGACCAAAGCCTCCTAACAATGAACCTCAAGGTTATTGGATCAAAGTTTCAAATTAAACATACTTGGGATTGTAAACATAGGTTTGGGCCACGAATGATCATTTCTCGAATCAGGATGAAATTTAGCGCTATGTTAAGCAATCGTAAGTGGACTTGTATAGAAGTCGCACCTATTTTGAGGTTGATCAATAGTAGTCTATGTACCATATGTTTAGATGAATTATATGTAGATCATTCTCTAACAACATGTGATACAAGTAAGAAGAGGATGAGATGAAGAGGGAAAGGAAAAATTTGAATCAAAATATTTGATCAAACTATCATTAAAATCATCCATCCATTTTGGTGGAATTAAATTCAACACCTAAGATCCAATGATGTTAATGAAGTTTTTGATCAACAATCACATAGTCAGAATATATTAAAAAGTAAATTGCATTTAATGAATGAAATAAAGAGAGGAAAATGATTTTTAAATTTTTTTTTAAAATGAATATAAAAGGTAAAATAGAAAACTACATTCAAAATATCAAAGAAATAATTAAATGACCATAGAAAAAAATCAGAAGTAATCGCAAATATTTTTATAAAATTTTTGGTAATTTTTTAAAACAGAAAAGTATTTTAAATGGATTAAAATCACTCAAATAAATCTGAAAAAAGATAAAAAATAGTAGAAGTCAAAATAAAATTCTAGAAAAATTTCAGAAAAGTCAGAAATGATGAAAATGATTTTTATAAAAACTTTCATAATTTAAAAAACATCAAAAAGTATTTTTAAAATAATTAAAAATAAGGCAAACAAAACAAAAATTATGAAAAATATCAAATATTAAAATAAAAATATGAAAAAAATATTCACAAAATCAGAAATAATTCAAAGTATTTTTGTATATTTTTTTTTTTGTAATTTTTGGATAAAAGAGTTATGAATTTTTAAAAATAAAAGAAAATTAAAAAAATAATTTTGTAAAATAAAATAAATCAGAAAAACCACGCGCGTTGGATCTCTCTCACTAATACACGCTGGCAGATCCAATGGATCTGAGGTGAGGGGGCATCATGAATCTAAGTTGAAACGCACGCATACAACATAAGAAAATTCATCCAATGAAAATAAAACAATTGGCTCAGTGTCATTGGTTGAAGAACGACACGTAGGTCGTCTTCAACCTTCAGCCTCTTGCAAGTAGGTAAAATCCAAGATCTTTGAATTTGTAAATTTACGCGTTCATAGTGGTACCATTAGATGCATCTACTTGAGACGATCACAACCATATGCTCGTGAAAATTTTATATAAAGCACAGCATAGTCGATTTGGAAAAAACCAGAGATGTTTAAAAATGTCAAAATCGAAAATCAGAAGTATCAAATGCATGTTTCACCAAAATTGAGTTAAGAGAAAGCATCAGTGAACATCATAGACCATTCCAGTAATTTGAGTTAGAAGGTTTGGTGCCTTAAACTACCTGAACGAAGTCAGATGAACTTGCTCTGTAAATGGACTTGGCTAGCACGATTCAGGGAACCTCAAGGCTTGATTCTTCTTCTGTTAGCTTCGGGTAAGTTCAATGATGAAGGATCAATGAACAAATTGGATTAAATAGTAGTGAAAAGAGGAATTCGAAATCTCAGAAAAGGGTGTTATAGAGGGAGTTTGATAGAGTGATTTTGGCTCTTCAAGCTTGAGAAAATGAATGTGTCCTGACCCTCTATTTATAGGGAAGCAAATGGAATGCTCAAGCGTGTGGAATGATGAAGTTTGGAGGGAAATCGTGTGAAGTTGCAAGCATGAAAAGCGTGACTTCTATTTTGCTCAAAACTCAACCAAAGGTTGTGTTTCAATGTGCTAATAACTTCTGGAAGATTATTAAACATGATTAGAAGTAAAAACACTAAAAAATTTGATGATTTGAAGTTGAATTATGCATTTCAAATTCTGACTTGGAGGCAAAAGTCAGTTTCAAGGTACCAACTTTGAATCAATGGCATTCATAGGTCAAGGGGTCTTGGGACATGATTCTTGAAGCAATTGAAAGATAAGGTTACAATATTTACAATGTGAAAAGAATGGAATCAAATGGATGCTTGGGATAAAAGTTGTGATGAGTCAAAGTTGTGAAAAAGATGCTAACTTTTTGTACTTAGAAAAATTCGAAGTTTTTCTTCAAAAAAGATCTATAATGTCTTACATCCAAACATGGCCTTCCACTCAAAATTTGCTTTTGACCGAAAAAGATAGCATGAAGTAGATCTTTTAAATGACATTTTGAGATTTGAACCACTTAAAAATTCCAATAATTGATAAAGTTGTGACTCTGTGAAGTTGGTGAAAATTCATGAGATGACCTATAATCTTTTGCATTCTTAGGGCGTCTTCCATCCATTTTCAAACTTTACACATAAAAGAAGAGTTAAAGTTAACATCCTTAAGATCATTTTGTAAAAGGAATTGGTTCAGGGAGATAAAAATTGACCAAGTTATGATCTTTTGAAGTCACATAAGGGAATTTAGTGGCCTATCTAGAGGACTTGTAATCTTTCTTCATCATTATACATCTTCCACATAAAATATTCTTGAAACTTTTGAAGTTATTAGTTGATAACCCCTTAAAGAGAAGCATGTATTTAGAATTACTCAAAACTCTCAAAAGATGGGCAAGATATAACCCTTAGAAGTTCAAAACCCTAGCTCCTAGAGCAACAAAATTCCTTGGGAACCCCTTTCAATTTTGATAAACTCTCTTGAACAAATACTTTTCCATGTTAATAAAATTTGTTGTGGATGATAATAATAGCCCATAGAAACAAAAACCACCTCCAAATATTTAGAATTGAGAGAGTTATACACTTGTGATCAAGAAATAAAAAACGTGTCCAATTAGGTCAAACTTATTCAATCAACTCTTGCATATTTTGATTTTATTTGACCAATTAAGGCATGATGAATCATAGGATACCTTGTCATGATATCACTTCAAAGTATCTTCAATGATGAAGCTTGATTCTCAATGAAACTTTGTTAAAGAATGCATGAAAATAAATTCATGAACCTGTAGATCAACCTGATGAAATGTGTTATGCTTTCACCTATAGCATCACCAATTAGAGAAGTCATTCATTGCATTTGTTAGTTAAAAGTCAATCAACACAACAAATATATGATTCAATGTGCTTGGTGATTCCTCATGATCAAACCTAAAGATAAGGAGAAGAACCAAACCCTAGTGTGATCTTGTTATGATTAAGTTGATATGATATGATAGAGGAATCTTAGGGGGGGAAATTGGGGTACAACACATATGACTCTTCTTGACATTCCCTGCAAGTTCTATTTTCAAGTCAAGATCCAATTATTCTTGGAAGATTATGAAAATGATGGAGACATTATAGGTCATGATGCTAACTTTACTAGCTCATAAATTTTTGCTCAAGTGTACAAATGAAACCTTTCTTTTTGTATTGTACTCTTTGCTATGATGTGATCATTTAGCAAAAAGAATGGAAGGCAATGGTCAAGTGTACACAATTTCGCAAAGGTTTGAAGATGGCCTCATGAAACTGTAAAATGCTATTGAAATATAAAATAGAAGTGATCAAATTCTACAAATTAATCCAACCATTGCACGCGGTTTAAACCTGATGATGTTAAGTCATGTTTATGGATAAAAAATGACCCGAAATATGAAGGTTTTGGCTGCATTTTGGTTTGCTTTTCACTCAAGAATGGTCATGTTTTTCTCACACTTGATTCACACAAATTGCAATAACTTTTCACGCATATGAGATTCATTTACCTCATCTATAAATAGAGCAACCATTTACTCTCAATTCCAAGATTTGAAAGCCCCTTAAAACGCTTCTCTAACTCAAAAAATTTCTTCAAAATTGTTGAGATCGTGAATCATTTCTAAGCTCTCTCAACTTGATTTCTTGCTTCCATTAACACTTCTGCCATCTCCTGAAGATATTGCAAGATGAAGTAATCCTTGAGACTCACTGGATCGTCCTGACCAAGTCTAGTTTCCAGCCACTTTGAGTATACTTGGACAAGGTAGATTTGGACACCTTTTAGACTCAAATCAATTGATATCATGTTGCTTGATGTTCACCGATGCTTACTCTTATATTTTCTTGCCTTAATTATGGATCATCTGAGTTTAATTTGAGTTTTTGTATTTTAGTTTTCTATGTTTTTCTCTGAAAGTCTCCATGCTCAGTTCACATAAATGAATATTGAGTACATGGTTGAGTTCGTAGTGATAAGACGATCACAATGGTGGTGGTCTCTTTCCATAACGTTTCCATTTTCCAAAACTTCGGTAACAATCCACCGCAGATGAAATAATGGTGTCCTAAGTTTGTTTTGATGGTTCAACCAATCAGAGCGTGACACACGTTATACTTTGAATGACTGGTTCAAACTTGATCTGATGCACATTTAAAAATGATTTCCACCATGTTCCTCAGGATCTGGACCTCTTGATGCGCTTACTTCACTTGAGTTAACTAGATCTGATGGCTCACATAATTTCTCTTTTATTTTATTTACATTTATTTTGTTTTTATTTTTATTTGTTTTTCTTTTATAAAATTATTTTTAAATCAGATTTTTATCAAAAAAATCCCATAAAATTCAAAAAATTATCTTTTACATTTTACACCTTATTTTAATTTTTCATAATTTTATTTTATTTTTTACTATTTTTATTTAATTTTCTCTTTTTTGCATGCATTTTAATTAGTTTAAAAATACTTTTCATGCATTAAAAAATCTACAAAAATTATTATATGTTCCTTGACTAGTTTCTGACTTTTCTTCAGTTTAATGAGTTTTTATTTGATGTTTAGATGCTTCATTTGCATTTTATATTTTATTTTCCATTTAAAAAATAATTTTAAACCATTTAATTCATTTTATTTGTTTATTTTTGAAATTTAAATATTGTTTGACTTCTATTGACTTGAATCATGTCTTGATTAATCAAAATCTTCATCAATATCAATAGACTTTGGGTAATAGTGAGGTTGTATTAATCTTGTTAATTCTCTATTATTTGTATTGGCATAATGTTTGGTAAAATTAATATAGAAGCAATGGGTTAAAAAGGATTTGTAACTTGTAGAAGAAAGCAGGTTGAAGTTCTATTTGATGAAGAAACATGTTGAGATGAGATGTCTCATCATCTGGAGCAACATGTCGAAAAAGATGTCCCATGCAGGTTGATACGACATCGTGACTGGTATAGCTGGATTAAACGTTTTTGTTATGATTTAACATATGCAAAATATTCTTGAAATATTATGCAATCATATGTGGAGCTGTCTTATTAGGTCTGGAAGATTCAAGACAGAATCAGGAAGAATATTAACTTTCAAATTTTGGAGATTAATTAGGAAGATTTGATTGAAGACCTATTTTGTAGCAGAATCTTCTGCAGATTTGTAACAACATATTTGTTGTGATTAGAAGCCCAAATCCAGTTGGGTACTAGGTTATAAAAAGAAGCATTATAACCTAGGATTAAGTACCAGCCGTGAATTATCAAGATGTATTCATTAGGACTGAGTCTGTAGCCACTCTCTAGGAGAGTTGGTGCAAGTGAACCATTTGGGTTGTGAGATGGTCACTTTATTCTCCTCTAATCTGTGAAGCAAGAGTGACTATTGTTTTTGGAGGAAGCTTTTAAGCAACTCCAAGTTAATGTTCTTAGTCAATAGTCTTGGATGAGTTTAGAGGGAAGTGTGTCTTCATGCTCGTCATAGAAGTGAGTATTCTCATCATGGAAGTGTGTCTTCTTGTTTTTCTAAGTGTCTTAGAATTGTCCAATCGCTGTTTCTGATTGATGAGGGATTGGGAAGAGACTTATATCTAGGTGAGTATTAGATAGAAATCTAGTGAGGGTAGTGATTAAGTGATAAGTTAGGAGAGTTTAGCTTTGAATTAATACTACTATTGGTGGATTTATCCCAGGCTTGGTATGCCCCCAGAGTAGGAGAGTTTCTCTGAACTGGATTAACAATTATGGTCTGTTGTTATTGGTTTTCAATACTATTTTTAATATTTATACCTTGCTTGTATTATTTGTGTCAGATCAGATGTCTCGACATCCTCTTAGGACACGAGTTCTGTCATACTAGAATTTCAAATCTTTATCAATTCAAACTTATTATTAAATGATCATTTGGATCATTTTTAGTACTTTGAGTTGATGATAGATTTTTCCCTTTGATGCACCAATATAAGTGATTGAAATTGATGATAGATAGATCTCAAGTCATGGTTCAATTTGGGTTGCTCTCTTTCTCTCTCTCTCTTTCTCTCTCTCTCTCTCTCTCTCTCTCTCTCTCTCTCTCTCTCTCTCTCTCTCTCTCTCTCTCTCTCTCTCTCTCTCTCTCTCTCTCTCTCTCTCTCCATATTTTTCTTCTTTTACTTTTGATCAGTTGGATGATTATGGATTCATCTTGATCAATTAGGCTTGGATTGGTGCTTGATGAACTTTCACCATTTCAAATCTACCTCTAAATGATCATTTGATCCTTTTAGGTACTTTGGAATGATGATAAGTTTGTCTCAAGATATCATGAAGGATTTGATTGATGGAATGATCTCATTTCCTAACCTTTGTGCTTGATCACTTTGTTGGTTTTAAACCATGGTGTGCATTCATTAAATACGCCTATATTATTTTGGCCCGACCTCAGATAGGTCAACTTATACATACGTTCAATTACGATTACTTAACATAGCGCCAAATTAACCCGAATCAGAATACTAATTACTAACATTAATAATCTATTATTATGAAAACTTTATATTTCCACACTTTTATATTAATGTCATTTAATTTCTCGCCTTTACATTAATGCAATTTAAATTCTCGCACTTTACTTTTATGCCATTTACATTTTAGCATTTACATTTCATTTTTATTTTATCTCATTTATTTTATGCCTTTTCCTTTTTTCCCTTGGGAATTTCATTTTTGTTTCTTTTAAAAGACATTAATAAAGGTTAAACCATAAAAACTTGGCTTTGATGAATTGGACTATTGGTTACTATCCCTAGCTTTAGGAGTAAGACTTTTGGACTTAGAATAGATTCTTGGCTTGGACCTTCATCTAATACCTTAGGATTCATCTAGACCATATTTCTTAGACTTTAGGATTTTCTCTGTGACCTTTGGTTTTGTATGTTTGTTTTACTTTTCATATGATGCAAGGATTATAGTCAGATATCTTGGAGTTCATCTGATGCTTTAAGTTTTATCTAATACCTTCGAGTTCATGTGATGCTTTGAGTTTTATCTGATACCTTAGCTTTCATTTGATGATTTTATGATTTATCTGCTTGTGTGAATATTCATCTGATGCTTAATATGTGGCTTAATCCAAATGAATGGCATGCTTTTCTTGACTTATGTCAAATGCTTGCTTCATCTTGGTTAGTTCACATGCACACACAAAGGATTTCTCTTGGGTTACCTTACAATGAGACCTTTTATTTCTTACAATTTTCTTTATGCTTTAGGATAGTCTCTTCATCTCCTACCATTCTTTAATTTTCAAAATCTTCTCCCTATTTCAAAAACTTCTTGTTTTCAAACTTGAAACCGATTTCTCAATAAACCTTGACTTTGTCAAGTAATTTTCAAAACCTTTTTCTAAATGAATGCAAATACATTTTAAGCATATCAAAACCCCTTTCAAAAGACTAAAAAACACAAATCTCATTCAAACCTTTTTGTGCCCTTTGTGCCTTTTTTTTAAAACTTTTCTCAAAAGATTGGACATTAGTTGATTCTTGTAGTGATGCAAACTACTATACTTCTACAATATGTTGTGAAGTGATTGAAATTTTCCACTTGTATGTTAAGAATTTCCTTGTTGATTAAATCCAATCAGAACTCTCCATATTAAGATGATGCAAATGTTCTTTCCTCATAATTGTTGGTAGTAAGTAAGTTTTCCACTCGAATACGACAAGATGTCTTTTCATTAAAATCAACCAAACAAACACATTTTTGTTCTTTTTTAGAAGAACTACGTGGTTCTGACTTCTTTATTACACAGGGAGGGTACATAGGTACGAGGCTCTCGAAGTCTTGGTGAACCATAAAAACAACTTCATTTATCATCCCATCAATCTTTTGCAAACAACACCTTTTTATAACACAAATTTTCAAAGGGGTTCCCATTGAGTACCATGGATGTGTTGGGTGTTAATACCTTCCCTTTGTATAAACAACCCCCATATTCAGATCTCTATTTTTATTAGTTTTTTTTTAAAACTTCTGTGGGTTTTTTTCAATGTTTTTCTTAGACGATGACAAGTTATCTAGAGGGGATGAATAGATACCCAAGTCAAATTTCAGTTTAAAACAGTTTTTAAATCACGTTAAAAATAATGGTTAAAGGAAGTCGTGTCCTTAGATCGAAGTCCTATAAAAGCACATGATTATTTGAGCTCAAATACGTGTTCAATCAATTCACGTTAAGTAAATATGACAAGAGAGAAACACAAAAAATTCTCAATCAACAATTTGAATCCAATCAATTAAGCAACCTATTTCCAATGAAATAATGGTAAAAACTTACATAGACAATTTAACGAACACCTAGTGTGCACTTTAATTTTTCAGAAATTTATTTGAATTTTGTTGATGTTAAAACCTCTTACGATCAAAGTGATTGTAAGAACAACAACAAATTGATTTAAACTTTCAACGAAAACTTCTATTCTAATCAATTTGCACAATCAAGAGTCTAATTAATTGCTAACAAAATGTATAAGAAATTAAGCGATATATATATATATATATATATATATATATATATATATATATATATATATATATATATATATATATATATATATATATATATATATATATATATATATATATATATATATATATATATATATATATAGAGAGAGAGAGAGAGAGAGAGAGAGAGAGAGAACATCATGAGGATTCGTTAAGGAAGTTCGCCAATCATCCTCACTATGGCTACGTCTCCCTCCAATTCCATTTTGGAATTGAGACCAATTTCTTACTAATTGCAAAATTATGTTTATAAGAGAAGAGAAATGTTGCAATGCACCCCTATAACACCAATGGTAAATGATGATCCAACAAAAATTCCTTTGGCTTGATGGAGTTAGATCAAGCCCCCAACAACTTCAACTGATCATCCGTCTCGCGCTAATATCTTAAAGGAAAACTCGTCTTCAATATTCACTCGACCGAATCCAATTGTAATCTTGTTGTCACCCAATATTACCCGATGATTCACCGTCTCATGCTACTAAGCTTGCAAGAACCACCCAATTCTTTAAGGTCTTCATTCGGCCGAAACTAATATCGGCACAATCTTGTTAAAAACCCTCAAATCTCCATACGATCTTGAGGTAAAAATTCCCGCAGTTTTTCTGTATGAAACCCCCTTGATTCTCAACCCAATATTAGGTTACAACCAACCTAAATTAAACGTTATCAACCGAGTCTAGATGGAACCTAAACAATGAATGATTATGTGTATGTTGTTTGTGTGTATGCATAGGGTCAAGGTCGGGGATGAAGAGCAATCAAGTAAGTGTTTGTAATTTCATCAAAAGAAAAACATGCATGTATGATATATATATATATATATATATATATATATATATATATATATATATATATATGTGTGTGTGTGTGTGTGTGTGTGTGTGTGTGTGTGTGTGTGTGTGTGTGTGTGTGTGTGTGTGTGTGTGTGTGTGTGTGTGTGTGTGTGTGTGTGTGTGTGTGTGTGTGTGTGTGTGTGTGTGTGTGTGAGTGAGTGACTTTGAGGCAAAAGAAAGACCTAGAAACACAAAAGAAAAATTGATTTTTTAAGTTTGGTACATGATGTGTCGACACAAACAAGTGACATGTCGACACATACGTGACAAAACAAGGCACATATGTCGACATGTAACAGGTTATGAGTCGACACAAATTTTCAAAGATATTCAAGCTTAAAAACAATAATGCATGAGTCGACATGAAACACGAATGTGTCGACACATAAGAGTAGTTTTGAAGGTATGTGTTGATACGAACATAAGGATCAGTCGACATAAGTTTCTAGAGAATTATTTGCTTAAAACAATAGCATATGTTTTGACACGAAGCACGAATGTATCGACACATAGACATGAATTTTGTGCAAAAACTTATTTTTCTTTTATGAGAGCAATGGATAACCAAACCAAACTTGTTCTATATTCTTCTTAAGGTTCCTAATGACTCCTAGTGCATGGGTGTACACAAATACTCATAGATACCATTCAATATAGAGAAAAGCTAAATCAATACCTAGCTTTGACATCATGCCAAACATCTAAAAGATAAATGCATCTACATACTCCCCCTTTTTATGATGGAAAAACAAAATTCTTTTGATGATGCTTTTCGTGTCTTCAATAACAGCTCCCCCTGAATATGTGCATCCGTTTTCTTTCCTTATACTTCTCCCCCTTTGACAATAACAAAAAGAGAAAATTCACACAATGAGAAGTATCAAAAGTCACACAAAAACGAATATATCACACAAAGGCTTTTAGCAATAGTAAGAGCGCAAACATACATGTTACCATACACAAGATGTTATGCAATATTAATAAACAAATAAAAGGCCAGACAAACAAAAAATAATATGATAACCACACATTGATATTAATTGTCTGAATTAAGGCAGCATAGATAATCAACACAATAAGTAGATAAACCACATAGTTTTAATACATAAACGAACACGAAACAAACTAAATAGTGATATGTAATATGAAAAATATGCATGAACAAAAGCTAGAAAAACTCTAAGCTACAAGGTCCATGAAACTTTCATTATTGATGTCCCATATAATTGTCTCGACAATATGATCTTTCACCATTTTCCATTTGGTTACGCATTTCATAATAGAATTGTACACTTTCTTCATGATTGGATGAGCCAAGATTCATGACACTACTCAATTTATTATCCACGGTGGTGAAGAAGGTGGATATTGTTTGCTGAATTGAAGACATTTACGCAGTAGCAGATGACCCAAAAAGACCAAAGTTGGCATCTTGTGATTCTAGATGCTTCTAAACTTGGTTGAATCTTGTATCCTCAACAGCTTGAACATTTTCTCTCCAAATCACGTCTTCTTCATACCTTTTATCAAACTTGACATCCATGTTTTGAAGAAAATTTATCAAACTTGGTCCATGTTCGTGACACCTACCATCACTTTGTTGTGGCCAATTTTCTTGATTGGTAGTGGCCCTCATTCATGCCTCATCTTCCGTATAGTCCCCATCAGCCATATTAATGTCTTCTTCACCGTTTCCACCAATGTGTTGCTCCTCCATCTCATGATCATCCATATTTTCTTAAAGAGTCATTGGATCATAAACGTTGAAAACTTTCTTGTTGCTTATACGGAGATAATAAGCATTCTCTTTGATATCCCAAGTATACCCCATGTGTCTTAGAGAACTTAGTTCAAACTGTTGAGCAAGTCCCGAAGAGGTTAGAGGTAAGTTTGGAACACCAATATCAAATGAGTTAATAATTTTTGCAATCATGGAGGGATAACAAAAAGAGTTTCCTTTGTTCCTCTTTCTAATAGAGAATAGACGAAAGACAAAGTATTTTGGCCAACTTATCTTGATCTTGTGGAGTAGAACATAGATAAGGTGTGTTGTACCCCAAAACTTGCCCTCTCATTTTATCAAGCTTCTCCTCACAAGACTCTTTGGATTCAAGACCAGATTAGGGTTTGCTCAGCTCAAGACATCTCCTTGCACTGATGACCTGAAATTAGGGTTTGAGTTTGCACAAGGACTTTTGGACTTTCAATGCCTCGTATGGCTTTCATACTTCATATTGGACCCCTGATATTGCTCATACCAAGTTTCAAGCCTTGAATCACATTTTTGCCCAGTCAATTGGACAGTTGACCTAAAAATCAGCTGTATTGGGGAAAAAGTTAACCAAGGCCAATTCACAGTCAAACTTCATAATTTTTTATCCACATTAACATTATAGACTCATATGAACCATTTGATCAAGTTTGGATCAAAACTCCTCAAGAAATTTGATCAGATCTTCAAAAGGGCAAAATGGTCAAAATTAGGGTTTCGACTGAGGAAGGGCAATTTCTAATTTTTCACCTAGCCAATGGAAAATTGGGTTCAATCATGGTTTTAAGGACTCAATGGTATCATCTTAACCTAATCACAAGGTTCAAAAGATCTCAAATGCATTGGATTGACAGATGAATTTTCCAGTCAACTGATCAAAAATCAATTGTACACTGAAAAGTCAAACTTTGACTTTTTGGTCAAAATCAAGTGCCAAGGGTCATATTTCATCAAAACATGTCAAAATGGGAAACTTGTTCACCAAGAAACCTAATTTTGAAAATTAGGGTTTTGATTTGAAATTTTTCATAACTTAGAATTTTTCTAAGTTATGAAAATTTCTTATTTTTTCCCAACTTTTCCCAACTTTTTCACCATGATGAAATTAGATTCAAAGAAAACTTCCAACATGAAAGTTGTAGTCCTCCATAAAATATACAACTTTTATTCACAAAATTTTCCCAAAATATGTTTTGATCTCAAGTTATGATTTTGTGAATAGGGGTCCATAAACTTTTTAACTTAGTGAAATTTTGCCCTAGTTTAGGCAGATTTTTGACCTAACTTCATGGCAATTTTTCACCTAGTTCCAAGAGGAATATCAAAATGAATTTCAAATATGGATTCTATATAATGTTAAAAGCTTTCCAAAATATCCAAGAACTCTCCAAGATCATTTATGGTTGGGGAGAATCGAAGAAATGAAAATGACAATTTATCACTTTTGTTCAAGGCATTTTTCACATTGGCACAAGTTGCAAATCAGTTCCAAACTTGCTTGTACTTGGGTTTACAGGTACTAATCCCTTCTACACTACAAAATTGAATGCAAGCACAATGGGTAATGGTCTTATTCTGATCTTTGAAGCATTGCACAAAGAATTATTCCAAAAATGGCATAAAGTTCATAATACTACTTTCATAAAGCTAGCTTTTACAACTTTGTTTATCTTGAGCCATGGACCTAATATCTTTTTGAAAACAAGATCCACAGTTATCAAGCATGTTTACCAACTCTTATAAGCTAAGGAACTAGCAAGTACAAGCTTTTGCGCATTGTCACTTCACCTTTTCTTCAAAAGCAAGCAAACTTGCAAAAGTCAAGCAAGCTTGTGTATCTGATAAAACCAAGACTTTGTATCATTTCAAACAACTTCAGAATATTGTCTCAAGCAGAATACACGAATTCATAACTTCTCAAACATCCTAAATGACAAAAATCCCATTTTTCTGCCCAAACAGGGCAACCTCTGCAAATCACTTGCCAACTTGAAATTTGCTCGTGCGTTTTGCTTGGAATCACTTCAAACACATTCCATACATCACACCTAAACTGTCCAGGCCCTTGTCAAGCAACTGTAACCCCTGTTTCAAGCTTCACCATTTTCACTTTTTGAGTTTGTAGGTTGACTTCTATAGGAAGATTCAGGCATCTACAAGGCTAGTTGAGCATTGGGATAGCTTGAGGGAACTTCAAGCAAGCTCACACGAACTTCGGGCCTCACTCAAAGTTCCCACATTGCCATATCCAAACTCAACTGAACAAGGTATTTGTCAAGTTTCTATCTCTCTATTTAGGCATCCTTAAGTTTAGGTTTGTGAAGCAAAAATGTAGTCCTTAAGTTGTTTGAGTTGTACATATGCATAGTTTGTATTTATATTAACTGAGCTAGGAGTATTTGGATGTTGAACATGCTGAAAAAACTAGGTCAAAAATTAGGGCCATTAAAATTCTCTTTGGTTTTTTAGAGTTAGGTCATGTTCTTTATATCATTGGAATCGTGAGTTCATAAGCTACATTTTTTGTGTTATGAGTTTTTGATTTTATGCAAGGATGAGCAAGAACAGGATTTGTATAACAGAAGCGCGCACGTTGTTGTCTGGAGGTCAGGGATGAAGATGGTTGGGCCTGGTGCCTTGGATCTGTTTCTTTTTGCACCCTCCATTTTGCTTTTGCACCCCCCCCCCCTGATTCATGTTTTATTATTTTTCATATTTTCTTGTTATTTTTATGATTATTGACTTTATTTATTTTGTTTGAACATTAAAAAATTCCAAAAAATATTTTCTTAATTTTTTGCATTTTATTTTTTATCTTATTTTTTGCATATAAAAATAGTTTTATTTTTATAAATAGAAACCATTTTCTTAAAATAATTTGTAAATAATATAAAAATATCATACATTTTATTTTATTATTTTATACACTTAAAATAATATTCTCATACATATTTCAATTTTTTAACATTTTTATATATTATTATTATTTTTTCTTGAACAAAATGAATAAAATAAGTGATTAGAAAACAATATTTCTTTTAAACAAAAATTAGGGTTTTCACCCTTTCAAAAATAATCATTTTATTTTTTCTTATTTTTAAGACTTAAATAAACTTATTTTTACATACATAAAATTAATACAAAAACATTTTGCATACATACATTTTTATTACATATTTAAATATTTGTTTGTTTATTTATTTGTACAATAAATTCAATTTGGTTGTAATAGTTTTAGGGTTTTATTTTGAGCAATATCCCCCATTCAAAACTTGTACTCCCCTTCCCATAATATTGTTGTAATAGTCTAGATTTACTTTACGCGTTTTATTACTTTCATATACCATGATAGTAAACTAGGGTTTTGAATGAAAAGACCAAAAATCAAACAAATAGCATGACTTAATACAAGACAAAAATGCATGAAAAATGACAACACCTTGCACACAAGCACCTCTAGGGTTTCACCCACTTTGTTGCCTTAAAACATGGCCATGGTATGAATGCTAGGTATCTTGGCAAAACAAAACAAAACAAAAGATCATAGTCCCTCGATGACGTTATCAAAAGTTTGCCTTAAAACAAATGATCTTGGTCCCTTAAGCTTGCTAAGATACTTGGCACCATTGCTATCATGGTCATACGATGACCCACGCCCGTCCCATTTAACATCCAAATATAAGATTGTTTACCAAATGCAATGGTAAAGCAACAATGTCAAAGGAATAAAAATGTGTAGGAAAGACTTTTGAGTAGGTAGATGCTTCTAGTTACTTGATCAATTTGCAAACCATCCTTGCTATTTTCAAACAAACATACATAATTTCAAAACATTTCCAAACAACTTTCAAAACATTGAAACATTTTTCAAAAGACAAAACATCTTTGTATACATTCTTACGAACGAGAATCATTACAAAGATTGCCAAAACAATGGTCTCTTTTCAAAATACTTTCAAAACCACACAAAGCACAATTTCAAACTATTGGAAAAGAAAAGCAAGTGATCTAAACAAGTAACTAAGAGCCCATGGAAAACCATGGATGAAAAGGGTGCTAGCACCTTCCCTTTTCATAATCTACCCCCCGAACTCAAGAAAACATCTCAAAGGTATTTCTTGTGCTTTTTGACCTTTCCTTTTGGATAAAATAAAAGTCGGTGGCGACTCTTGCTAAACCAAAACATTTGTAAACACAAATGCAAAACCTCAAGTCAGTTCCCCCACCGTATCACAAGGTATACCTTCATTTGGTCCACTCTTGAGTGTCTGTCGTTCTTCGAAAGAAGAAAATGAGAAACAATCCAATGCAAGATGCGAGAGAGTTGTTTCAATTGAACCATGGTTATTCCTTCACTGTTGCCATCACAATATGGAACCTTCAGCATTTCAATTGAATACTCTCTCCATCGGAAAAGATCACGAAGGTTGTCATCCGAGATATTTGGAAGAGAAACATCATCATCACCATCATCATCGGTCATAGTCATAGCAAATAGTGTTTTCCACATATAATTTGTGAATTTGAAATATTTTCCTTCCACTCTAAACATGAACTCACTTCCTTCACATTTATGTAATCCTGCCTAGAATACCCAAATGAGATCTTCATTGTATTCTTAAGATAGTCGCAAAAAGTAGTTGATTTTCTGATGTTCCATACGATCAACCACATCAAGAATGTTGAGTTCATCAACCACAGTTGGATTGTAAACATGTTGTTTTACAATTCCCCTATTTTTTCACTTTTCCTCAAAGAATTTACGAACCTCATCATCAATAAAATCAAATACAATTTCAGGTTCATTAGTCACTTGAGGAGCCTTACACCTTAAATTAATAAAGCAATAAAAGAAAGAGCTTACACACATGTCTAAAAATAGAAACGATACAACCTCACCATTCAACAAGACAAAGAATGCACCATGAATTTCACAAGGAACCTTCGCATGAAGATTAAAACAAATGCAATGACGTGCCATAAGATCTTTTAGACGTCAACGCTTTCACTCCTAGTGACATACCCTGAAGTTGGGTACGAGTAGGAGCAAGGTCCGAATTATACTGGTATTGTTTGTAAAAGGCAGTGGCCAAATCTTCCCAATTTCGGACGCTGGTTCCCTCTAGCTGATAAAACCACTCCAATTGAGCCCCAGAAAGGCTGTCTTGAAAGAAATGTATCCACAGGTTTTTATCTGCCGTATAGGGTTGAATCTTTCTCACGTAGGACCTGAGATGCATTTTTGGACAGGACAGCCCATCATACCTCACAAACACTAGTACCTTGAACTTTGGGGGAATCACAATCCCAGCAACCAAACCCAAGTCTTCAAAATCCAAACCCGGTACTCTTTGTAGCTCCATGGCGGCCAACCTGTCTTCTAAACCTTTGTATTTATCATCAGCTGGAGGGTATTATTGATCAGAATAATCTTCATCCTCTTCGACCTCCTCTTCTTCCCCATCGGACTCGGAAGGTACCGCAACCCCACCTCCTTTGCTGGTTCCTTCATCAGAAGTAGGAGGAAATTCAAGCACTCTCCGAGCTTCTCCGTCAAATCTTCTCCCCAAAGTAGCCACTCCGAGTCTCTTTTTCCTCTTTTTCACTGGGTCTTTATTCCTCAGCAAGGTCTTGAGATCTTCCTGACCTTTAGCCAAGGTGGTCAGGAGTTGCTGAAACTGTGCATTCTGAGCTTGCAGGTCTTTGACCGTTTGCTCGAGATCCATCCTACTGAAATAAACAGTAGACAGATAAGGAAACCTGGAGTGAGACCTGCTTATGCACATGATGAATGATATGCTTATGTATGCAATGCATTCAAGGATTTAGGACATTCAAAATTGTTTCAGACAAAGAAGAATGCACGTCATATTAATAAGAAGAAATTTGTTAGTACATAAATTCCCCATGGGCCAAATATTACAAAATAACTTCTCAAGGCAAAAAGACATTGCACATCCTCTTTGGTGCGATGTAGGTGTTGAGGGCCTCTTGCTCATGGAGTCGGCGGGTAAGCTCTAGAACCTTCTTCTCACTGGCGTAAAAGCTAGCTTCAAAAGTGTCCCGTTCCTCCTTGAGCTGAATCCAACTTTTCTGCATTTCCTCCCACGATGTAGGCATGTCTGGATGTAGGATGGTGTAGGGAACCTCTCCTTCATTGATGGGCTCTTTAATCACAGGGAGTATATGAGGATAAGGCATCATCAGACTTTGGGCTCGGGCTCGTACCCACTTGAGATAAGGCTCAAGAGGGATGGAGTTCTTGTGTCCCAGAGTCTTGCTATCAACCTTGTTGGGCTTCCCCCAAGCTCTGACGAATCTTTGGCGAAGTCCTTGCGCATCGTTGTCGAAGTCAAAAACTAGGTCAGGAATCAACATGTCATGAGGGCCATCCCTCCGTGCATATCCAAATTGCCTCAAAGCTATGCAAGGGTTGTAGGTGATACCTCCTCTGATTCCAAGTAAAGGAACATTAGAAAACTCTCTGCAACGATCGACGATGATGACATTTTCTCTAGACCGAGAACACCAATGTACATCAGAGTGAGTAAGAGTCATCAACCGTTGGGACCACCTTGAGCCTTGGTCATTCTTCAAGACAGATTGTGGAAGGTGCGAAATAAACCACCTTGCAAGGAGAGGAGTACATCACATGAGAACACCCCTCTTTCTCATTGTTCGTGTGTAAAATGAGTGAAGAATGTCCCCAAGCAATGTTGGTATTGGATTTCTGGACAAGAAGATTTTGACGGCGTTGACATCTACCAATTGGTCAGGATTTGGGAACAAGACCAACCCATAGATAAGGAGTTCCACAATCTCTTCAAAGGCTTGTAGGTCCAATGAGTTCCAACATTCTTGTGCCTTCTCAAACAAGAATTTTTCTAAGAATCCTTTGACGCCGCTTCTGGTTTCCCAATGCCCCTTGATGTCGGATGGTTGTAGATGTAATGCTCGAGCAACATCTTCCGGCTTTGGTTCCTTTTCCGTACTGTTGAAGGGTAGTTGATTAAGGATAGGAATTCTCAGGAGTTGAGAAAACTCCTCCAAAGTGGGCACCAACTGGTAATCAGGGAAAGTGAAGCAGTGGTGAAGAGGGTCAAAGAACTGGAATAGCACTTTCATCATGTCTTCTTCAATGTTGGTGTTGACTAGGCTGAGCAGTCTACCATGTCTTTCACTGAAGGATGAGTTTTCCGGAATTCTTGAGGTGAGCTCCTTGAGTTGAGGAGAGATTCTCACAAGGTTGACTTGAATGGTGTTTCTGCGAGGAATTTCCATGACCTACAAAACAAGAACAAAGATGAAGATCCAAACCCTTGAAATGTTTAGTGAATGCATATGATGTTTTATGATGTTTATGATGTATGCACAAAACATATGTACAAGCAAATCACACCAAACCCTAGTTTCAGGCTTGCATGGGGTTTCATAGGTAAGTACCCTCTTGAGTGTAGTTGGCTTAAAAACCTGTCCTATAAATCGTAATCGGGTTCTAAGGAGCTCAATATCACTGGATTATTTTCAATGTTCATTGTTTTGGTTTAGCCACTTAACTAGCGACCAAAATATTCCAAGAAAACAACCCTCAATGAGTGTAGTATCGAGTATCTACCAACTTCGGACTGCACCAAAGCCGGTCATCTCACTACCCCTAATAAAAGGCCAAGATGATCAAGTAAGGTTCTAGGTCATTAGTGCTTAGTGACATCACTCAGCGGCCCCGTACTCTCCTTGATTGAACTCAAGGGTTACCGGTACTCACAAATATGTCGCACTAATATAGCTATTGCTTCGACCGTGTCGGTATACCCCGCACAGTTTCCACAATGTATTGCTATCTATGAATGTTTCCCAAAATCCAGGTGTAGGATTGCAAACCCAAACAATAGAGCCAAGATATAAAGCAATCAATTCAAACAATTAGTCATGCAAGAGGGTGATCTAAGCCCTAAGGTTACTCCACTTTTAAGTTTTCTCCCCAGCAGAGTCGCCAGTTCTGTGATACGGTGGGAGAACTGATTGTGGTTTTGCGTTTGTTTTCGCAAATGTTTCGGTTGAGCAAGAGTCGCCACCGACTTTTTATTTTATCCTAAGGAAAGGTTTAAAAAGCACAGCAAAAACCTTTGAGATTTTTCTTGGGTTCGGGGAGTAGATTATAGAAAGGGAAGGTATTAGCACCCTTTCTATCCATGGTTATCCATGGGCTCTTAGGTACTTGCTTAGATCAACTTGCCTTGGTTTTCAATTGTTTGAAATGGTGCTTTGTGTGTGGCTTTGAAAAGGTTTTGAAAAAGATGCCTTGTCTAGGCTACCCTTGTAACAATTCTTTACTCGAATGTTTTACAAAAGGTGTTTGTCTTTTTGAAAAGATGTTTCAAGGTTTTTTGAAAGTGTTTGTGAAGTGTGGTTTGAAAATAGGCAAGTGTTTTGTTTTGCAAGTTGACAAGTACTTAAGAGCTATCTACCCTAAAGTTCTCAAAGATTTTTGTTATGTTTTAACCCTTTTAACAATTTTGTTCCACCATTGCATTTGGTGGACAATATTGTGTTAGGAGATGAAAGGGACGGACGCGGGTCATCGTTTAGACCATAATTGCAATAGTGTTAAATGTCTTTGGGCAATTTTTCTTTGAAAGGGACTTGATCATTTTTAGGCAACTTTTCGAAAGCGTCATCGAGGGCCTATGATCATTTGATTGTTTTCTTTGTTTTTGCCCAAAGAAACCTAACATGCAATATGGCCCTTTTATTTGAAGGCAACAAGTGGAATACCCTAGGGGTGCAAGTGTGATATGTGTTGTCCATTTTCATGCTTGTTTATCTTTGAAATTAGGTCAAACTATTTTGTTCTTTTTATTTGCATACAAACCCTAATTCTAGCATGGTAAATTTAGAAAGCGTTTAAAGTGCGAAAAGTAAAATTCCTACACTATTACAACACAATATGGGAAGGGGGGTACAAATGTTCAAATGGGGGGATATTTAGACAAAGAATTTAAACCTAGCTATTACATCAATTTTGGAATATTTACAAGATAATTAATTGCATAAATTAAATGGAAAATAAAATAAAGATGCAAAATGCAAAAAAAAGGGTTTTTTATATGTATGGAAAAAAGATATTTTTTATGTCAAATAAATAAAATGAACAAAAATAAAAAAGTAATATTTTTGGAGTTTTTGTGTTTTAAGGGTAAAACCCTAATTTCATTAAATAAGTATATTAACTATTTAATATGTATAATATTTAATAATTATATACAAAAAATGAAATAAAATGGAATATATTCATAAAAAGTATTTTTCATGGTCAAATATTAATAAAATAAAAATGTATGTATTTTGGTATTTTGCCCTAAGTATATTAATATATATAAATATCTTTATTATTTACTAAATAAATATTATATATACAAAATAATAGTATTTAATATTTATAAAAAAAGTATATTTTGTATAAAATATTTTCAAAAAGAAAAAAGAAATAAAAAGTCAGAAATAAAATATATTTGCATTATTTTTCTAGTTTTTTCTAAATAATAGTATATATATATATATATATATATATATATATATATATATATATATATATATATATATATATATATATATATATATATATATATATATATATATATATATATATATATATATATATATATATATATATATATATATATATATATATATATATATATATATATATATATATGTACAAATGTCCATATAAACAAATAAATACCTAAAAAATGCAAAAATGGTGTAAAAATAATTTTTCATGTTTTTAATATTATTAGGAAAAATAAATAAGTCAAAATGAAAAAAGAAAAGTCAAAAAATCATGAAAATAAACATAATGGGCTCAGGGGGTATGAAAATGAAAATAGGGTGTGAAAAGAAAAGACAAAGCAGGCCCAGCCCATGTAGCTTCTTCTTCAACCTTCAGACAGAAAATGTTCCAAAACGCGCGCCTGTTTTCCAAGTTCAAACATCTGGATTCTTTGATCTTTTGCACAAACTCACAACATAAGAAATGTTAAGCATTGAATCACGATTCTAAATATATAAAGAACTCATCCTAACTCTCAGAAATGAGAGAGAATTTTGACATTCCCAAATTCTGACCTAACTTTTCTTCCATATTCAAACCTTAAATTCTCACAGCTCAAGCAAAATAAATGAAAAGTAAAAGCATGTACAGATTCAGGGGCATGAGTAGAACACTTCTTATTCACAAACTTAGAGCTAATGATGCCTAGACTAAGAGTTAGAAGTTCAAGAAGATACCTGTTCAGTTGAAGTTCTATCTGGCAATGGGGGAGCTTTCAGAGCAAGATGATGATCTGTATAGCTTGCCTGAAGTGTGGTGATGCTATTCCAATGCTTACTTGGCTTTGAAACTCCTTGAATCGAGCTATGGACCTCCAACTGCAAAACAAGAAAGTGAAAATGGTGGAACTGGTTAGAGGAATTACAGGTCGTGTTTTGTGCTTTGGTTAGCTTCAAGTGATGCTAGGGAATGTGTTTGATGAGCTTTGAGCAAGAAAGCATGCAAGGGATGAGAGTTGGCACTCAAACTGCAGTGAGAACTCTGTTTGAGCAGTTTGAGGGTGGTTCTGAGTTTGTGGAGGTATTGGAGGTATTGGAGTCGTGTGCTAGCTTAGTTAGGATGTCTTGAAGGTGTACAAAATATTTGCTTAAGGTTTCTAATGCTGAGATCAAAGTTATGTTGTGTTATGCTAAGTTTCTTAACACTTAAGCAAACAAAGGCCACTTGAGTTTCTAGGCAGGTAGAGGCCCCCTAAACATGCTGCTAACCTTGTCTTGATTAGTGTGTTTTGTTCATAATCTTGTGCCAATTAGATTTGATCTGTACTTCTTGGATTTGCATTATGACATAAAGCTTGCTTTTGCAAAAATGGCTATTTCACTTTTTCCATTTATGGCCTAATCCAACATGTAATGCTTAAACTCATGAAATAAGGCCTTAGCACAATGAACATGCATTGAATTATTGAGTGTTGGATGGTTTAAGGGCCTGTAATCAAGTGGCATGCTGGTTTGAGATATTTGCACAAGTTATGAACATGGAAATTGGCCAATTCAAAAGTGAGTTTTTGCCATATTGCAAAATTCGATTCTCTCAAGTCATGAGGTTGTTTGATGAGTTCTTGGACATTTTGGAAAGCTTGGAATGTGCACTATAATCCATATTTGAAATGAAAATTGGATATCCAAGTGGAAGTGTATGGAAAATGGTCTTGAAGTTAGGTAGAAAACCTTGCCAAAATAGGTCAAATTTTTACTAAGTTAAGAATGGTTTAGTACCCTTATTCCAAAAATTGTAACTTGAGATACAAGCCTCTTTTGGGGAAACTTTGTGAATCAAAGTTGTAGATTATGCAACAAGATACAACTTTCATGTTTTGACTTTTGCTTGAATCCAAATGAATCTTGGTGAGAAAGTGAGGCAAAGTTGGGAAAAAATTAGGGTTTTTCATAACTTAGAAAAATTCTAAGTTATGAAAAATTCTCATTTCAAACCCTAATTTGCAATTTTTGATTTCTTGGTGAACAAGTTTCATGATTTGGCATGTTTTGATGAAAAATTAATCTTGACTCTTGATTTTGACCAAAAAGTCAAAGTTTGACTTTTCAGTATACAGTCAAAATTGATCAATTGACTGGGAAATTCAACTGTCAATCTTGTGTACTTGGGATCTTTTGAACTTGTTGAGCATGTCAAGATAATTCCATGGGATCCTTGAATCCATAGGTGAGCTTGGTTTGCCATTGGCTAGGTCAAACAGTCAAAAATTGCCTTTGTGCAGTCAAAACCCTAAAAATGACCATTTTGCCCTTTTGACGATCTGATCAAATTTCTTGTGGAATTGTGATCCAAACTTGATCAAATGGTCCATGTGAGTTCATAATGTTGATGTGGGTCAATTTTCAGGAGATTTGACTGTCAATTGGCCACAGTTGACTTTTTCCCCAATACAGATGATTTCTAGGTCAACTGTCCAATTGACTGGGCAAAACTTGGAATCAAGGCTTGAAACTTGGTAGGGATAAACTTGGGAGTCCCATATGAAGCAAGAAAGTCATCTTAGGCATTTTATGTCAAAACATCTTTGTGTAAACACAAACCCTAATTTGGGTCAACAATGCAAGGAGAAGTCTTGAGCAGATGAAACCCTAACTGGATTTTGATCTTCAGGGACTTGGTGATGAGAAATCAATGAGAAATGGGAGGGCAAATTTTAGGGTACAACAGTTGCCCCTGTTCAATCTTCTTGAACCTGAAGAGTTAGATTGGCAAGTTTGCCTTTCGTGACTCGAGGGTAAAAGGAGATTGGACACTAGAGTGCCCTTAAATTTGCACTCGTCAAAGCAAGGGATGCGGGAAGGGGCTTAGAGATGCCATTTGGAGATGGGATTAACGATGCCATCTGGAAGAGTGACAGAAACTTGTCGGGAATGGGCTTAAAGATGCCATCTGGAAATGAGTATCAAGAAGGTGTCCATGCTTTGGACCATCTCTGAACTGGGGGTCCGAATAAGCGATAGATTGACATCCGTTGTTGGGAGGAATCCGTAAGCTGTTTTCAAAAAATGCACCTGAACAAGTTGATAGATTAACATCCGTTGTTGGGAAGAATCCATAAACTGTTTTCAGAAGTCTCGAGAAGAAACTGAACAAGCGATAGATTAACATCCGTTTTGGGGAAGAATCCATAAACTGTTTTCAAAAAATCTTAGAGTTGAATAAGCAATAGAGCAGCATCCGTTGTTGGGAAGCGTCCGTAAACTGTTTTCAAAAATTGAGAAGAGTCTGAACAAGCGATATATTAACATCTGTTGTGGGGAAGAATCCATAAACTGTTTTCAGAGGTTGCATCTGAACAAGTTGATAGATTAACATCCGTTGTTGGGAAGAATCCATAAACTGTTTTCAGAAGTCTTGAGAAGAAACTGAACAAGCGATAGGTTAACATCCGTTACTTGGAGAACCCGTAAACTGTTTTCAGAAGTCTTGGAGTTGAATAAGCAATAGAGCAGCATCCGTTGTTGGGAAGCGTCCGTAAACTGTTTTCAAAGGTTGCATCTGAACAAGTGATAGATTAACATCCGTTGTTGGGAAGAATCCATAAACTGTTCTCAGAAGTCTTGAATTTGGAAGAAGAACCGGTGTAGGGTTCCCTGATGATGAGCTCGTGTAAAACTGCATCTGGAGAAATCTGGAATAAGCATTAGAATGTTGCCATGTCTGGGTTACATCTGAACTATTCCTGGAAAGAATCTCGGAAGATAATGATTTTATTCTTTCGACTGATCTTACCTGAAAGGTAAAGAGTTAGTGATATGCAATGTCATGATGCATGATACAATGTATGTTATGTGATATGAATGTAAATGGATGTGCATGTAAGCTAGAGAGCTGTCTTGCAAAGGATAGATGAATCCGAGATGGCTGAAGGTAAAAGCATCTTGACTGCTGCCAGGAAGAATAATTCCTTGTTGTTGCTGGAGAATAAAGAGCTTGGGTTGTATACCAATCTTCTGGGGAATTCCTGATGACTTCTACTGGGGAGTTCCAATCTAATAGACTCATGCTGGGGAGGTAAGACCGAGAATCTTCAGTTTGGTGGGAAGTATCTCCGGCGACTTCACTGGGGAACTCAAGATTTGCCCTCCCAAAAACTCTGGGGAAAAGGTTCATTAGTCTGGCTTTGCTGGGGATTGATAATTTGAAGTTTTAGCTCTGCTGGGGATACTGAAACTTAAACCCTGAGGGGAATTGAATTCCGGAGGATTCTCTGGCTGGGGATTGTAAAGATAGGTTCCTCTGGGGGATTGTATTGATAAGTTATGCTGAGGAACTTTGATGAACTCCGCTGGGGACGGGAAGAATTTGGCGAGTGCGATCTTCTGTGGCAATAAGCTGAGGATAACCCAGTTATAAGCCCTTGTGAGGAATAAATTTGAATAAAACTCGGGAGAGACGTCTGTACTCTGCAGGGGATAAGCTTCCAGAATCTACTGGGGATAAGCTTCAAGACTTGCTAGGGATATGGATTCCAAATCTCCTGGGGGTTTCCTTTGAAAGGGTATCAAGATATCCAACTGTACCTTCAACCTATCAGTAATCCTCTTTCTTGATTCACAAGGAAATGATTATGTTCAAATGCATATGCCTATTTAATAAAACATTAGACGTTTCTCAAAATAAAACAAATAGTGCAAGAGAAAAGGAAAAGGAAATGACACAAATTTCTGGGAAGAGTATTTGTATTAACTTTTCTGAGTATATTTGTACAAAGGAGACAAACATCCTAGTAAGAGGATTGTGTCGTAAATATTGAAAGATTTATACAAAATAAAGATGGCTATGTGAAATAATTCCATGGGATTCCATTCCGCTACAGCCTTCACAACTCTGAATATCTGTCCATTCAATGCTTCGTTTGCCGATGACTGGATTGATCAGAAGCCTGGAACTGGTTGATGAAGAGATTGTCTTTGAAGTGATCCGACGAGACATAGTCATACGCTTTAATTCCCTAACTTTTGCCTGAATCGCCCTTTCGGGTTTTCGATCCACCGGGAAACCCCTTTTTGCCCAAGCCGCCCTTTCGGGTTTTCGACTTGCCAGGTGTACAGATTTTTTTATATTTTTTTATCCCTAACTTTTGCCTGAACCGCCCTTTCGGGTTTTCGGTTCACCGGGATGCCCATTTTTGCCCAAGCCGCCCTTTCGGGTTTTCAACTTGTCGGGTTATTTTATGCGTAGTATCTTTTGACTATGTCTGCGTTCGCAGGGTGCGGAAAATCGTCGCCGTCCATGGTGGTCAGAATCATTGCACCACCAGAAAATATGCTCTTGATCACAAATGGTCCTTCATATGTAGGAGTCCATTTGCCCCTGGGATCACTTTGCGGCAAGATGATCCGCTTGATTACGAGATCTCCGACTTGATACACTTGACGTCTGACTTTCTTATTGAAGGCCTTGATCATCCGTTTTTGATATGTCTGACCATGGCATATAGCAGCGAGTCGCTTTTCGTCGATCAGATTGAGTTGATTAAGTCGGGTCTGCATCCAATCATCTTCATTCAAACCTGCGTCCTTCATAATCCTTAGAGAAGGAATCTGAACTTCCATAGGCAGGACAGCTTCCATGCCATATACCAATGAAAATGGGGTTGCCCCGGTTGAAGTACGTGCCGTCGTACGGTATCCATGCAGAGCAAACGGTAACATCTCATGCCAGTCTTTGTAAGTGACCGTCATTTTCGGAATGATCTTCTTAATGTTCTTGTTCGCAGCTTCAACAGCACCGTTCATCTTCGGCCGATAGGGAGATGAATTGTGATGATAAATCTTGAACTGTTCGCACAACGCTGTGATCATCGTGTTATTCAGATTTGTACCGTTGTCTGTAATGATCCTGTCTGGAACACCATACCGGCATATGAGATTTTGCTTGATAAAGCGGGCAACCACATTTTTAGTAACAGAGGCGAAGGAAGCTTCTTCGACCCATTTTGTGAAATACTCAATGGCCACCAGGATGAAGCGATGTCCATTGGAAGCCGTGGGCTTGATTTCTCCAATCATGTCAATTCCCCACATTGCAAATGGCCAAGGAGCAGTCAGAATGTTGAGAGGGACCGGAGGGATATGAACTTTGTCCGCGTAGACTTGACATTTGTGGCAAGTGCGGGAATGTTGATGGCAGTCAGCTTCCATAGTAGACCAGTAATAGCCTGCCCTTAGGATCTTCTTAGCCATTGTATGCCCGCTCAAGTGAGTGCCAAATGTGCCGCTGTGTATATCAGTCATGATCAACTCTGCTTCAGCTTTGTCTACACATCAGAGTAATACACAATCATGGCTTCGTTTGTAAAGGATGCCGTTGCTCAGGAAGAATTTGGCAGCAAATTTCCTTAAGAACTTCTTGTCATTTACGGAAGCTCCTTCGGGATAATCTCTAGTCTCGAGATACCTTTTGATTTCATGGAACCAGGGTTGTTCCACTACTTCCTCGGTATTAATCTCGTGACAATGCGCGGGTTCATCCATTCGCTCGATAGTGATTTGGGGAGTCTTGTTATCCCAGTTGAGTTTAAACATGGAGGACATTGTGGCCAGAGCATCTGCTAGCTGATTCTCTTCTCGCGGGAAATGCTCGAAGGTAATTTGCTCGAAATGAGGCAACAATGTCAGGACATGTTCTTTGTATGGGATAAGATTAGGATGCTTGGTGTCCCACTCTCCTTTGATTTGACTGATAACCAAAGCCGAGTCCCCAAATACGATCAAAGATTTGATCCCCAAGTCTATAGCAGCCTTGAGACCAAAGATGCAAGCTTCATACTCAGCCATGTTGTTTGTGCAGCTGAAGCAAAGTCGGGCCGTGAAAGGTGTGTGACAACCTTCCGGAGAAATGAGTACCGCGCTGGTACCGTTTCCAAGTGCATTTGAAGCACCATCAAAGTACAGGGTCCATCGGGATCCCTTTTCGGGTCCGTCATACGGTCCGTTACCTTCAATGTTGTCCAAATTCATGATGTCTTCGTCTGGGAAGTCAAATCTCATGGGTTGATAATCTTAGATAGCCTGATGAGCCAGATGGTCAGCTAATACACTCCCTTTTATAGCTTTTTGGGTGGTGTACTGGATGTCATACTCAGTTAAGATCATTTGCCATCTAGCTATCCTTCCAGATAAAGCGGGCTTTTCGAAGATATACTTGATAGGATCCATTTTGGAAATCAACAAGGTAGTATGAGTCAACATATACTGCCTTAGTCGGCGAGCAGCCCATACCAAAGCGCAACAAGTTTTCTCGAGCAGTGAGTAGCGAGTCTCACAGTCGGTAAACTTTTTGCTAAGGTAATAAATAGCACGCTCTTTTTGACCAGACTCGTCATGCTGGCCCAAGACACACCCCATTGAGTTATCCAAGACGGTTAGATACATGATCAATGGTCGTCCTTCGACGGGTGGCATCAGAATAGGAGGTTCTAGCAAATACTCCTTGATTTTATCAAAAGCAGCTTGACAATCGTCGTTCCATTTGACTACCTGATCTTTCTTCAAGAGTTTGAAAATTGGCTCACAGGTAGAAGTCAGGTGAGAGATGAATCTGGCAATATAGTTCAAGCGCCCCAAGAATCCTCTAACCTCCTTTTCAGTACGGGGAGCAGGCATCTCTTGTATTTCTTTCACTTTTGCTGGGTCGACTTCAATGCCTTTGTTGCTTACAATGAATCCCAAGAGTTTACCAGACCTAACTCCAAAAGTGAACTTACTTGGATTCAGCCTGAGTTTGTATTCTTTCAATCTGGCAAATAACTTTTCTAGATGTTCAAGGTGCTCCTCCTCTGTTTGTGACCGAGCTATCATATCGTCTACGTAAACCTCAATCTCATGATGTATCATATCATGGAACAAAGCTACCATGGCGCGTTGATAAGTTGCCCCTGCGTTCTTCAGTCCGAACGGCATCACTTTGTAACAGAAAGTGCCCCATTGTGTGACAAAAGTTGTTTTCTCCATGTCCTCGGGGGCCATTTTGATTTGATTGTAACTCGAGAATCCATCCATGAAGGAAAACACTTTGTGCTGAGCTGTATTGTCGATCAAAATGTCAATGTGTGGAAGTGGAAAATCATCTTTGGGGCTGGCCCTATTCAAATCCCGGTAGTCCACACACATCCTGACTTTACCATCTTTCTTAGGTACTGGCACGATGTTAGCGACCCATTGAGGATAGGACGTAACAGCCAGAAAGCCAGCGTCGAATTGCTTCATCACTTCTGCTTTGATCTTTTTAGACATATCAGGCCTCATTCGGCGAACTTTTTGCTTGATCGGTGGACAATCCTCTCTTGTGGGGAGACGGTGAACCACGATGTCTGTGTCTAAACCCGACATGTCTTCATAAGACCAAGCGAAGATTTCAACATACTCATTCAACAACTGTATCAGGCGCTCCTTGAAACTTGGTTCCAGATTGGCACCCACGTGTACCTCCTTCCGGTCTTCCTCGGTCCCTAAGTTGACAGTTTCCAATGACTCTTCGTGCGATAAGATGGCCCTTTCCTCTTGCTGTAGAAGTCTGGCTAGTTCCCCTGGTACTTCACAACCTTCGTCATCTTCATACTCGACTTGATTGACCAGATCTTCAAAGTTATTGAAGGATATAGCAGAATAGTCGCCCATGGAATCCGGAGTGGATGGGTACCTGCATTGGTGAGTGTGGGTGTGTGTAAGGGATAGCCATCCTTAAACAAAAAATGCAAAAGGAAAGAAAATGAACACAAGCAGTTTATCAAATGAAAAACGTCCAATGAATCATTAAACATGGCATATGGATATGAAAAATAATCAAAACCCTTACAAATGGACCTACATGCCTCGGGCAAGGCATGAGGTGAAAAGATAGTGTGCGGATTGTTCAGAAACAAATATTACAGACCAAAAGGAAATGTTTGACAGATAAATTACTGATGAATAAAAGTGATGGGGACAAAGTCTTTTGCCTCCCAGTTGCACAATCCCCCTTTGACAGTTGGATAAATCCACTCTTCGATGTTGCTCTCTTTGTCTTCGTCCTCCAAAGCGTTGATTCCGTAAGGAGAAATTTTGACTGGCGCTCTTTCAATTTTCGCACGGCGCATAGCTTTCTGGCCCGCGGTGGTGAACCCTAATCCAAATTTGTCTGTTTTATGCGGAATGTCAGGTAATTGCCCCCATGCTGAATTCTTCCCCTCCTTTATTGCGGCCCTTGCGTCCTCCAGAGATGCCATCCTGGCCATCTGCCTCGGTGTCTCAGCTGCCAACTTTGCTACTGTTATCTCAGGAAGGACTTCTTCGAAATGCTGAAAAGGCGTCTCAATAAACTCTCCTTCTACCTCCACGTACCGGAAAGAATTCAAGTGGCTAATCATGTACTCTTCTTCGCCATGGACAGTAATGATCTTTCCCTTGATAGGATACTTTAACATCTGATGTAAGGAGGAGGTGACTGCCCCAGCATGATGTATCCAAGGCCTACCTAGCAAGCAAGAGTATGACGGACGGATGTCCATCACATAGAAGGTAGATTTAAACACCTCAGTGCCTATCTTGATGGGGATTTCAACCTCCCCATGGACCATTCTCTTTGAACCGTCGAAAGCTCTGACAACAATATCACTCGGCTTCAACTCCAACCCTTCACAATCTAGTCGGTCCAAGGCCTTCTTAGGCAATACATTCAGCGATGAACCAGTGTCAACTAAGACATGTGCGAGAGTGGTTCCTCGGCACTCGACTGAAATGTGCAAAGCATCAATGTGGTTTCTACCTTTAGGAGTTAGGTCGGCATCAGAGAAACCTAATCCATTGTCCGCAGTCAGGCTAGCCACGCAATTTTGAAATTGATCCGCAGAGGTTTCCTGGGGCACATGGGCTGCCTTCAGGAATTTTATCAGGGCTTTAGCGTGCGCTTCTGAGCAAAGTAGTAGTGCCAGCATGGAGATTTTTGAGGGGGTTTGCCCCAGTTGTTCTACCACATCGTAATCACTTCTTTTGATTATCCTCAAAATCTCATCCATTTCCTTCTTGGAGGTTTCCGGGATGACCAAGGGCTGAGCCCTCGTCCTGACGAGCTCATCTTGGATTCCCTTACCTTTATCAGCAGCGGTAGGAGAGACAGTACTAGGAACAACAACATCTTCAATCAAAGGGGTTCTAGTAGAGAGTTTTATTGGTGCAGGGATGACCTTGTCGGCAGATGAGGGTCCAAAGATTTCTCTTGGAGGGGCAATCTCTGGGGAAAATATTCTCCCGCTCCTGGTGATTTTGCTCGTGCCTGCAATGTTACCAATGCTGGATTCTTCATCATCCGAACTTTCTTCAGTTATTTCGATTTGTTTAATACCATGGTAGTAGACGTCCCCGCCATAGTTCCATGGTATCGACTTCTCAGAGACATAGGGGACTGGCCCTGGCATCGTTATCTTCAAAGGAACAGATTTCGTAGCTGGTGTAATCTTAACAGGCCTTTTGACGGCCTTGGAAAGATTGGCGTGAATGGTTATGATTGAGACATCTTCAGTATGAGTTGGAACAGCAGAAACTTTTTCAAACAAAATTTGTCGACTATCCATAAGGCCTTGGATGCCTTTCTTCAGTAACGGACAATCAAACGGCAGAGAGTAACAACAATAGCAGTCTTCTTTACATCCCGGGAAGATCCCGGCCCTTAACAAATTCAACTTGATGGTTAACAATGGAGTAATCAGATCATTGACGTCAGCAACATACAAATCCTCTTCGATGGCATTGACATTTCGGCCGTGCTTTGGCATGGGAGAATATATCACATTAGGCTTCTCCGGAGCATCAAACTCCACCTCCTTCGCCTCTATCAGGTCTTGGATCTTATGCTTGAGTTCCCAACAATCATTGGTGTCGTGTCCGACACTGTCAGAGTGGTAGGCGCAATTAGCATTAGGATGATAATGCGGGGAGGATGTATTCACATTCTTTGGTGCCTCCTTGATGGTGGCGAGATTCAACTTTAACAGATGGGGAAGCACTTGCGCTGGAGTCATATTAATACGGGTGAACTGTCGTTGTGGCCGTTCCACTCGTTGTTGATTTGGTCTGGACTGGTTATAGCGGGGCTGCTCACTTGAAGGGTTTTGAATCATTACGGCCCCCACTGTCGGTCGGCGCTCAGTCTTCCCTGCTCTTCTCTGAGAATATACCACAGCTGTTTCCTTCTTAAAAGGATTCTTCTCAACACTTGCAGCAACACCCTTCTGAATCTTTCCTGACTTGATGCCAGCTTCTATTCTTTCGCCTGTTAAGATCAAATCGGTAAACCCCGCGGAAGAGTTACCAATTAGATGATTGAAAAATGGCCCGGACAGGGTCCCAAGAAACATATCAACGAGTTCACGGTCGGTTAAAGGAGGCTGCACCCTTCCAGCCAAATCCATCCATTTTTGTGCATATTCTTTGAATCCTTCGCTTGTTCCTAGTGACATACCCTGAAGTTGGGTACGAGTAGGAGCAAGGTCCGAATTATACTGGTATTGTTTGTAAAAGGCAGTGGCCAAATCTTCCTAATTTCGGACGCTGGTTCCCTCTAGCTGATAAAACCACTCCAATTGAGCCCCAGAAAGGCTGTCTTGAAAGAAATGTATCCACAGGTTTTTATCTGCCGTATAGGGTTGAATCTTTCTCACGTAGGACCTGAGATGCATTTTTGGACAGGACAGCCCATCATACCTCACAAACACTAGTACCTTGAACTTTGGGGGAATCACAATCCCGGCAACCAAACCCAAGTCTTCAAAATCCAAACCCGGTACTCTTTGTAGCTCCATGGCGGCCAACCTGTCTTCTAAACCTTTGTATTTATCATCAGCTGGAGGGTATTGTTGATCAGAATAATCTTCTTCCTCTTCGACCTCCTCTTCTTCCCCATCAGACTCGGAAGGTACCGCAGCCCCACCTCCTTTGCTGGTTCCTTCATCAGAAGTAGGAGGAAATTCAAGCACTCTCCGAGCTTCTCCGTCAAATCTTCTCCCCAAAGTAGCCACTCCGAGTCTCTTTTTCCTCTTTTTCACTGGGTCTTTATTCCCCAGCAAGGTCTTGAGATCTTCCTGACCTTTAGCCAAGGTGGTCAGGAGTTGCTGAAACTGTGCATTCTGAGCTTACAGGTCTTTGACCGTTTGCTCGAGATCCATCCTACTGAAATAAACAGCAGACAGATAAGGAAACCTGGAGTGAGACCTGCTTATGCACATGATGAATGATATGCTTATGTATGCAATGCATTCAAGGATTTAGGACATTCAATATTGTTTCAGACAAAGAAGAATGCACGTCATATTAATAAGAAGAAATTTGTTAGTACATAAATGCCCCATGGGCCAAATATTACAAAATAACTTCTCAAGGCAAAAAGACATTGTGCATCCTCTTTGGTGCGATGTAGGTGTTGAGGGCCTCTTGCTCATGGAGTCGGCGGGTAAGCTCTAGAACCTTCTTCTCACTGGCGTAGAAGCTAGCTTCAAAAGTGTTCTGTTCCTCCTTGAGCTGAATCCAACTTTTCTGCATTTCCTCCCACGATGTAGGCATGTCTGGATGTAGGATGGTGTAGGGAACCTCTCCTTCATTGACGGGCTCTTTAATCACAGGGAGTACATGAGGATAAGGCATCATCAGACTTTGGGCTCGGGCTCGTACTCACTTGAGATAAGGCTCAAGAGGGATGGAGTTCTTGTGTCCCAGAGTCTTGCTATCAACCTTGTTGGGCTTCCCCCAAGCTCTGACGAATCTTTGGCGAAGTCCTTGCGCATCGTTGTCGAAGTCAAAAACTAGGTCAGGAATCAACATGTCATGAGGGCCATCCCTCCGTGCATATCCAAATTGCCTCAAAGCTAGGAAAGGGTTGTAGGTGATACCTCCTCTGATTCCAAGTAAAGGAACATTAGGAAACTCTCCGCAACGATCGACGATAATGACATTTTCTCTGGACCGAGAACACCAATGTACATCAGAGTGAGTAAGAGTCATCAACCGTTGGGACCACCTTGAGCCTTGGTCATTCTTCAAGACAGATTGTGGAAGGTGCGAAATAAACCACCTTGCAAGGAGAGGAGTACAGCACATGAGAACACCCCTCTTTCTCATTGTTCGTGTGTAAAATGAGTGAAGAATGTCCCCAAGCAATGTTGGTATTGGATTTCTGGAAAAGAAGATTTTGACGGCGTTGACATCTACCAATTGGTCAGGATTTGGGAACAAGACCAACCCATAGATAAGGAGTGCCACAATCTCTTCAAAGGCTTGTAGGTCCAATGAGTTCCAACATTCTTGTGCCTTCTCAAACAAGAATTTTGCTAAGAATCATTTGACGCCGCTTCTGGTTTCCCAATGCCCCTTGATGTCGGATGGTTGTAGATGTAATTCTCGAGCAACATCTTCCGGCTTTGGTTCCTTTTCCGTACCGTTGAAGGGTAGTTGATTAAGGATAGGAATTCTCAGGAGTTGAGAAAACTCCTCCAAAGTGGGCACCAACTGGTAATCAGGGAAAGTGAAGCAGTGGTGAAGAGGGTCAAAGAACTGGAATAGCACTTTCATCATGTCTTCTTCAATGTTGGTGTTGACTAGGCTGAGCAGTCTACCATGTCTTTCACTGAAGGATGAGTTTTCCGGAATTCTTGAGGTGAGCTCCTTGAGTTGAGGAGAGATTCTCACAAGGTTGACTTGAATGGTGTTTCTGCGAGGAATTTCCATGACCTACAAAACAAGAACAAAGATGAAGATCCAAACCCTTGAAATGGTTAGTGAATGCATATGATGTTTTATGATGTTTATGATGTATGCACAAAACATATGTACAAGCAAATCACACCAAACCCTAGTTTCAGGCTTGCATGGGGTTTCATAGGTAAGTACCCTCTTGAGTGTAGTTGGCTTAAAAACCTATCCTATAAATAGTAACCGGGTTCTAAGGAGCTCAATATCACTGGATTGTTTTCAATGTTCATTGTTTTGGTTTAGCCACTTAACTAGCGACCAAAATATTCCAAGAAAATAACCCTCAATGAGTGTAGTATCGAGTATCTACCAACTTCGGACTGCACCAAAGCCGGTCATCTCACTACCCCTAATAAAAGGCCAAGATGGTCAAGTAAGGTTCTAGGTCATTAGTGCTTAGTGACATCACTCAGCGGCCCCGTACTCTCCTTGATTGAACTCAAGGGTTACCGGTACTCACAAATATGTCGCACTAATATAGCTATTGCTTCGACCGTGTCGGTATACCCCGCACAGTTTCCACAACGTATTGCTATCTATGAATGTTTCCCAAAATCCGGGTGTAGGATTGCAAACCCAAACAATAGAGCCAAGATATAAAGCAATCAATTCAAACAATTAGTCATGCAAGAGGGTGATCTAAGCCCTAAGGTTACTCCACTTTTAAGTTTTCTCCCCAGCAGAGTCGTCAGTTCTGTGATACGGTGGGAGAACTGACTGTGGTTTTGCGTTTGTTTTCGCAAATGTTTCGGTTGAGCAAGAGTCGCCACCGACTTTTTATTTTATCCTAAGGAAAGGTTTAAAAAGCACAGCAAAAACCTTTGAGATTTTTCTTGGGTTCGGGGAGTAGATTATAGAAAGGGAAGGTATTAGCACCCTTTCTATCCATGGTTATCCATGGGCTCTTAGGTACTTGCTTAGATCAACTTGCCTTGGTTTTCAATTGTTTGAAATGGTGCTTTGTGTGTGGCTTTGAAAAGATTTTGAAAAAGATGCCTTGTCTAGGCTACCCTTGTAACAATTCTTTACTCAAATGTTTTACAAAAGGTGTTTGTCTTTTTGAAAAGATGTTTCAAGGTTTTTTGAAAGTGTTTGTGAAGTGTGGTTTGAAAATAGGCAAGTGTTTTGTTTTGCAAGTTGACAAGTACTTAAGAGCTATCTACCCTAAAGTTCTCAAAGATTTTTGTTATGTTTTAACCCTTTTAACAATTTTGTTCCACCATTGCATTTGGTGGACAATATTGTGTTAGGAGATGAAAGGGACGGGCGCGGGTCATCGTTTAGACCATAATTGCAATAGTGTTAAATGTCTTTGGGCAATTTTTCTTTGAAAGGGACTTGATCATTTTTAGGCAACTTTTCGAAAGCGTCATCGAGGGCCTATGATCATTTGATTGTTTTCTTTGTTTTTGCCCAAAGAAACCTAACATGCAATATGGCCCTTTTATTTGAAGGCAACAAGTGGAATACCCTAGGGGTGCAAGTGTGATATGTGTTGTCCATTTTCATGCTTGTTTATCTTTGAAATTAGGTCAAACTATTTTGTTCTTTTTATTTGCATACAAACCCTAATTCTAGCATGGTATATTTAGAAAGCGTTTAAAGTGCGAAAAGTAAAATTCCTACACTATTACAACACAATATGGGAAGGGGGGTACAAATGTTCAAATGGGGGGATATTTAGACAAAGAATTTAAACCTAGCTATTACATCATTTTTGGAATATTTACAAGATAATTAATTGCATAAATTAAATGGAAAATAAAATAAAGATGCAAAATACAAAAAAAAAGGGTTTTTTATATGTATGGAAAAAAGATATTTTTTATGTCAAATAAATAAAATGAACAAAAATAAAAAAGTAATATTTTTGGAGTTTTTGTGTTTTAAGGGTAAAACCCTAATTTCATTAAATAAGTATATTAACTATTTAATATGTATAATATTTAATAATTATATACAAAAAATGAAATAAAATGGAATATATTCATAAAAAGTATTTTTCATGGTCAAATATTAATAAAATAAAAATGTATGTATTTTGGTATTTTGCCCTAAGTATATTAATATATATAAATATCTTTATTATTTACTAAATAAATATTATATATACAAAATAATAGTATTTAATATTTATAAAAAAAAGTATATTTTGTATAAAATATTTTCAAAAAGAAAAAAGAAATAAAAAGTCAGAAATAAAATATATTTGCATTATTTTTCTAGTTTTTTCTAAATAATAGTATATATATATATATATATATATATATATATATATATATATATATATATATATATATATATATATATATATATATATATATATATATATATATATATATATATATATATATATATATATATATATATATATATATATATATATATATATATATATATATATATATATATATATATATATATATATATATATATTTATGTACAAATGTCCATATAAACAAATAAATACCTAAAAAATGCAAAAATGGTGTAAAAATAATTTTTCATGTTTTTAATATTATTAGGAAAAATAAATAAGTCAAAATGAAAAAAGAAAAGTCAAAAAATCATGAAAATAAACAAAATGGGCTCAGGGGGTATGAAAATGAAAATAGGGTGTGAAAAGAAAAGACAAAGCAGGCCCAGCCCATGTAGCTTCTTCTTCAACCTTCAGACAGAAAATGTTCCAAAACGCGCGCCTGTTTTCCAAGTTCAAACATCTGGATTCTTTGATCTTTTGCACAAACTCACAACATAAGAAATGTTAAGCATTGAATCACAATTCTAAATATATAAAGAACTCATCCTAACTCTCAGAAATGAGAGAGAATTTTGACATTCCCAAATCCTGACCTAACTTTTCTTCCATATTCAAACCTTAAATTCTCACAGCTCAAGCAAAATAAATGAAAAGTAAAAGCATGTACAGATTCAGGGGCATGAGTAGAACACTTCTTATTCACAAACTTAGAGCTAATGATGCCTAGACTAAGAGTTAGAAGTTCAAGAAGATACCTGTTCAGTTGAAGTTCTATCTGGCAATGGGGGAGCTTTCAGAGCAAGATGATGATCTGTATAGCTTGCCTGAAGTGTGGTGATGCTATTCCAATGCTTACTTTGCTTTGAAACTCCTTGAATCGAGCTATGGACCTCCAACTGCAAAACAAGAAAGTGAAAATGGTGGAACTGGTTAGAGGAATTACAGGTCGTGTTTTGTGCTTTGGTTAGCTTCAAGTGATGCTAGGGAATGTGTTTGATGAGCTTTGAGCAAGAAAGCATGCAAGGGATGAGAGTTGGCACTCAAACTGCAGTGAGAACTCTGTTTGAGCAGTTTGAGGGTGGTTCTGAGTTTGTGGAGGTATTGGAGGTATTGGAGTCGTGTGCTAGCTTAGTTAGGATGTCTTGAAGGTGTACAAAATATTTGCTTAAGGTTTCTAATGCTGAGATCAAAGTTATGTTGTGTTATGCTAATTTTCTTAACACTTAAGCAAACAAAGGCCACTTGAGTTTCTAGGAAGGTAGAGGCCCCCTAAACATGCTGCTAACCTTGTCTTGATTAGTGTGTTTTGTTCATAATCTTGTGCCAATTAGATTTGATCTGTACTTCTTGGATTTGCATTATGACATAAAGCTTGCTTTTGCAAAAATGGCTATTTCACTTTTTCCATTTATGGCCTAATCCAACATGTAATGCTTAAACTCATGAAACAAGGCCTTAGCACAATGAACATGCATTGAATTATTGAGTGTTGGATGATTTAAGGGCCTGTAATCAAGTGGCATGCTGGTTTGAGAAATTTGCACAAGTTATGAACATGGAAATTGGCCAATTCAAAAGTGAGTTTTTGCCATATTGCAAAATTCGATTCTCTCAAGTCATGAGGTTGTTTGATGAGTTCTTGGACATTTTGGAAAGCTTGGAATGTGTACTACAATCCATCTTTGAAATGAAAATTGTAATTCCAAGTGGAAGTGTATGGAAAATGGTCTTGAAGTTAGGTAGAAAACCTTGCCAAAATAGGTCAAATTTTTACTAAGTTAAGAATGGTTTAGTACCCTTATTCCAAAAATTGTAACTTGAGATACAAGCCTCTTTTGGGGAAACTTTGTGAATCAAAGTTGTAGATTATGCAACAAGATACAACTTTCATGTTTTGACTTTTGCTTGAATCCAAATGAATCTTGGTGAGAAAGTGAGGCAAAGTTGGGAAAAAATTAGGGTTTTTCATAACTTAGAATAATTCTAAGTTATGAAAAATTCTCATTTCAAACCCTAATTTGCAATTTTTGATTTCTTGGTGAACAAGTTTCATGATTTGGCATGTTTTGATGAAAAATTAATCTTGACTCTTGATTTTGACCAAAAAGTCAAAGTTTGACTTTTCAGTATACAGTCAAAATTGATCAATTGACTGGGAAATTCAACTGTCAATCTTGTGTACTTGGGATCTTTTGAACTTGTTGAGCATGTCAAGATAATTCCATGGGATCCTTGAATCCATAGGTGAGCTTGGTTTGCCATTGGCTAGGTCAAACAGTCAAAAATTACCTTTGTGCAGTCAAAACCCTAAAAATGACCATTTTGCCCTTTTGATGATCTGATCAAATTTCTTGTGGAATTGTGATCCAAACTTGATCAAATGGTCCATGTGAGTTCATAATGTTGATGTGGGTCAATTTTCAGGAGATTTGACTGTCAATTGGCCACAGTTGACTTTTTCCCCAATACAGATGATTTCTAGGTCAACTGTCCAATTGACTGGGCAAAACTTGGAATCAAGGCTTGAAACTTGGTAGGGATAAACTTGGGAGTCCCATATGAAGCAAGAAAGTCATCTTAGGCATTTTATGTCAAAACATCTTTGTGTAAACACAAACCCTAATTTGGGTCAACAATGCAAGGAGAAGTCTTGAGCAGATGAAACCCTAACTGGATCTTGATCTTCAGGGACTTGGTGATGAGAAATCAATGAGAAATGGGAGGGCAAATTTTAGGGTACAACAGTTTCCCCTGTTCAATCTTCTTGAACCTGAAGAGTTAGATTGGCAAGTTTGCCTTTCGTGACTCGAGGGTAAAAGGAGATTGGACACTAGAGTGCCCTTAAATTTGCACTCGTCAAAGCAAGGGATGCGGGAAGGGGATTAGAGATGCCATTTGGAGATGGGCTTAACGATGCCATGTGGAAGAGTGACAGAAACTTGTCGGGAATGGGCTTAAAGATGCCATCTGGAAATGAGTATCAAGAAGGTGTCCATACTTTGGACCATCTCTGAACTGGGGGTCCGAATAAGCGATAGATTGACATCCGTTGTTCGGAGGAATCCGTAAGCTGTTTTCAAAAAATGCACCTGAACAAGTTGATAGATTAACATCCGTTGTTGGGAAGAATCCATAAACTGTTTTCAGAAGTCTCGAGAAGAAACTGAACAAGCGATAGATTAACATCCGTTGTAGGGAAGAATCCATAAACTGTTTTCAAAAAATCTTAGAGTTGAATAAGCAATAGAGCAGCATCCGTTGTTGGGAAGCGTCCGTAAACTGTTTTCAAAAATTGAGAAGAGTCTGAACAAGCGATAGATTAACATCCGTTGTGGGGAAGAATCCATAAACTGTTTTCAGAGGTTGCATCTGAACAAGTTGATAGATTAACATCCGTTGTTGGGAAGAATCCATAAACTGTTTTCAGAAGTCTTGAGAAGAAACTGAACAAGCGATAGGTTAACATCCGTTACTTGGAGAACCCGTAAACTGTTTTCAGAAGTCTTGGAGTTGAATAAGCAATAGAGCAGCATCCGTTGTTGGGAAGCGTCCGTAAACTGTTTTCAAAGGTTGCATCTGAACAAGTGATAGATTAACATCCGTTGTTGGGAAGAATCCATAAACTGTTTTCAGAAGTCTTGAATTTGGAAGAAGAACCGGTGTAGGGTTCCCTAATGATGAGCTCGTGTAAAACTGCATCTGGAGAAATCTGGAATAAGCATTAGAATGTTGCCATGTCTGGGTTACATCTGAACTATTCCTGGAAAGAATCTCGGAAGATAATGATTTTATTCTTTCGACTGATCTTACCTGAAAGGTAAAGAGTTAGTGATATGCAATGTCATGATGCATGATACAATGTATGTTATGTGATATGAATGTAAATGGATGCGCATGTAAGCTAGAGAGCTGTCTTGCAAAGGATAGATGAATCCGAGATGGCTGAAGGTAAAAGCATCTTGACTGCTGCCGGGAAGAATAATTCCTTGTTGTTGCTGGAGAATAAAGAGCTTGGGTTGTATACCAATCTTCTGGGGAATTCCTGATGACTTCTACTGGGGAGTTCCAATCTAATAGACTCATGCTGGGGAGGCAAGACTGAGAATCTTCAGTTTGGTGGGAAGTATCTCCGGCGACTTCACTGGGGAACTCAAGATTTGCCCTCCAAAAAACTATGTGGGGAAAAGGTTTATTAGTCTGGCTTTGTTGGGGATTGATAATTTGAAGTTTTAGCTCTGCTGGGGATACTGAAACTTAAACCCTGAGGGGAATTGAATTCCGGAGGATTCTCTGGCTGGGGATTGTAAAGATAGGTTCCTCTGGGGGATTGTATTGATAAGTTATGCTGAGGAACTTTGATGAACTCCGCTGGGGACGGGAAGAATTTGGCGAGTGCGATCTTCCGTGGCAATAAGCTGAGGATAACCCAGTTATAAGCCCTTGTGAGGAATAACTTTGAATAAAACTCGGGAGAGACGTCTGTACTCTGCAGGGGATAAGCTTCCAGAATCTACTGGGGATAAGCTTCAAGACTTGCTAGGGATATGGATTCCAAATCTCCTGGGGGTTTCCTTTGAAAGGGTATCAAGATATCCAACTGTACCTTCAACCTATCAGTAATCCTCTTTATTGATTCACAAGGAAATGATTATGTTCAAATGCATATGCCTATTTAATAAAACATTGGACGTTTCTCAAAATAAAACAAATAGTGCAAGAGAAAAGGAAAAGGAAATGACACAAATTTCTGGGAAGAGTATTTGTATTAACTTTTCTGAGTATATTTGTACAAAGGAGACAAACATCCTAGTAAGAGGATTGTGTCGTAAATATTGAAAGATTTATACAAAATAAAGATGGCTATGTGAAATAATTCCATGGGATTCCATTCCGCTACAGCCTTCACAACTCTGAATATCTGTCCATTCAATGCTTCGTTTGCCGATGACTGGATTGATCAGAAGCCTGGAACTGGTTGATGAAGAGATTGTCTTTGAAGTGATCCGACGAGACATAGTCATACGCTTTAATTCCCTAAATTTTGCCTGAATCGCCCTTTCGGGTTTTCGATCCACCGGGAAACCCCTTTTTGCCCAAGCCTCCCTTTCGGGTTTTCGACTTGCCGGGTGTACAGATTTTTTTAAATTTTTTTATCCCTAACTTTTGCCTGAACCGCCCTTTCGGGTTTTCGGTTCACCGGGATGCCCATTTTTGCCCAAGCCGCCCTTTCGGGTTTTCGACTTGTCGGGTTATTTTATGCGTAGTATCTTTTGACTATGTCTGCGTTCGCAGGGTGCGGCAAATCGTCGCCGTCCATGGTGGTCAGAATCATTGCACCACCAGAAAATATGCTCTTGATCACAAATGGTCCTTCATATGTAGGAGTCCATTTGCCCCTGGGATCACTTTGCGGCAAGATGATCCGCTTGATTACGAGATCTCCAACTTGATACACTTGACGTCTGACTTTCTTATTGAAGGCCTTTATCATCCGTTTTTGATATGTCTGACCATGGCATATAGCAGCGAGTCGCTTTTCGTCGATTAGATTGAGTTGATCAAGTCGGGTCTGCATCCAATCATCTTCATTCAAACCTGCGTCCTTCATAATCCTTAGAGAAGGAATCTGAACTTCCATAGGCAGGACAGCTTCCATGCCATATACCAACGAAAATGGGGTTGCCCTGGTTGAAGTACGTGCCGTCGTACGGTATCCATGCAGAGCAAACGGTAACATCTCATGCCAGTCTTTGTAAGTGACCGTCATTTTCTGAATGATCTTCTTAATGTTCTTGTTCGCAGCTTCAACAGCACCGTTCATCTTCGGCCGATAGGGAGATGAATTGTGATGATAAATCTTGAACTGTTCGCACAACGCTGTGATCATCGTGTTATTCAGATTTGTACCGTTGTCTGTAATGATCCTGTCTAGAACACCATACCGGCATATGAGATTTTGCTTGATAAAGCGGGCAACCACATTTTTAGTAACAGAGGCGAAGGAAGCTTCTTCGACCCATTTTGTGAAATACTCAATGGCCACCAGGATGAAGCGATGTCCATTGGAAGCCGTGGGCTTGATTTCTCCAATCATGTCAATGCCCCACATTGCAAATGGCCAAGGAGCAGTCAGAATGTTGAGAGGGACCGGAGGGATATGAACTTTGTCCGCGTAGACTTGACATTTGTGGCAAGTGCGGGAATGTTGATGGCAGTCAGCTTCCATGGTAGACCAGTAATAGCCTGCCCTTAGGATCTTCTTAGCCATTGTATGCCCGCTCAAGTGAGTGCCAAATGTGCCGCTGTGTATATCAGTCATGATCAACTCTGCTTCAGCTTTGTCTACACATCGGAGTAATACACAATCATGGCTTCGTTTGTAAAGGATGTCGTTGCTCAGGAAGAATTTGGCAGCAAATTTCCTTAAGAACTTCTTGTCATTTACGGAAGCTCCTTCGGGATAATCTCTAGTCTCGAGATACCTTTTGATTTCATGGAACCAGGGTTGTTCCACTACTTCCTCGGTATTAATCTCGTGACAATGCGCGGGTTCATCCATTTGCTCGATAGTGATTTGGGGAGTCTCGTTATCCCATTTGAGTTTAAACATGGAGGACATTGTGGCCAGAGCATCTGCTAGCTGATTCTCTTCTCGCGGGAAATGCTCGAAGGTAATTTGCTCGAAATGAGGCAACAATGTCAGGACATGTTCTTTGTATGGGATAAGATTAGGATGTTTGGTGTCCCACTCTCCTTTGATTTGACTGATAACCAAAGCCGAGTCCCCAAATACGATCAAAGATTTGATCCCCAAGTCTATAGCAGCCTTGAGACCAAAGATGCAAGCTTCATACTCAGCCATGTTGTTTGTGCAGCTGAAGCAAAGTCGGGCCGTGAAAGGTGTGTGACAACCTTCCGGAGAAATGAGTACCGCGCCGATACCGTTTCCAAGTGCATTTGAAGCACCATCAAAGTACAGGGTCCATCGGGATCCCTTTTCGGGTCGGTCATACGGCCCGTTACCTTCAATGTTGTCCAAATTCATGATGTCTTCGTCTGGGAAGTCAAATCTCATGGGTTGATAATCTTCGATAGCCTGATGAGCCAGATGGTCAGCTAATACACTCCCTTTTATAGCTTTTTGGGTGGTGTACTGGATGTCATACTCAGTTAAGATCATTTGCCATCTAGCTATCCTTCCAGATAAAGCGGGCTTTTCGAAGATATACTTGATAGGATCCATTTTGGAAATCAACAAGGTAGTATGAGTCAACATATACTGCCTTAGTCGGCGAGCAGCCCATACCAAAGCGCAGCAAGTTTTCTCGAGCAGTGAGTAGAGAGTCTCACATTCGGTAAACTTTTTGCTAAGGTAATAAATAGCACACTCTTTTCGACCAGACTCGTCATGCTGGCCCAAGACACACCCCATTGAGTTATCCAAGACGGTTAGATACATGATCAATGGTCTTCCTTCGACGGGTGGCATCAGAATAGGAGGTTCTAGCAAATACTCCTTGATTTTATCAAAAGCAGCTTGACAATCGTCGTTCCATTCGACTACCTGATCTTTATTCAAGAGTTTGAAAATTGGCTCACAGGTAGAAGTCAGGTGAGAGATGAATCTGGCAATATAGTTCAAGCGCCCCAAGAATCCTCTAACCTCCTTTTCAGTACGGGGAGCAGGCATCTCTTGTATTTCTTTCACTTTTGCTGGGTCGACTTCAATGCCTTTGTTGCTTACAATGAATCCCAAGAGTTTACCAGACCTAACTCCAAAAGTGAACTTACTTGGATTCAGCCTGAGTTTGTATTCTTTCAATCTGGCAAACAGCTTTTCTAGATGTTCAAGGTGCTCCTCCTCTTTTTGTGACCGAGCTATCATATCGTCTACGTAAACCTCAATCTCATGATGTATCATATCATGGAACAAAGCTACCATGGCGCGTTGATAAGTTGCCCCTGCGTTCTTCAGTCCGAACGGCATCACTTTGTAACAGAAAGTGCCCCATTGTGTGACAAAAGTTGTTTTCTCCATGTCCTCGGGGGCCATTTTGATTTGATTGTAACCCGAGAATCCATCCATGAAGGAAAACACTTTGTGCTGAGTTGTATTGTCGATCAAAATGTCAATGTGTGGAAGTGGAAAATCATCTTTGGGGCTGGCCCTATTCAAATCCCGGTAGTCCACACACATCCTGACTTTACCATCTTTCTTAGGTACTGGCACGATGTTAGCGACCCATTGAGGATAGGACGTAACAACCAGAAAGCCAGCGTCGAATTGCTTCATCACTTCTGCTTTGATCTTTTCAGACATATCAGGCCTCATTCGGCGAACTTTTTGCTTGATCGGTGGACAATCCTCTCTTGTGGGGAGACGGTGAACCACGATGTCTGTGTCTAAACCCGACATGTCTTCATAAGACCAAGCGAATATTTCAACATACTCATTCAACAACTGTATCAGGCGCTCCTTGACACTTGGTTCCAGATTGGCACCCACGTGTACCTCCTTCCGGTCTTCCTCGGTCCCTAAGTTGACAGTTTCCAATGACTCTTCGTGCGGTAAGATGGCCCTTTCCTCTTGCTGTAGAAGTCTGGCTAGTTCCCCTGGTACTTCACAACCTTCGTCATCTTCATACTCGACTTGATTGACCAGATCTTCAAAGTTATTGAAGGATATAGCAGAATAGTCGCCCATGGAATCCGGAGTGGATGGGTACCTGCATTGGTGAGTGTGGGTGTGTGTAAGGGATAGCCATCCTTAAACAAAAAATGCAAAAGGAAAGAAAATGAACACAAGCAGTTTATCAAATGAAAAACGTCCAATGAATCATTAAACATGGCATATGGATATGAAAAATAATCAAAACCCTTACAAATGGACCTACATGCCCCGGGCAAGGCATGAGGTGAAAAGATAGTGTGCGGATTGTTCAGAAACAAATATTACAGACCAAAAGGAAATGTTTGACAGATAAATTACTGATGAATAAAAGTGATGAGGACAAAGTCTTTTGCCTCCAAGTTGCACAATCCCCCTTTGACAGTTGGATAAATCCACTCTTCGATGTTGCTCTCTTTGTCTTCGTCCTCCAAAGCGTTGATTCCGTAAGGAGAAATTTTGACTGGCGCTCTTTCAATTTTCGCACGGCGCATAGCTTTCTGGCCCGCGGTGGTGAACCCTAATCCAAATTTGTCTGTTTTATGCGGAATGTCAGGTAACTGCCCCCATGTTGAATTCTTCCCCTCCTTTATTGCGGCCCTTGCGTCCTCCAGAGATGCCATCCTGGCCATCTGCCTCGGTGTCTCAGCTGCCAACTTTGCTACTGTTATCTCAGGAAGGACTTCTTCGAAATGCTGAAAAGGCGTCTCAATGAACTCTCCTTCTACCTCCACGTACCGGAAAGAATTCAAGTGGCTAATCATGTACTCTTCTTCGCCATGGACAGTAATGATCTTTCCCTTGACAGGATACTTTAACATCTGATGTAAGAAGGAGGTGACTGCCCCAGCATGATGTATCCAAGGCCTACCCAGCAAGCAAGAGTATGACGGACGGATGTCCATCACATAGAAGGTAGATTTAAACACCTCAGTGCCTATCTTGATGGGGATTTCAACCTCCTTATGGACCATTCTCTTTGAACCGTCGAAAGCTCTGACAACAATATCACTCGGCTTCAACTCCAACCCTTCACAATCTAGTCGGTCCAAGGCCTTCTTAGGCAATACATTCAGCGACGAACCAGTGTCAACTAAGACATGTGCGAGAGTGGTTCCTCGGCACTCGACTGAAATGTGCAAAGCATCATTGTGGTTTCTACCTTTAGGAGTTAGGTCGGTATCAGAGAAACCTAATCCATTGTCCGCAGTCAGGCTAGCCACGCAATTTTGAAATTGATCCGCAGAGGTTTCCTGGGGCACATGGGCTGCCTTCAGGAATTTTATCAGGGCTTTAGCGTGCGCTTCTGAGCAAAGTAGTAGTGCCATCATGGAGATTTTTGAGGGGGTTTGCCCCAGTTGTTCTACCACATCGTAATCACTTCTTTTGATTATCCTCAAAATCTCATCCATTTCCTTCTTGGAGGTTTCCGGGATGACCAAGGGCTGAGCCCTCGTCCTGACGAGCTCATCTTGGATTCCCTTACCTTTATCATCAGCGGTAGGAGAGACAGTACTAGGAACAACAACATCTTCGATCAAAGGGGTTCTAGTAGAGAGTTTTATTGGTGCAGGGATGACCTTGTCGGCAGATGAGGGTCCAAAGATTGCTCTTGGAGGGGCAATCTCTGGGGAAAATATTCTCCCGCTCCTGGTGATTTTGCTCGTGCCTGCAATGTTACCAATGCTGGCTTCTTCATCATCCGAACTTTCTTCAGTTATTTCGATTTGTTTAATACCATGGTAGTAGACGTCCCCGCCATAGTTCCATGGTATCGACTTCTCAGAGACATAGGGGACAGGCCCTGGCATCGTTATCTTCAAAGGAACAGATTTCGTAGCTGGTGTAATCTTAACAGGCCTTTTGACGGCCTTGGAAAGATTGGCGTGAATGGTTATGATTGAGACATCTTCAGTATGAGTTGGAACAGCAGAAACTTTTTCAAACAAAATTTGTCGACTATCCATAAGGCCTTGGATGCCTTTCTTCAGTAACGGACAATCAAACGGCAGAGAGTAACAACAATAGCAGTCTTCTTTACATCCCGGGAAGATCCCGGCCCTTAACAAATTCAACTTGATGGTTAACAATGGAGTAATCAGATCATTGACGTCAGCAACATACAAATCCTCTTCGATGGCATTGACATTTCGGCCGTGCTTTGGCATGGGAGCATATATCACATTAGGCTTCTCCAGAGCGTCAAACTCCACCTCCTTCGCCTCTATCAGGTCTTGGATCTTATGCTTGAGTGCCCAACAATCATTGGTGTCGTGTCCGAAACTGTCAGAGTGGTAGGCGCAATTAGCATTAGGATGATAATGCGGAGAGGATGTTTTCACATTCTTTGGTGCCTCCTTGATGGTGGCGAGATTCAACTTTAACAGATGGGGAAGCACTTGCGCTGGAGTCATATTAATACGGGTGAACTGCCGTTGTGGCCGTTCCACTCGTTGTTGATTTGGTCTGGACTGGTTATAGCGGGGCTGCTCACTTGAAGGGTTTTGAATCATTACGGCCCCCACTGTCGGTCAGCGCTCAGTCTTCCCTGCTCTTCTCTGAGAATATACCACAGCTGTTTCCTTCTTAAAAGGCTTCTTCTCAACACTTGCAGCAACACCCTTCTGAATCTTTCCTGACTTGATGCCAGCTTCTATTCTTTCGCCTGTTAAGATCAAATCGGTAAACCCCACGGAAGAGTTACCAATTAGATGATTGAAAAATGGCCCGGACAGGGTCCCAAGAAACATATCAACGCGTTCACGGTCGGTTAAAGGAGGCTGCACCCTGCCAGCCAAATCCCTCCATTTTTGTGCATATTCTTTGAATCCTTCGCTTGTTCCTAGTGACATACCCTGAAGTTGGGTACGAGTAGGAGCAAGGTCCGAATTATACTGGTATTATTTGTAAAAGGCAGTGGCCAAATCTTCCCAATTTCGGACGCTGGTTCCCTCTAGCTGATAAAACCACTCCAATTGAGCCCCAGAAAGGCTGTCTTGAAAGAAATGTATCCACAGGTTTTTATCTGCCGTATAGGGTTGAATCTTTCTCACGTAGGACCTGAGATGCATTTTTGGACAGGACAGCCCATCATACCTCACAAACACTGGTACCTTGAACTTTGGGGGAATCACAATCCTGGCAACCAAACCCAAGTCTTCAAAATCCAAACCCGGTACTCTTTGTAGCTCCATGGCGGCCAACCTGTCTTCTAAACCTTTGTATTTATCATCAGATGGAGGGTATTGTTGATCAGAATAATCTTCATCCTCTTCGACCTCCTCTTCTTCCCCATCGGACTCGGAAGGTACCGCAGCCCCACCTCCTTTGCTGGTTCCTTCATCAGAAGTAGGAGGAAATTCAAGCACTCTACGAGCTTCTCCGTCAAATCTTCTCCCCAAAGTAGCCACTCCGAATCTCTTTTTCCTCTTTTTCACTGGGTCTTTATTCCCCAGCAAGGTCTTGAGATCTTCCTGACCTTTAGCCAAGGTGGTCAGGAGTTGCTGAAACTGTGCATTCTGAGCTTGCAGGTCTTTGACCGTTTGCTCGAGATCCATCCTACTGAAATAAACAGCAGACGGATAAGGAAACCTGGAGTGAGACCTGCTTATGCACATGATGAATGATATGCTTATGTATGCAATGCATTCAAGGATTTAGGACATTCAATATTGTTTCAGACAAAGAAGAATGCACGTCATATTAATAAGAAGAAATTTGTTAGTACATAAATGCCCCATGGGCCAAATATTACAAAATAACTTCTCAAGGCAAAAAGACATTGCGCATCCTCTTTGGTGCGATGTAGGTGTTGAGGGCCTCTTGCTCATGGAGTCGGCGGGTAAGCTCTAGAACCTTCTTCTCACTGGCGTAGAAGCTAGCTTCAAAAGTGTTCCGTTCCTCCTTGAGCTGAATCCAACTTTTCTGCATTTCCTCCCACGATGTAGGCATGTCTGGATGTAGGATGGTGTAGGGAACCTCTCCTTCATTGACGGGCTCTTTAATCACAGGGAGTACATGAGGATAAGGCATCATCAGACTTTGGGCTCGGGCTCGTACCCACTTGAGATAAGGCTCAAGAGGGATGGAGTTCTTGTGTCCCAGAGTCTTGCTATCAACCTTGTTGGGCTTCCCCCAAGCTCTGACGAATCTTTTGCGAAGTCCTTGCGCATCGTTGTCGAAGTGAAAAACTAGGTCAGGAATCAACATGTCATGAGGGCCATCCCTCCGTGCATATCCAAATTGCGTCAAAGCTAGGAAAGGGTTGTAGGTGATACCTCCTCTGATTCCAAGTAAAGGAACATTAGGAAACTCTCCGCAACGATCGACGATGATGACATTTTCTCTGGACCGAGAACACCAATGTACATCAGAGTGAGTAAGAGTCATCAACCGTTGGGACCACCTTGAGCCTTGGTCATTCTTCAAGACAGATTGTGGAAGGTGCGAAATAAACCACCTTGCAAGGAGAGGAGTACAGCACATGAGAACACCCCTCTTTCTCATTGTTCGTGTGTAAAATGAGTGAAGAATGTCCCCAAGCAATGTTGGTATTGGATTTCTGGACAAGAAGATTTTGACGGCGTTGACATCTACCAATTGGTCAGGATTTGGGAACAAGACCAACCCATAGATAAGGAGTGCCACAATCTCTTCAAAGGCTTGTAGGTCCAATGAGTTCCAACATTCTTGTGCCTTCTCAAACAAGAATTTTGCTAAGAATCCTTTGACGCCGCTTCTGGTTTCCCAATGCCCCTTGATGTCGGATGGTTGTAGATGTAATGCTCGAGCAACATCTTCCGGCTTTGGTTCCTTTTCCGTACCGTTGAAGGGTAGTTGATTAAGGATAGGAATTCTCAGGAGTTGAGAAAACTCCTCCAAAGTGGGCACCAACTGGTAATCAGGGAAAGTGAAGCAGTGGTGAAGAGGGTCAAAGAACTGGAATAGCACTTTCATCATGTCTTCTTCAATGTTGGTGTTGACTAGGCTGAGCAGTCTACCATGTCTTTCACTGAAGGATGAGTTTTCCGGAATTCTTGAGGTGAGCTCCTTGAGTTGAGGAGAGATTCTCACAAGGTTGACTTGAATGGTGTTTCTGCGAGGAATTTCCATGACCTACAAAACAAGAACAAAGATGAAGATCCAAACCCTTGAAATGGTTAGTGAATGCATATGATGTTTTATGATGTTTATGATGTATGCACAAAACATATGTACAAGCAAATCAAACCAAACCCTAGTTTCAGGCTTGCATGGGGTTTCATAGGTAAGTACCCTCTTGAGTGTAGTTGGCTTAAAAACCTGTCCTATAAATAGTAACCGGGTTCTAAGGAGCTCAATATCACTGGATTGTTTTCAATGTTCATTGTTTTGGTTTAGCCACTTAACTAGCGACCAAAATATTCCAAGAAAACAACCCTCAATGAGTGTAGTATCGAGTATCTACCAACTTCGGACTGCACCAAAGCCGGTCATCTCACTACCCCTAATAAAAGGCTAAGATGGTCAAGTAAGGTTCTAGGTCATTAGTGCTTAGTGACATCACTCAGCGGCCCCGTACTCTCCTTGATTGAACTCAAGGGTTACCGGTACTCACAAATATGTCGCACTAATATAGCTATTGCTTCGACCGTGTCGGTATACCCCGCACAGTTTCCACAACGTATTGCTATCTATGAATGTTTCCCAAAATCCGGGTGTAGGATTGCAAACCCAAACAATAGAGCCAAGATATAAAGCAATCAATTCAAACAATTAGTCATGCAAGAGGGTGATCTAAGCCCTAAGGTTACTCCACTTTTAAGTTTTCTCCCCAGCAGAGTCGCCAGTTATGTGATACGGTGGGAGAACTGACTGTGGTTTTGCGTATGTTTTCGCAAATGTTTCGGTTGAGCAAGAGTCGCCACCGACTTTTTATTTTATCCTAAGGAAAGGTTTAAAAAGCACAGCAAAAACCTTTGAGATTTTTCTTGGGTTCGGGGAGTAGATTATAGAAAGGGAAGGTATTAGCACCCTTTCTATCCATGGTTATCCATGGGCTCTTAGGTACTTGCTTAGATCAACTTGCCTTGGTTTTCAATTGTTTGAAATGGTGCTTTGTGTGTGGCTTTGAAAAGGTTTTGAAAAAGATGCCTTGTCTAGGCTACCCTTGTAACAATTCTTTACTCGAATGTTTTACAAAAGGTGTTTGTCTTTTTGAAAAGATGTTTCAAGGTTTTTTGAAAGTGTTTGTGAAGTGTGGTTTGAAAATAGGCAAGTGTTTTGTTTTGCAAGTTGACAAGTACTTAAGAGCTATCTACCCTAAAGTTCTCAAAGATTTTTGTTATGTTTTAACCCTTTTAACAATTTTGTTCCACCATTGCATTTGGTGGACAATATTGTGTTAGGAGATGAAAGGGACGGGCGCGGGTCATCGTTTAGACCATAATTGCAACAGTGTTAAATGTCTTTGGGCAATTTTTCTTTGAAAGGGACTTGATCATTTTTAGGCAACTTTTCGAAAGCGTCATCGAGGGACTATGATCATTTGATTGTTTGCTTTGTTTTTGCCCAAAGAAACCTAACATGCAATATGGCCCTTTTATTTGAAGGCAACAAGTGGAATACCCTAGGGGTGCAAGTGTGATATGTGTTGTCCATTTTCATGCTTGTTTATCTTTGAAATTAGGTCAAACTATTTTATTCTTTTTATTTGCATACAAACCCTAATTCTAGCATGGTATATTTAGAAAGCGTTTAAAGTGCGAAAAGTAAAATTCCTACACTATTACAACACAATATGGGAAGGGGGGGTACAAATGTTCAAATGGGGGGATATTTAGACAAAGAATTTAAACCTAGCTATTACATCAATTTTGGAATATTTACAAGATAATTAATTACATAAATTAAATGGAAAATAAAATAAAGATGCAAAATGCAAAAAAAAGGGTTTTTTATATGTATGGAAAAAAGATATTTTTTATGTCAAATAAATAAAATGAACAAAAATAAAAAAGTAATATTTTTGGAGTTTTTGTGTTTTAAGGGTAAAACCCTAATTTCATTAAATAAGTATATTAACTATTTAATATGTATAATATTTAATAATTATATACAAAAAATGAAATAAAATGGAATATATTCATAAAAAGTATTTTTCATGGTCAAATATTAATAAAATAAAAATGTATGTATTTTGGTATTTTGCCCTAAGTATATTAATATATATAAATATCTTTATTATTTACTAAATAAATATTATATATACAAAATAATAGTATTTAATATTTATAAAAAAAGTATATTTTGTATAAAATATTTTCAAAAAGAAAAAAGAAATAAAAAGTCAGAAATAAAATATATTTGCATTATTTTTCTAGTTTTTTCTAAATAATAGTATATATATATATATTTATGTACAAATGTCCATATAAACAAATAAATACCTAAAAAATGCAAAAATGGTGTAAAAATAATTTTTCATGTTTTTAATATTATTAGGAAAAATAAATAAGTCAAAATGAAAAAAGAAAAGTCAAAAAATCATGAAAATAAACATAATGGGCTCAGGGGGTATGAAAATGAAAATAGGGTGTGAAAAGAAAAGACAAAGCAGGCCCAGCCCATGTAGCTTCTTCTTCAACCTTCAGACAGAAAATGTTCCAAAACGCGCGCCTGTTTTCCAAGTTCAAACATCTGGATTCTTTGATCTTTTGCACAAACTCACAACATAAGAAATGTTAAGCATTGAATCACGATTCTAAATATATAAAGAACTCATCTTAACTCTCAGAAATGAGAGAGAATTTTGACATTCCCAAATCCTGACCTAACTTTTCTTCCATATTCAAACCTTAAATTCTCACAGCTCAAGCAAAATAAATGAAAAGTAAAAGCATGTACAGATTCAGGGGCATGAGTAGAACACTTCTTATTCACAAACTTAGAGCTAATGATGCCTAGACTAAGAGTTAGAAGTTCAAGAAGATACCTGTTCAGTTGAAGTTCTATCTGGCAATGGGGGAGCTTTCAGAGCAAGATGATGATCTGTATAGCTTGCCTGAAGTGTGGTGATGCTATTCCAATGCTTACTTTGCTTTGAAACTCCTTGAATCGAGCTATGGACCTCCAACTGCAAAACAAGAAAGTGAAAATGGTGGAACTGGTTAGAGGAATTACAGGTCGTGTTTTGTGCTTTGGTTAGCTTCAAGTGATGCTAGGGAATGTGTTTGATGAGCTTTGAGCAAGAAAGCATGCAAGGGATGAGAGTTGGCACTCAAACTGCAGTGAGAACTCTGTTTGAGCAGTTTGAGGGTGGTTCTGAGTTTGTGGAGGTATTGGAGGTATTGGAGTCGTGTGCTAGCTTAGTTAGGATGTCTTGAAGGTGTACAAAATATTTGCTTAAGGTTTCTAATGCTGAGATCAAAGTTATGTTGTGTTATGCTAAGTTTCTTAACACTTAAGCAAACAAAGGCCACTTGAGTTTCTAGGCAGGTAGAGGCCCCCTAAACATGCTGCTAACCTTATCTTGATCAGTGTGTTTTGTTCATAATCTTGTGCCAATTAGATTTGATATGTACTTCTTGGATTTGCATTATGACATAAAGCTTGCTTTTGCAAAAATGGCTATTTCACTTTTTCCATTTATGGCCTAATCCAACATGTAATGCTTAAACTCATGAAACAAGGCCTTAGCACAATGAACATGCATTGAATTATTGAGTGATGGATGATTTAAGGTCCTGTAATCAAGTGGCATGCTGGTTTGAGAAATTTGCACAAGTTATGAACATGGAAATTGGCCAATTCAAAAGTGAGTTTTTGCCATATTACAAAATTCGATTCTCTCAAGTCATGAGGTTGTTTGATGAGTTCTTAGACATTTTGGAAAGCTTGTAATGTGCAACACAATCCATCTTTGAAATGCAAATTGGAATTCCAAGTGGAAGTGTATGGAAAATGGTCTTGAAGTTAGGTAGAAAACCTTGCCAAAATAGGTCAAATTTTTACTAAGTTAAGAATGGTTTAGTACCCTTATTCCAAAAATTGTAACTTGAGATACAAGCCTCTTTTGGGGAAACTTTGTGAATCAAAGTTTTATATTATGCAACAAGCTACAACTTTCATGTTTTGACTTTTGCTTGAATCCAAATGAATCTTGGTGAGAAAGTGAGGCAAAGTTGGGAAAAAATTAGGGTTTTTCATAACTTAGAAAAATTCTAAGTTATGAAAAATTCTCATTTCAAACCCTAATTTGCAATTTTTGATTTCTTGGTGAACAAGTTTCATGATTTGGCATGTTTTGATGAAAAATGAATCTTGACTCTTGATTTTGACCAAAAAGTCAAAGTTTGATTTTTCAGTATATAGTCAAAATTGATCAATTGACTGGGAAATTCAATTGTCAATCTTGTGTACTTGGGATCTTTTGAACTTGTTGAGCATGTCAAGATAATTCCATGGGATCCTTGAATCCATAGGTGAGCTTGGTTTGCCATTGGCTAGATCAAACAGTCAAAAATTGCCTTTGTGCAGTCAAAACCCTAAAAATGACCATTTTGCCCTTTTGATGATCTGATCAAATTTCTTGTGGAATTGTGATCCAAACTTGATCAAATGGTCCATGTGAGTTCATAATGTTGATGTGGGTCAATTTTTAGGATATTTGACTGTCAATTGGCCACAGTTGACTTTTTCCCCAATACAGCTGATTTCTAGGTCAATTGTCCAATTGATTGGGCAAAACTTGGAATCAAGGCTTGAAACTTGGTAGGGATAAACTTGGGAGTCCCATATGAAGCAAGAAAGTCATCTTAGGCATTTTAGGTCAAAACATCTTTGTGTAAACACAAACCCTAATTTGGGTCAACAGTGCAAGGAGAAGTCTTGAGCAGATGAAACCCTAACTGGATCTTGATCTTCAGGGACTTGGTGATGAGAAATCAATGAGAAATGGGAGGGCAAATTTTAGGGTACAACAGCTTCCAAATAAGAGATAATATTTTTGTTATAAGGAAGCTTTTTGAAAGATTCTATAGCTTCTTTGTGTATATTTTCAAAGGAATTCAATAAATTGGAATGAGACAAATATTTATTAGGCACATGTTTAGATGGACTTACAACCTTTTTATTTTCTTCACGGTAATGAGCGAAAAGACATACATCATTATGCTTTTAGTGCTTAGCTTTCTTCTTTTTCTTCTTTTCATGATAATTAGGAGAGATACAAACTTCATCATACTTGGATGGTTTGACCTCTTTGCATTTCTTTTCATTGTACTAAGCCGATAAGCAAACGACCACCGTTTCTTCATTATCACTCGAGTATTCATCCCTTGGGGATTCATAATCACTTCCACAAGACACATAAGCTCTTCTAGGCTTTGTATCTTTGTCTTTTTCAAGAGCTGGACACTCCAACCTATAATGACCTGATTTCCCATAATTGTAGCATATACCTTTAGAACTTCTTTTGTTGTTGTCTCCTTCCTTTGAAGATAAGGATTGTCTCCTATACTTTGTGAGATTTTTTTGGAGTGGATTACTCCATTATTTCTCATGTATCTATTGTACCTTTTTACGAATAATCTCATTTCTTCTTCATCTTTTGACTTATCATTATCATTATCTTCAATATCACTTTGCTCATTTGTTGAAAACTTAGAAAAATAAGTCTTTAGAGAAATTGACTTCTTTTCAACCTCCTTTTCTTTCCCTTTATCTTTCTTCATATTCTTCTCATATTTTTCCAAGAAAGTGATTTCTTGCTCATGTTCTTCAAGTTTACAAAACAATGTAATGAGGTCAAGTTTAGCAAGATTGTTGGCTTCCTTGATCACTGTGACCTTTGGTTGCCAATCTCTAGTAAGACATCTAAAAAATTTGTTAGTAGAAATTTCATTGGAAATCGGTTTCCCAAGTGTATTCAAATGGTTACTGAAATGAGAAAATCTCCTTTGCATATCCGCTATGGTTTCACCATGCTTCATGCGAAAGAGCTCGAATTCTTGAGTAAATGTATTTACTCTAGCTTGTTTAACTTCATTGATTCCCTCATGGGTAATTTCGAATGCTTTCCACATAGCTTTTGTGGTTTCACAATGAGGTACATGATAAAACTCATCTGATCCAAGGGAGGACATGAGAATGTTTTGTTCCTTCCAATCATAACTCCCCAATTCCTTTTCATCTTTACTCAACCGTGCTTCTGGTTTGGGTACGGTGACACCATCAACGACCTCGATAGTTAAGTTTGGACCATTTCCGATGACATCCCATACATCCTTATTATAAGAATTGATATGAATATGCATACAAGTCTTCTAATAGCCATAGTTTTCACCGGTGAATATGAGAGCTCTATTATGGAAGCATGTTGAATCAACCAGGCTCTCGATGCCACTTGTTAGACGATGGAAAGTTATCTAGAGGGAGTGAATAGATACTCAATTCAAATTTCAATTTAAAATAGTTTTAAATCACGTTAAAAACAATGGTTAGCGGAATTTGTGTCCTTAGATCGAAGTCGTCTAAACGAACACGATCATTGGAGCTCAGATATGCGTTCAATCAATTCACTTTAAGTAAAGATGATAAGTGAGCAAAACAGAAAATTCTCAATCAAAAATTTGAATCCAATCAATTAAGGAACCTATTTCCAATGAAATCAATGGTAAAAACTCACTTAGACAATTTATCGAACACCTAGTGTGCACTTTAATTTTTCAGAAATTCCATTAAATGTTGTTGATGTTAAAACCTCTTACAATCAAAGTGATTGTAAGAACAATAACAAATTGATTCAAACTTTCAAAGAAAACTTCTATTCTAATCAATTTGCACAATCAAGAGTGTAATAAATTGCTAACAAAATGTAAAAGAAACAAAGAGAGGTGGAGATAGAGATAGAGAGAGAGAGAGAGAGAGAGAGAGAGAGAGAGAGAGTGTGTGTGTGTGTGTATGTGTGTGTGTGTGTGAGAGAGAGAGAGAGAGAGAGAGAGAGAGAGAGAGGAAGACATAAGGATTTGTTAAGGAAGTTTTCCAATCATCCTTGCTATGGCTACGTCTCCCCCTGATTCTATTTTATAATTAAGACTAATTTCTTACTAATTGCAAAAGTATGTTTACAATAGAAATGTTGCAATGCACCCCTACAACACCAATGGTCGATGATGATCCAACAAAATTCCCTTTGGCTTGATAGAGTTATATCAAGCCCCCAACAACTCCAATCGATCCACTGTCTCGCGCTACTATCTTGAAGGAAAACCCGTCTTCAATATTCACTTGGACGAATCCAATTGGAAGCTTGTTGTCACCCAAGATTACCTGATGATGATCCAACAAAATTCCCTTTGGCTTGATAGAGTTATATCAAGCCCCCAACAACTCCAATCGATCCACTGTCTCGCGCTACTATCTTGAAGGAAAACCCGTCTTCAATGTTCACTTGGACGAATCCAATTGCAAGCTTGTTGTCACCCAAGATTACCTGATGATTCACCGTCACACCCCATTTTTCAAGGTCTTCACTCGGTCGAATCCAATATTTTCACAATCTTGTTAAAAACCCTCAAATATCCAAACAATCTTGAGGTAAAACTTCTCGCGGTTTTTCCGGATGAAACCCCTTTGATTCTCAACCCAATCTTAGGTTACAACAAACCTAAATTGAAAGTTATCAACCGAGTCTAGATAGTACCCAAACAATGAATGATTATGTGTATGTTGTTTGTGTGTATGCATAGGGTCAAGGTCAAAGATGAAGAACAATCAAGTAAGTGTTTATAGTTTCATCAAATGAAAAAGATGCATGTATGATATATATATATATATATATATATATATATATATATATATATATATATATATATATATATATATATATATATATATATATATATATATATATATATATATATATATATATATATATATATATATATATATATATATATATATATATATATATATATATATATATATATATATAGGTGTGAGACTTGAAGGCAAAAGAAAGACCTAGAAACACAAAAGAAAAACTTATTTTGAAGTTTGGTACAGGATGTGTCAACACGAACAAGTGATTTGTCGACACATACGTGACAAAATAAGGCACATGTGTCGACCTGTAACAGGTTATGAGTCGACACAAATTTCCAGAGATTTTCAATCTTAAAAACAACAGCATATGAGTCGACACAAAACACGAATGTGTATACATATAGAGTAGTTTTGAAGGTGTGTGTTGATATGAAAATGAGGATAAGTCGACACAAGTTTCTAGAGAATTATTTGCTTAAAACAACATCACATGTGTCGACACAAAGCACGAATGTGTCGACACATAGACATGAATTTTGTGTAAAAACTTATTTTTCTTTTATGAGACCAATGGATAACCAAACCAAAATTATTCTATATGCTTCTTAAGGTTCCTAATAACTCCTAATGCAAAGATGCACACAAATAATCAGAGATACCATTCAATATACAGAAAAGCTAAATCAATTCCTTATTTTGACATCATGAAAAACATCTAAAAAAGAAATGCATCCACACTTTTCCCATTCCTTTGGAAACAATAAAGTTTTGTGGAAACTCTTTCTTTTTGAGTTAAGTTAATCAATAACTTAGTTTCAAATTTTCTCACGATGACAAATAGGTATTCAGCATGATAGAGATGTAACATGATGACAACCGTAAAAGATCAAAAAAGATAAGATTCAGCATGATAAAGATGCAACATGATAAAAACTGTAAAAGAACAGAAAATATAACATTCAACATAGTGAAGATGCAACTATTAAGAAAGTCAACCAATGTACTTAAGCAGTAAAAGATGCAAGCCATAAGGATTGATAAGGTTTGGAAAATTTTCAGACATCGATAAAGTTTCAGACTAAGGAAAACAAATGCATTACATAAAAAACCTCAAAAGAAATCTCAAGCAAGTGTTAACACAAAAGAATCTATCAGACAAGGCTTGGAGGAGTTAATCTCCCAATTTAGTAAGTGAGCAAAACTTTTGTAAAAGCAAACATTATTTATTTATAGAAGTAGATGGCTATAAGAACACTCACACTTAAAAACATTTTAAAAAAAATTTTGAAAAGAAAAATCTTTGAGAAGTATATATAGAAGTTGCACAGAAAAATGTTGGAAGCATTCAAAAAGCCAGAAAATATTTTTGGCAGAATCTAATCGATTGTGTCAATCACTTAGATTAGCGCACTTTTGAGGAACAAGGACATTTGAATACACTCAAATAGTAGAAACAACTATATATCACTTTTATCCTTTTTGGGAACTCATAGTTGTTACATTTAAATGAGTTAATTGATTAGTCTAATCGATTAACAATAATCATTTTTGCTTTAATTCTATTTCCTATTTTGGAGGATTTCAAGATTATAAATAGAGATCTCATTCCTCATTTCATTTCATCCATAAAACAATTTATGTATTGACACCCTCTCTCTCTCTCTCTCTAAATTTTTACTTTCACTTTCTTTCAGTAGTTCTTATAGACAAATTCTTTTGTGAGGAAATATCTTTTGTAAGTGAGGTGTTCTTGTAATTTTGTATGGGTATCATTATATAAGTTCTCCAAGAATGTTATTTATGCATCTTGGATGAATACAATCCATTTAGGGACAAAAATATGTGGTTAGAAGTTAAACTCGTTAAAAGCTTTGGTTGGGGATTGTGTGATCAGTTCCTATATTTATTTAGGTTGAACATAGTTAATATTGATGAACTTCCTTTAGGCTCTTAGCATGCCTTATTTGAAGGTTGAATATTATCAATATTTATGAACTTACCATTGGTTCATGGTTAGCCTGTTTAAAACCATAGGTTAAAATATCAACCTGTTAAAATCTCAAGAGGTTATTGATTATCATATTAAACCAAATTGAGCTCAGTTATTTTTGTGAAACTTGGAGACTAACTGCTACAAGGACCACTTTATGGATATAAGACTAATCGCTTCAATCTAGAGTTGGGAAGGATGCTTGGCCACTTCAGTCTCAACAATTTCAATGAAGAATACACATACGATCATATCTTTCGTCTTGTAATATTATGGTTGTAGGACAACCACCATTTCCTTGTACAAGGGGGGTTCGTGAGCTTTACCTACTAAAAGCTCTCAAGTATATAATTGAAACTCTCAAGATCAATTCTTAGGGAGATAAGTAGGTCACTTTTATTATGCCTGGACCTCTATAACTCTCGGTGTTCTTCTTCTTCTCTTAAATCTTTTATTTTCCGCACTTTATATATTTATGTTCCGCTACTTAGATATAGAAATATGTTTTCAAACTCTGATTTTAATCTCAAAAAGTTTTCAAAACCATGTTTTTCAAAACCACACAATTCACCCCCTCTTGTGTGTGAAGTCTCAAGTCCAATATTTTCTTCTGATTCCTATGCATGAATGACAATCAATTCTACAGAGAGCAGATGAAACAAGTCAATTTTAATTGTTCATCTACTTGGAACTCTGAGACCTGATGTAATAAAATGACATTTCACTTTGACCAAAGAGTCAAACTCTTGACCTTATGTCACGCAGATGAATGTAAATGGATAATGACACAATGACCGGATAGGAAGTCAAACTCTTGACCGTCCTTAGGTACTTGTGTTATGTATTAAATGAAACCATGAGACATCAAGATCAGATAAAAGTGTCCACTTTTACATCTTATCCTCTCTTGACCTATACACATGAATGATGTTGTACTAGGACTAAAAAGATTAAACTCTTGACTTTTTGTCATCAGATGAAGGAATAGATTCCATTAAGACTTGATGAAATACCAAACTCTTGACTTTTCATCCTAAGCTTTGATGAATGATTTTGATTGATGAATGCGTGAATAAATGCAATGGTCATGCTATGCTGATGCAAATGAAAAAATAGGGTAAAATTTAGAGTATGAGAGTAACAATGCTCAATATATTGGCAACACACCAATCCATAAGAAAACCTCTACACCAATAAGAATGAAAACACCATAAATCTATATATTGGACGCTATGTTTTGAAACCCTCTATATCCAATAAGAATGCGAACACCACAAAAACTTGTCATTAAAGAAGCAATGGATATACAACCTTTGTCTTTGGGATGGATTGCAAGTGCAAAAAAAAAATGGATTCAGGTTGGTGTTCTTACGTAATATCTTATCTTTTAACTATAATGGAATTTTATGTTATGTATCTAACTTTTTTTATGTTATTTCAAAAATTGGATCCATGAAAAACCATTGAACTTGAAAACCAACGGATATGCAACAAAATATGGATTTGTTCTTTTCCAAGAATAACAGTGACAATGATGAATCAGATTGTAAAACATTTGTACTTGTAGATTGAAAATTTGTATTTTAATTTATGTGTAAACAATGTAATTTAACATTCTATGTAAACAATGTAATATTTTTACAAAAAATATATATATTTACCTATCGATTTTTGGACACAAACCTCGAGGTATATTCCACTAGTTTTGAAAATATAAAAATGATTTTGTCGGGGATCGAAACCAATGACCTTTTCAACTATACCCCCGGCTTCTGAATAACCGAGGGATAAAGTGACATGTTTTCATGACTCCGTTTATTGCCTCGCCTCTGTAGCCAAGGTTAAAACACCTTTGCGTCCAAGGTTAAATGTATTTTTTATAGTAGTGCTCTATCATATCATTTTAAAGAACCAAATGCTGACAGACCCTGTCTTGATGGTGTTGTTTTTTGTTCCCTTTGGAATATGATAATCTTACTTTGACAACTCCCTTCATAATCCAGAAGTTAGATTTTGATGTGTTTCAGTGTGGAGAGTAACAAAAGGCCCATGCCCAAATGGTTTCAATTTCTACTTTCTCAAAAGGTTCGGGATTTTAGTTAGAGAATATTTGGGGATCATGTTTGATTAGTTTTACTACTTTGCATCTCTACCTCGTAATTTTGCATCCTACTTTGTGACTTTTATTCTTAAGGTTAAATCTCTTACTCACTTAATTTTAGGCGAATTTCTCTGGTTGGATCCTTATATAAGTTGGAGACTAAAGTGTTTGTTGCTAGACTTGGATGGTAATATAGAAACTTATTTCTCCTAATCAATAAACATTCCTCAAAGGAAGCATGTTCATTATGAAATGGTGCTTATTAATGAAGTGATAGACTTATCCAAGAGATATAAGAAAAATTGTCTTATTTTTAAGGTGGACTTTAAGAAAGCGTATGATTATGTGAGTTGGAGTTTTCTGGACTATATGCCTATCAGGTTTAGGTTTAATAAGAATTGGTGGTCTTGGATGAAAGCCCGTGTGTTTCCTGGGAATCTTGCAGTGCTGGTTAAAGGGTGCCCAACTTAAGAGATCATCATCCAAATGGGTTTGAAGAAAGAGGATACCCTAACCCCTTTCATTTTTCTTCTTGAGGTTGAGGGGCATAATGGGTTAGTTTCTAGGGTTGTTGATCTAGGTGTTTACCCTTGGTTTAGGGTGGGATTGTGTGATTTGGTGGTATCTCCCCTTCAAAATTCAGATGAAACCCTCCTTTTGGCAGTTCCTATTGTTGAGAATTTATGTATATTAAGGTGACCTATGGGGGTTTGAATTGGCTTTAGGTCTTTAGGTTAATTTCTTCAAGAAAAATCTCATAGGGGTTAATATGGATGATTATTTTGCCTTCTATAAGTGATTTCATCACCTATAGGATTAATCCCCTCTTGTTTAAGTACATAGACATTCTGATGGGGCTAATCCTAAGCTTAAATCTACTTGGAAGCCTTTAGTCAACTTATAGACCAAGAGACTCCATTCTTATAAGCACACATGTGTCAGTTTGGGTAGGTTGAATGGTTATTCTTTATAGTGTGCTTAATGTTGTCCCTATCTTTTGTGTCTTTTTTGAAGATACTTATGAAGGTTCGGAAGAAGCTTGTTAAGATTCAAATAAGGTTCCTTTAGAGAGGAGTGAAGGGAGAGTCTAAGAACTCATGGGTCAAGTGGGATAATATATGTAAACTAATAGAAAAGGAAAAGGTTACGTGTGAGGGACCTTCAGATGTAAACCTTTTGGATAAATAGAGATGGAGATTAGTGACAAGTGCTTCAGGTATTTGATGTAATATTATTGTAGTTAGATATGGTGCATTAGTTGTTTCCTCCCTTTTGAGGGGGGGGGGAGTCTCAGGTTTTGGATCTGCTTCTCTTGGTGGAAAGAAGTGCATGTTCTTTTATCCAAGAGGATGGCTATTTGATTGGTTTGTTAATTGTATTCTTGGGAAAGTGAAATCAGGCCTCCAGACTTCTTTTCGGAAGGATCCTTGGGTAGGACTTGTTTCTCTAAAGAATAAGTTCTCATGTCTTTTTCAATCTCTGCAGATGAAAAATGAGAACCTTGTTTGAGATTTTGTGTGGGGGAGACCCTTATTTCTCTGTCAGTTACATGTGGTTAATAATCTTCTTTATGTGCTTCATAACTCTATTCTCTCTAGATATAGATAAGTGGAACTAAAATCATATGAGATGGTATATTCTTTATTGCCTCTGCTTATCGTTTTCAATTGAAACTCATTATCCCTTAGATGTTCTCTGATTTGGATGAGAACATGACCTCCATAATCTAGGTCAGCCGAGCCCCTTCTAAGATGGTGGAATTTTTTTGATAGCTTATGTAAGATATACTACCTTCTAGTGAGAACTTGTTTAAATGAGGGATAATTGTTAATTCTAATGGGATCTTTTGCCCCATGTATGGGGGTTTGATTGAGTTGGTTTCCCATCTCTTTTTAATTTGTGAGTTAGCTTTGTCTGTTTGGTATAAGATCTTTAAGTGATTGAGTTGACAAATGGTTATTCCTAGTGACCATATACTTGTGTTTGAGTATTTCCAATCTTTAGGTTGTAGGGCTAAGTCTAGGGGTGGTTTTTTATGATTTGGCACGTTGTTGTCTGGTTTATTCAGAGGGTTTATAATTATGGTATTTTTAATGACGTTTGAATAATTATGGTATTTTTTGACCTGATAACTTATTCTTTAGATGAACTCATGTATTTTCTTTGACTGACTTCAGAACTCTATCATTTACCTTAGCCAATAGTAGATGATCAAGTGTTTGTCTTGATTCCTAGGTTGACAGTGGTTTGTGCATTTTAGTTCTTTCTTAGTATCTTCGAATTTGTTGACGGTGGTTCTGTCAGTCTCAGTTCTAACTTGAATCTTAGAGTGAGGTTTTTGACTATTTAAGTTATTTTATAATGAGGCTCATCTGAGTTTTTAAGTGCTTTGCTACTTCTATGTTTTGGTTGTTTTTCTCATTATATTTTTTTATTTTCTTTTCTTTGTCATGGTCTATTTAACACTCTCTGCAAACCGATAACCTCTTTTCTATATTATCTATATTATGATGGTTTTCATTTTTCTATTAATATATTACTTTATTATTAATAATCATTTTTAAATATGTTTATTTCGTTTCTTTTATATCTTATTTCTATTTTTTCTTACACAAAACAATTTACAAAACATTAATATTGTATCTTTTTCCTTCTTATTTTCTTTTCTATATAAAATGGTGGTCTCGGTGATTTAGCTCTAACATATTTCT